>JAWZYT010000298.1:407500-500000 GCA_034508575.1 Petrolisthes manimaculis | reverse complement strand
TACCTTATTTTACTAGGCATTTTTCAGTACAGTTACTACAATATTAAATGTAGTATACTGTACTACTACCTGGCTATTGCTAGGTGCTGAAAAATGGTCTTATTCAATAGTGAGCAATTGACCATATACTGTAATACATAACCTAACCTGGATCATTGCAAAGTTTAGACCTAACCTTATTAAAGCTGTGCTGTATATCCTAAACAAAATATTGTCTCATAAGTAGGTCTTGTATTACTTGATTACCCTCTTGGAGAAGGGGAAATGGGGTATTGATGATTCATTATAGACAAAGAAAAACAAATGATACTACTAATGAGCATTTAAATTTAGTAGAAAGAATAACTATGTTTTCATAGAGAAAAGACTACTTAAAACATTTGAAAAAAAACATTTGAAACATTTATTATCTATATTAGCTAATACAAAGGTATAAGGTTATAAGCACGCCTCCAAATACATTTTAATGTCAATATGCAAATATAATAGTTAATTATATATACAATACCGTCATGAAGGTTTAAGTTGGTGCTCGGATTTGGTTTAGTCACAATATAAAATTTCATGTTAGGGTTAGGACCGAAGGTTGTTAGGGTTAGGACCGAAGATTGTTAAGGTTAGGACCGAAGGTTGTTAGGGTTAGGTCTAGGTTAGGTCAGGTTGGTTAGAGTGGCTGTTAAAACATTTCACCAAAAAAATACAAAAAAAAAACTTGGAGGCGCTATTGTAAATTTTTACCAATACAAAACATGTATGTACAATAAATATTCAGTACTGAAAACTTAGGTGCAGGACTTAATTTATGGGGTAAATGGAAAAATACAAATAATAATAATAATAATAATTAACACTGGGATAATTATAACATAATAGTTGTGTAAATAATAATTAAAGTGATAACATTAATACAATAATATTAGTTTACAATTTTAATTGATTGTTAAAGTAATAATAATAATAATAATGATGATTAATATTGTGATGATTATAAAATAGTAGTATTGCAAACAATGATAAGTTACAATATCATAC
Source organism: Petrolisthes manimaculis (assembly GCA_034508575.1). Taxonomy (NCBI): domain Eukaryota; kingdom Metazoa; phylum Arthropoda; class Malacostraca; order Decapoda; family Porcellanidae; genus Petrolisthes; species Petrolisthes manimaculis. The sequence goes on along the minus strand of JAWZYT010000298.1, from coordinate 498,968 downwards.
AATAATATTGGTATAAGATAATTATTGATTCAACTGGGGAGACACTATTACAGTACATACATGGACATTGATGGTGGCTTATTAGTAAATAGCATATAAAATGTTTTGCTTAGGTAGATAGACAGGAACTTTTGTATACATTTCTTTGTTCTTATTATTTATCTATGTACAATGAGGGACTGGCCCTAAATGCCTGGCCTACCAAAGCACATCCCAGGGATAAGGGGCAAGAGATCACAAGACCAGGGTTTCTGACAGCCAGTGTGACATTAGCTGGCCTCTTGCTCAATGTCCACTGCCATGTGATTTAGCATTAGCAACATTGCATTCTATATTATGGGCAAGTTTGCGCTGACGCTTTGGTTTGGATGATATTGCTGCTGCTGCTGGTCGACGTCCTTTTCCAATGGGGGCTGCTCCTCTTGGCATTCCTGGGGACCTCCTTGCTATGGAAGTTGGTTGGCAAGGAATCTTACCACGACCAACTGCACTATATTTAATAGATGAGCCTGCACAGTTCAATAAACTATTCAGCTGGTTAGGTGTTTTAACTGAACTAATTTGTTTAATAAATTTTTTCAAGGCCACTTGTGTTTCTCCATTGGCACACTGTTTAACCGCAGTCATTAGAGCTTCTGCTGCTACTTCTGAGTCTGCAGTTACATCACTAATATCTTCAGCAACATTTTCTGTATCACACCTCTCAAAATCCTCTTCATTGTTTTCTAAAACAGGATCTGATTCTACAATCATATTTTGTTCAAGTCCCTTATCTTCACTTATTTCTTCATCTTCAATTTCAGTTAATCCTTTAAAAAAATCCTCCTTTGAGGCATTTTCAGTACCAACAGCCAAAGCTGCCAACCATTGTCGACTACTACAGTCTAACACCAAGATTTGGGGCACAGCAGTCATACTATACTCAGCACATGCTACCTGATGCTTGCAGATAGCTCCAGTTTGCCCTTTCACACAGGTACACATTCCAATGGCGAGATCTACTTCATAAACCTGTGTCGGGTCAGACTGGCTTTGCACAGAGTACAGGCTTTCTCCAATGGACTTTACTGCATCAGTTGGATACTTTTCAACAGTGATAGAATTTAACCGTCGACGGCGAAGTGCTACATCCACTAATCTCTGTCTCATGTAAGCATCGAAGATCTCCACCATGAAGATCAGTAGCTGTACTGTGTTATAGGCCTTGCATCTGAAAACATAATTACCGTATATATTACAAACTATCAGAATAACACATTACACACCAACTTGGCATTCTACAAATCTATAGGTACTCTGATCCTAACCCAAATTGTGAAAACTGACATATGCCTACCATAGCACTTTCTCTTTGTCTTAAATAAGAGCCTGGCCAAGTAACATCAGAAATGCTGTTTCTAATCCAAACGGCAAAGTTTTCTGCCCCCAGACTTTCCATTTTTACCCTCTTTCCAAAAGAGCTTCTGAGTATTACAATACTGTACTGTATTTCTCACTTCACTGCCACATAGCCTATCACATTACCTTAAAACAATAATCCTTCATGTCTTCATTTTTTCTTTTTTTTACTTCCAAACCGTTTACCTCACATTCACATGTCTAGCTTGCACTTCCTCTTCTCCCATCATTTAGTACTGTACTTTATACCTGATCACTTCTACCACTACCTCAACCACGAGGTCCTTGAATGTTTGCACCACATATAGGCTATTCCAGACACAAATCCTACCCTTTTACTTCCCACAACATCTTGCTCACCTTTTCCTCATACTCTACTTATTGTACCTCTCATACAGTAGTCTTTGTTTCATCACTTCAATTCTGGCCTCCCAACCCCATAGCTCCTTCCATACTTCCTTTAACCTCACTGTTGAGTACAGGTACATTTACCTGTTGAGTACAATATCCTTAATGATGCACATTGTTGATTCAGCATAGTTGTTAGTGTGATGCCCCCGCAACACAGCTCCAGCTCGGAAAGCGATTGCCCACTCTTCTTTCCTTTGAACCAGGGTTGTCATGTAACTGAAAGTATAAAAATTAAAATTCATTTTAACAGGTAAAGCTAGGCAATATTCTGTTGGCTTTGACTATTGTTTTTTAGTCAAGATCTCTATTTATTTAAAGATTCAGATAACGATATGTAAATACCTTTTAAAATTGGAGTATTTCTCAAGAAGAGCATGAGCTTCAACTTTTTTCCACAATTCAATAAACTCTTCTTTTGAGCTTGCATAAACAAGACTCTTTGTCATCTTCATTAGATCTTGGCGGTTTTCTTTAGGGATGCCATGCTTACAGTCCAGAAGCCATCGCCACACTTGTTGTAGGACATGGAAAATGCAGAGGAACTGCTTTGATGTAGGCCATGTGGATGCCAACGCTTTCCTCTCTGGCTCGCAGTTATCTGTAATGAAGCATTGTGGCTCCCCCCTGCCATAGAAGCCACTTTCACCAAGTGCTTCTTTGACCATGGCAAAACCTGTAAAGTAAAACAGATTGACCTCAGAAACTCGGTTCTTTACTTTTTGTCTATTTCTACAGGGATCTGTATGGTATGTGTTGAAGGCTACTCATTTGTATGCGTTACCCCTCTACCTACATACCTACCTACCTACCAACATACTATTGTCAAATAATGAAAGACATAAATTTTAAATATTTGCCATGTGTAACTCTTATGCAGTTATACCAATATTATAATCTGACAGACACAGTTTGATAATTAAATAGTAGGAAATAGGAAACAAACAATCATAGGCCCATGGGACCCTGCTAAACACTGACTAAACTGTGTACGTAAGTTAGCAATACAGTATAGATTTAATCAATGATACTTAAATTTAGACCATACTTACCCAGTTGAAGTCTTAATTTTCCCTTTGTGCTTTGAACCGTGAAGACATATCAACTTCTGTCTAAAAAGTTTTCTTGTGCCAACTGAGTAGAGCTTGTAGGAGTTGAAGTACTGATGATTTTTTACCGAAAAAACCTCCCTCCAATGCTGGAATTCCTCCCTGGACTTAATGTTTGTTCTAAGACACAAACAGTCCTCTTCTCTCTTGACATCGACATTTTGAAAGCCTTCTTTCTCAAAATTAAGATCGATATTCATTGTTGCTATCAACAGTTACAGTGCTCACAGGGCTGGTTTGAATGCGCGGTGGCTCTGTAACGTAAACAATCTAAGGGGAACATAGAACAGGGTCACAAACCATTAGATTTAACACTGGAATCTTGTATTTTGTGTACAGTACTTCATACAATTTGGTACAAAACATATATATATATATATATACATTATTATAAGTGATATGCATTTATTTATTATATATTATATGCTAGTATTATATAAAACTAATTAAATTATTATCGACCTTGTGAGATGGAATTAATGAACAGTGCTCATCATTACCAATAGACATCGCATAAAAAAAACTACAGGAATATTTATTGAATGAGTCTCATTTGAAAATAATGTGTTTAATTAGTGATGTATACTAAATACATACGTTTAATACTAATATAGATATTCTGTGAAATTGCAGAATGCAGAGGTGTTTTCGGGGCATTTAGCTGGCAATACTTTCTATGACGTCATTACTGGGCTCCACGGGCTCTGATTGGTTGTTGTTTCCCCTATGTTTATATTCTACCAGAGAGTGAAAATATGCACCCCGGCATCGTGATATTGCCATTTCGTGATCAGATTATAACAAAAGATTTGTATAATTTATGATAATTAATGGCTTCTGCAGGGTTGTTTAGACAATGAGTATGTATATCAATGTTATTTATACATAATAACCACAGTTCTCAATGGCTATCCAATAGAGAATCACAAAATATTACGAATTAAAGTAACTTTACTCGGGTGGAATTTTCTTTACCGGTATCGTTCTCCTCAGACAGAATGACTCCTTTGATTTAAAATTCCCCTAGACATAGCGGGAGCTACCAGATAATGACTAGGCGTTGTTCAGGAGGTAGAAGAGGAATTGTTTAGTTTATTTCTATTATTAACGCAATTTCGGGGGGGGTTGGCTCTTGTTGACTTGTCGTGCGCAGCTACTCATATGAAGGTACTTGGTACTAAGATGATAAAAGTAAACACCTGACTTAATTGTAATATTCCAGCTTTATATATCCTGCCCTCTAGTTCATGCTGTTTTAATCTCCATGATATCATTTCTCAGTCCCAATTTTAGGGGACAGTAGTTTGGTAAATCTGGAGCATCTGATTCTCCAAACTATTTCATGCAACGGGCCACCATTATTTTTGTTAATCTGGTCCTGTTTCCTGGCATACTCTGGAGAAATCAAGAAGCTCCAATGTACCAAAAATATACTACTCCCTTAACAGTACCAGCATTGAAGTATTTCAAGAAATTATACAGTATTTTTTCATTGGAGATGGACATGCATTAAATGCAAACCATCTTTCCATGTAGAGGTTAATTCATTATATTGAAGAGCCTTGTTTAGGTTCAGTAGTTCAGTTTTCTCTAAAGGAATACAGAGTATTTACATGAAATAATATAAGGACGGGGCTTTCCTAAAACCAGTGTGGTTTTAAATCGGTAAATTAATCATGGTAAATTGAAAGGTTACAGAGTCAACCAAACTGTCTGTAACAAGCTTCAAGACAACTTTGCAATGATGGTATTTTATTGGAGGGATTGAGGTGGAGTGTGATGTTCTCATATCAGTAATTTTATTTGAACCCTACACCCTTTCAGGTGTCCATATGTTAAATGTAACACCTGTTGAGATGATAAATAAATTAAATAATAAAAGTTCCATATTTATTTTTTCCTCTATATATACACCAATACATAGTGCTTGACCTCTTCTTTCTTCAATTCTCTGCTTGTCCTCTCTGGCTTCCAGAATTCTTGATGCTTATTGAGGTCTTCTTCACTTTTGTCACTGCGGACCTGAAAGACTGATTTCAGTTTCATTTCCCTTTGGTACAGATTGCATCAAGTGTGTCAATATCTACAGGCAGTGTTGCTTTGCACAACCTTAAATACCAACCCCTCCCTCCCCAAATGGTATGTTGAGCTCCCTACCAACTGGGAGGCACTTTTGGACTGTAGAAAGCATCACTGCTTGTAGATATCTAAACCATGGATATAATCTATATGAATCTTAAAGTTAACATGCCAGACAGGGTGTCCATAATTATGTGAACAGATTACCTTTCATGAACATGTAAAGTTATTCAGATAATTTATGGACACCCTGTATTATGCAGGTTGCCAGGAAAAGTAGACACCTAGACCAAGTAGCAATAATTATGACTTGATTTAAGGAGAGTGTTTTTCCATTCCAATAAATATGAGCAAAGATGAACTGTAATGAACATAAGTTTGTTCCCTCAGCCAGTCACAATGATTCAATTCTCTGTGATTAAAAAAACTAAACATATTTGCCAACCATCATCTGCCCTTGAAACTATCTATAAATGATATAGACCCAATAAATATACCAACAATACAATGCATGCAACACGCTAGATCATTCATAAACTTATTGTAACAAATGGATTGCTCACAACAACCCTCGCGCTCTTCATTAGACAGTCATTACTTCAAATTTGCTCAATAATATTTCTTTATTTTTACTTACATCTATACTTGCGGTTACATTCTTTACTTACCAGGGCATGATGATGGGTGCAATGCCAAGGAATTGACATTATTAAGCAAAATGTGGCAGTAGGGGCACTGTATCATCATTGTTTGGGCGGCCATCTTTGTTTACAATTGAGGGTGGCGGTCACGGCCACCCCACCTCTCAAAGCTGCAACGGCTGGGTGACGCATTTTGCAATGCACACACAGCGCGCGCTGCCTTCCTGAATGATTTCCGCAAGTCGCGCGCCACCCGGGTTGCCTTCCTGATCACAGCCATGGTCAACGTCCACCTAACAATCGAGCAAATCGTCCTGAGGTAATAACAAGGAGAGCTATAATAGTGGGCAACTAATAAATGATATCAGCCGGCTTATGGGAATAAGCAAGACGACAATTAGATTATGGATAAGGCTAGATGAGGGAGAGGGACACGTGATTACGAAACCCAGGTCTAGTCGGCCGAACGTTACTTCACAGGATGACAAAGACAGGCTCATAGCTGCTGCCCGTCAAGCTCCCAAGACAACCGCAGTATCCTAGACACGGTAATTACAGCTTCCATGTCACCCCATCACAACGAGACGGCGGCTGCATGAGGTAGGACTGGACTGTCACGTTCCTGATGTGAAGGAGAAACTGACTGAGGCAAACAAGTTGACACGGCTGACATTTGCCCAGCAGTATGTGCAACATGACATAAACTTCTGGGAAAATGTAATCTTTACGGATTAGAACAGTTTTTCGTCTGTGGCAGCCACTGGGAGACACTGCTGGAGATTGCCCAACTCTCGTTACAAGGCCAGAAACATTAGTGAGAGATCACGAAGCGGCAAGGTGTCGGTCTCCTTTCATGGTTGGATGTGGGCAGCTGGACCAGGAGAACTGGTAACCATTGACGGACATCTTAATGCACAGGAATATATTAATATTCTGAAGACCTCTTTGTTACCCTCTGTGCGAGTATATTCCATTCCGGTGTAGCATGCGTGGAGGTTTGAAGGTGCCAGGCGCATGAGTCACGATGGCAAGAGAGCAGCGTTGCCAATTTAGCAAACATTTACACTTCTTTGAAGAAAATAACGACTGAATTATTGGAAAAGCTTTGTTTGAGCTAGAAAGCCAAAATGGAACAGAACAGATAAAAGAAATATTGTAGAATATGTGGATAAAGAGAGAAAACTAGAATCAGGCAATATAAAGAAGAAAAAAGAGACGATAGGGGGGGCCGTTGAAAAGGCTATCCCCCCAAAAAACAGTGATTGTAACACTGATATACACTCGCTCCTGCAAACAACAATCACCAAAGCTGAAAAGATGTGTATATGGAGATGTCCATCATCTTTGGAGTGGAACGAAGCAGGCAAGTTATAATAAAAGATATTATACATTAGTTACCTGTTTGGGGAGCAAGCTATCAGCAGTTTTTATATGAAATTGATCATCTAAGGTTGAACCCAAGCTGTGTTTGAACTGGTGTTTTACAGTATTCTCTTATTTTTATTTATTTATTTACTTTATTAAATATCTATTTATCACATAGAAAGCCCAATACAGTATTAGTAAATTTTGGGACTGAAAAAAAACGAGATCCACTACACTTATAAGAGATAATTAATGTTAACGCATTTGCAAGGCAAATGGTATATAGAAAAGTTGTTTGTAATAGTGAAATATAAACACTGGTACTGTAATAGTATTTTTTATTAAATCGAGTTGTGGCAAATGTAATATGGATTTTACATGGAATTTCTTAAACTCACATATGATTTACTTTCTTTATTGTACTTTCAGACAAGATGTCATATTTCAAACAAGCTGCAGATAGAAGGAAGGTACTGAGGAATTTTGATGAGCTGCCCATAGTGTTCCATTTGTACCACAGTGGCTGGAATGTAACACAAGAGAACATCTCCAAGGAAAATTTATGACACAGGACATCCAGCATTATGTATGTGGTTATACTGTACACATGTATGTGGTTATACTGTACACATGTATGTGGTTATACTGTACACATGTATGTGTGTGTGTGTGTTTCTTTTGTAGACCATAACATGACACAAATACATTGATAAGTGTATATGAATTGAGTGGGATTCTTGTAAAGTGTTCATTCAATATTGAATGAATTACTCTCTAATCCCAATGCTGTATTGCTCTCCAGTAATTTTAACATTTTTTCCAGATTGTTACTTGCAGTCAGTACCAGAGGTTTACAACACTGATGATTCAGGCCTCAGATATATGTCCCATTAATGTCAAAGAACACTTACAGTTACTTGGAGTAGACCTAATTGATGAGTAATACTGTATATTATCATTATTTCATCTTTGTTGGTTCACTGAGCTTCTTTTGCTGTTGGTCATAATTATTACACAGTTATGCATTATGGAGTGGTTACAGAGATGACGGCCAACCCAACCCCCTGGAGGTGACTCCATGTCAGGTGAGAAAACGGCACAACCCGCTGTACCATCCATTTGCAATGAGCCATCAGTGTAGAGGCATTATGTATCTTTGATGGAGTACGTCACTGTTTCTATGTGTTCCAGAGCCAACTGCCGCAATAGAGAAGGCAGTTCTGACTTGGAAGTAGGTGTAAAGCTCACATCAGGTGTTGGTAGCATCCACGGAGGGGGCCCTGGGGGGATGTCTGCAACCATTTATCAATATTAAGACTACGGAGTATAGAGGAAACAGACCTTATAAGAGTACGTCCAGCAGGCAGTATGGGAGGGACCGGGTAGTTTGGTCGAAGAGAAGTTCTGACTAACTGAGAGTAATGGGGTGAAAGATGTGGGAAATGGAGGCACTTGACAGTGAAGCAAGTAACATTAGAATAAATTCTCTCCACTAATGGGGGAAGACGCAATTCACGCTGCATGTTCACTATCCTGGTCGACATTGGACAGCCGAGAATTATTCTCATTGCTTTATTCTGAAATTTTTCTAAGGTTTCAAGAGTAGCCCCTGGGAAGTTGAATTAAAGCAGGGGAGAGGTAATCAACAACTGAACGGATAAAAGCAATATAGATGTTCCTGGCTACTGAGATAGATATGCCTGAGGAGTTGTTAGAGAGCCATTAAAGTGGTGTAAGTCGGCGCTGGAGACGACCCAAGAAGTCCTCAACAATAGGATGGTCTTGAGGTGTGGTAGGAACAATTGGCCAAATATTGACTGGCACACCCTGGTAATGGTACTGGGAACACATGGGATGACTGTCCCTCCAATCAGTGGCGTCACGAGGGTTGTTGGCGCCCGGGGACAAATATTGTTATGGCGCCCCAATAGGGGGGCGTGATGGTGGGTGGTTGGCGAGCGAAGTGAGCCTAATCAGCTGGGGAGTTCTATGAGTACTCATAGAAGCAATTTAAAGTAACTTGGAAACGAATTTTTTTAATTTTTAGTCCTTAAAAATGAATTGTTCATCTAATTTATTTACGTGAATACTAATGAAGATGCCTACCCATTTCTAAACCCAAAGTAAAGTTTGATAATTAATATAAAGAAAAAATAAATTAAGATATGGCTTGAGTGCACTAATCTTCTCAGGAAATGTTTAACTTCATTATTTCAGATTCACTTTGGTATAAACAAAGCAATTTAATTTTCCCCAACTTCAAAGTGGCAATTGGCGCCCCACTAAATGCTGCGCCCAGGGACATATGTCCCCCCCACCCACACACCCCTTGCGACGCCACTGCCTCCAATGGTGAACACTGGCCGAGCTTGAGAAAGGCGGCGAGTGAATATTCTACTCTTATCTGGTGAGACAATAATACCACAGTGAGATGAGGCTACAGAGAAGGAGTCAAGAAACCTCTGGAGATCCCTTGGTGAGGTAGAATGAGCGTAGATATCATCAGCATAGCACGTAATTGTAGTATCAGGGATATCAGGGAGAGAAAGGAGCAGCCGATGCATCAAAATATTAAATAACAATGGGCTGAGAACACCCCCTTGAGGCGTACCAAGATGAAAACTGCGCAAAGGACTGAGTGCACCACTGAAAAACACACGGGAGGTCCTGTTACTGAGGTAGCCCCGAATCCACCGCAGTAGATTACCCTTTATACCAAAGTCAACCAGTTGATCCAAAATGACGTCTCTATTAGCAACATCGAATGCACTTCGGAGATCCCTGTCCCTGGAAAGGCGAGAGTACAGGTCGACTAGGCAGTCTGTACATGAGACAATTAAGAAAGATTCTCTTCATAACATTGCAAAAACAGGAAGTAAGGGAAATTGGCCTGAACTTCTGTGCTGTTGGTCCAGGTTCGTAGTACACAACCATCACGAAGACAGAGATTGTACAGTTGAAGTAGGGGGTTCCCAGGAACTTGTTGAAGTAGGCGCATCACAGCATAAGTAATACCATCATCACCAGGGGTAGAAGCTTTACCCCGGGAGATAGCACGGAGCAACTCCTACTCAGTTATCTGCTCTGCATCATCGTCATCATCTTGGAACAGAGCAGACATTAGATGTAGCCGAGTGTGTGTGTGTGGTTGTAGTCATTTAGATTATTGCCTGCCTATTGATTGACGCTACATGGCGCAATTAATTAATAAAAAAAATGCCTCCATATGTTCGAAATGTGTGATGGTTTGGGTGGGCTGTCGTCCAGAAACCGCCTGCTTTAGATCTCGGGCTTCGACTCATGGTCTAATGCACCAGTGAACACCAGTGCACCAATGAACACCAATGCACATGTGAACACTAATGAACACCAGTGCACCAGTGAACACCAATGCACCAGTGAACACCAGTGCACCAGTGAACACCAATGCACCAGTGAATCTAAATAAACAGCATAGCTTTTATAGATTATAATAGAGTAGATGTTTGTATGTATTATAGCACATAGATTAAGGTCCCTGTGATGGTGTATGGGACTTGGTGATTCTGATTTCCCCTGACTTCGCCACGAAACAAGATCCTTCCATACGGGTGATGTTTCGTGGCAATATTTGAAGGACTCATTTACCTCCAATTTTCTGACTACATCACAGGGTCCTTTAATATAAGTATATATACACCTTTGTAGACATGAAAAATTTAGTCTGTATTATTTTTTTCTAGATCGACAGTAAATATCCACAAACAGTATATCATATAAAACAGGTGATTTCCATAATCAATATATATACTGTATAAAGGAGTTATATTCAACAATCAATAAAATTATATCATTTATAAAGCAGTTAAATTCAAAAGTCAATATAATTATATCATGTATAAGGCAGTTAAATTCAACAATCAATACTGTATAAAGCAATTACATTCAACAATCAATATAATACTATGTTATACTGTAGGAAGCAGGAAATAATTTTTTGTCATAACCTTGAATTTGGCAAACTGATTCATGACTCTTTACACTTACGGTTATGGCGCCACTTCTGCCCTAGCCACTCCTTTTCAGTTTTTCAACTATCTCTCTTTTCTTTCTATTTCCTTCCTGCTTGCTATCTCACCCTTCTATAACTTTCTTCTGTTGCTATATGACCTCGCTGTTGCGGCGCCTAATACCAATCAATCAATCAGTCTTTATACCTACAAAGTGATTTTCCACACATTACAATTACTTCATATATTATAATTGGTTGCGAAAACTACTAATGTCAGCTGAAGTAAAAAAATATTGTAGAATGTGTGGTGTTGACGATGGTGTGGTACGATGACTCCATGGACACGCAGCTTGAGTTATCGTACCGGTACCACACTACCGTCAAAACCACAGATGTTTTTGCATACAGCCCACGGATTAAATAAGTAACAATTACAATATATAACAGATTATTATTATTATTATTATTATTATTATTATTATTATTATTATTATTATTATTATTATTATTATTATTATATTTTTTTTATTATTATTATTGTTATTATTATTATTATAAGATAAGATGTAAAATTTGTTTTCTAATATTATAAATAGTTAATACACGTGTTACACATAATGTAGTATACTGCACTTAATATCAGTGTAATATATATTAGTAATGAATATTTGTGGCAAACTTTAAGTTATTGAATTGTATATAAGAGTAGCGTTAAGGGGGAAATTTTGTGTTGGTAAATCTGGAGCAACTGAATCCTCCAAACTGTTCCAAGCAAGAGAACACCATAATTTTTGCTCTTCTGGTCCTGTTTCCTAGCATACTTTGAAGGAATCAAGGCACTCCAATGTACTAAAAACGAATTACCACCTTAAGAGGCATGCTTATGATATATTATCAACTACATTTGTAATGTTGATGTATACTTGAATAAATAGTAACCTCCACTAACACTTATTTTAACGTACTATATTTTACTATACTTTATTACCCAAGATACACTCACTGAGGGCATTGTGCGAGAGCCCGGTTCAAGCCATAGCCTTCTTCAAGAGCTCGGGGCTACTCGGTCAGACAGTTCGAGGAGGAACTTCAACAACAACAACTATAATGTATTAGGCATGTACAATTCTATTGTGTGTATAACCTGAGAAGATGTGACAATATGCAGAGGCAGTATTCCTTTATGTATTTGTAATTTATATACAATACAATATTCGTAAGGAAAATCTTGGTAACTAGAATTCAGTACATTTGTTTACTGCGATTGTACAGAACCAGATCATGTATGTACAGTTACGAGCACTAATAAGTATCCAGGAGTGTTTCGAATACCCAGAGATAATAAATAAATGCACAATAAGATCTCCACTGGAATTACTTTGTTGGTGAATTGGACTGATCTAAGCTTCAACCAAAACTGAATATTTATTAGTGCTCGTGCCTGTACACTGGTGATACATAATTTCTGACCATAGTGAGAATAGCAGAAACTTCGAATCGCCTGGTATTGCTTATTTTCCCGCCCAGTACACATATAGAGGCTGAGTTCGGATGCAGGGTATGTGTGTGTGTGGAGCCTGCCGCTCGTCTCTGGTCTGAGATTACGTATCACGAGTGTACGTAGCTTTGTACTAAATATCACTTTGGGGTGTACATTTATTATGAAGGACTGAAATATTCTCCCAATTTTTTATAGGAGATTTAAGGGGGTGCGGGAGTACGGGACAGGCTTGGGGAGTGCGGGAAAAGGGTGACAGACTTGGGGTGGGTAGAAAGCCTGTCCCCTATTCCTGCACTTCCTTAACCCCCCCGGTCCCCCTACTCCCGTACCCCCTAACCCCCCCAAGCCTGTCAAGCCTGTCCCCCTGTGCCCGTACCTCCTTAATACTGTGAAGATTATGGTGTTTGTTGACTGGAATCTGGCCTCGATTAGTTTTTTTTTTTTTGTAGAGGAGAGAACTAAGAATATGTAACATTTGTATCTTGTTGACTGTCGACTGGAATTTGGACCGAGGAATGTGCATTGGTTTGAAGTCTGATCTCTTCTTTCCTCATTGGCCGTCCTGCGACCTGACCTGTTCTGAGTTGGTGTTGGTGGTGACCTCCCCTCACCCGACCTCCAACTGCTACACGTCCACTGGTCACGCCCCTCCTCAAGTGACCCGTAAGCTGACCTCTACTGACCTGACCTATCCTGTGTGGAGTTTCAATACTCTGACTCCTGTCTTGACCTCGCCTGACCTGAACTATCCTGTGTGGAGTTTCAATAGTCTGACTCCTGTCTTGACCTCTTATGTTTATCGACAACATTGGGGTATTCTTGGCATGTTTGTATTTCTTCTTGTCCTTTGCTGCAAGATTCTGAAGCCAGAGTTGTAAGGCGTACCTGTAGGAGGAGGTGAGAACAATATGGTATTAGATAATAATTGAGTAGCTCTCTGTTACAACCAGACAACCGCCACACCCCCTTAAGCGAGATAATCGCCTTTAAAGTATAGGTAATAATCACGCATAAGGTAAACACGAATAATTTGTTGACCGTTACTTCACTTCACCAACTTGATATCACCACAATATAACATTTATTGTGGTTTTTAAGACTTCATTAGAGGCCAAATTTTCTTAGCTTTTAATTGATATATGCCAAAATGTGTTCAGTTCCCTATTAAAAAAGATATTACAGGTATAATAAATACGACTGTCATGGAGAAGAGGTGAAAAGTTTATGTTCGTACTGATATATTAGAATAATATGGAGAATTGGTAAATAATAATAATTTATGCTATTTAGATTAAGAAACTACATTGTTTAAGCATTCTATAGGTATAATTGTGAGGCAGTTACATAACAAAATAACTTTAAAATCTTTAAAAGAATAAGTACTATCAAGTCATTATTTTTATTCACGCTGTGTGCGTGGTATGCGGTAGGTTGGTGCGCGCAAGTTGCCAAACGTACGATTCAACCTACATTCCTCTCATCCGTTATTAATATGTCTCACTCACTATCCATATCATTCGCCATACATACATACACTGACATATATAAACACACTGCCATACATACATACACACACTGCCATACACACATACACACACTGCCATACATACATACACACACTGCCATACATACATACACACACTGCCATACATACATACACACACTGACATACATACATACACACACTGCCATACATACATACACACACTGCCATACATACATACACACACTGCCATACATACATACACACACTGCCATACATACATACACACACTGCCACACACACTGCCATACATACATACACACACTGCCATACATACATACACACACTGCCATACATACATACACACACTGCCATACATACATACACACACTGACATACATACATACACACACTGACATACATACATACATACACTGCCATACATACATACACACACTGACATACATACATACACACACTGACATACATACATACACACACTGACATACATACATACACACACTGACATACATACACACACTGACATACATACATACACACACTGTCATACATACATACACACACTGACATACATACATACACACACTGCCATACATACATACACACACTGCCATACATACATAAACACACTGTCATACATACATACACACACTGCCACACACATGCCATACATACATACACACACTGCCATACATACATACACACACTGTCATAGGCCTACATACATACACACACTGTCATACATACATACACACACTGTCATACATACATACACACACTGACATACATACATACACACACTGTCATACATACATACACACACTGTCATACATACATACACACACTGCCATACATACATACACACACTGTCATACATACATACACACACTGTCATACATACATACACACACTGTCATACATACATACACACACTGTCATACATACATACACACACTGTCATACATACATACACACACTGTCATACATACATACACACACTGACATACATACATACACACACTGTCATACATACATACACACACTGCCATACATACATACACACACTGCCATACATACATACACACACTGTCATACATACATACACACACTGCCATACATACATACACACACTGTCATACATACATACACACACTGACATACATACATACACACACTGACATACATACATACACACACTGTCATACATACATACACACACTGTCATACATACATACACACACTGACATACATACATACACACACTGACATACATACATACACACACTGTCATACATACATACACACACTGTCATACATACATAAACACACTGACATACATACACACACTGCCATACATCAACACACTGCCATACATCAACACACTGCCATACATACACACACTGACATACATACATAAACACACTGACATACATACACACACTGACATACATACACACACTGCCATACATCAACACACTGCCATACATACACAGACTCACACATACACACTCACTCTTCTGTGAGGTGTCAGTGAATCGTGTAAACACAGATGCTCCTCCCATTCCTGTACCTCATCCTACCATCCCTATATTCCTGTCACCTCATCCTATTCCTTATTCTCCTATTCGTGTGTCTTGTCTGTCCTCACTCATCCTTATCCTGCATCCATTTTTACTCATTTTTATCCCATACTCACCTATTCTTGTCTCACGATCCTACTTTATGTACCCACTCATTTCTATTCATCTCTCTCTCTCTTACACACACACACAGACAGTTCCCGTGCCTCGTCTTGTTCGTGGTAGGTGGCAAGGTCTAATAAGTAAGGTCTGTCGGCGCGCAGGCTGGGGTGTGTAGATGGAGGGATTGTGTGTGTGTGTGTGGATGGAGGGATTGTGTGTGTGTATGTGGAAGGAGGGATTGTGTTTGTGTGTGTGGATGGAGGGATTGTGTGTGTGTGTGTGTGTGTGTGTGTGTGGATGGAGGGATTGTGTTTGTGTATGTGGAAGGAGGGATTGTGTGTGTGTGTGGAAGGAGGGATTGTGTGTGTGTGGATGGAGGGATTGTGTGTGTGTGTGGAGGGAGGGATTGTGTGTGTGTATGTGGAAGGAGGGATTGTGTGTGTATGTGGAAGGAGGGATTGTGTGTGTGTGGATGGAGGGATTGTGTGTGTGTGGAAGGAGGGATTGTGTGTGTGTGTGTGTGTGTGTGGATGGAGGGATTGTGTTTGTGTATGTGGAAGGAGGGATTGTGTACCTGGATGACAGTTCACGGTATTAGTAACGGGAGACAATGGAAGAAGTTTCTATCAAGATAAGGCCTAAATTTCTCCAAGTTAAAAGATGTTGTTCAGCAAGAACGTAAATACGCACATTTTTTAAGCCAAAATTGAACGCATCACTGACCCCAACCTTCGTGTTGACTGGTACAAGGATGGTCAGCCAATTCAGATGGGATAATTCTTTCGCCTCATTCATGATTTTGGTTATGTGACGAAACTTTGGTTCGCGGCTGTATCTGCCTTATTGTATGCGTGTGTATGTAAAGTATGCGAGTGTGTGCCTGTTTGTGTGTGTGTTGTATTGTGTTATCTACTGTGTGTCCTGTAATACAGAATTACAGGCTAGGGTAGAAAAGAAAATATATAGAGAAACACACATACCCACTAAACCTCCACTGCCATTATCAGCCTAAGAGAGAGAGAGAGAGAGAGAGAGAGAGAGAGAAGGACATACAGTCTGTCAATGATGCACGTATCCACGGTTGAGTTAGTACCCACACTCGTTCAGTTACACTCAGTTTTAGCTGGTAAAATCTGGAGTAGAAATCAGGGGTACAGCAGATATTAGATTGACCAATCACAAACACTGTAAGATAACCCACCTTACTACTCCAGGTTTTACTGGCTAAAACTGCGAGTAACTGAACGAGGGTGGGGTACATGCATCGACAGACTGTACACTCTCCCGTCCCATCCCATTACTCATTCTCTTTCTCTCTCATCCTTCCTCGGTAATCTACCACTCTTCTCACACTCCACTTACTTCATTCCCTCATTCCACCCTCGTTCTCTCTACCTGTTCATCATCTCCCACTCTTTCCATCCCACTACTATAATCTTTCCTTTTTCAGTACTTTCTTTTACCTATTTCTCCCCACCATTAATACCCTGCTATCTCCACTCCCTTTCTTACTTCCCTCATCACCTTTCCTCACTCATTCCCTAATTACCAACCCATCCTCCCCCTATCCCTAACAGTCATTCAACACACATAACTTCAAGGTCAGTCAGGAAGGGTGAGGGAGTAATAAGACAGGGAGGGAACACCCTCCCCCCTCCCCCGCAAACACACACACACAACTCTGAAGTAAACCACAGGACTTTACTGTACTCTATTATAGTATACTGACTGTATACCCACATCTATAGAATAATATTTGAGAAGGTAGAGGTGGAGAGCTGGAGAAAATGAATCATAGTCTAGTAACTCGCTATGAGATGGTGTTAAATTTGCTGGTGGCAGTATCTCTTGATGTGAAAATATATCCTTAATGTACGGGTATTTTGTAGTATCAATATAAGCTAGCAATCGTTTAGGCTTACAATATTTGCTTCATTCAGGGCAATGGGAGCATCATATTTTTGTGAGAGTTGTACAGTCGTGGACAATAATATCGCGCCCCTCCTGACTGGGGCGTATATCAAAAGCGCGGATTCGAAAAGTGACCGCGTTGGAACCTCACCAATAAACCATTATCAAATGCGCGGCAAGGTTAATCCCATTCGTTCCCTATGTCAATAAGTATCATTCGGTGTGTCATAATGCTTCACACGGTGTTAACTGAGACTGAGAAATTATAATTTGGTCTACATTTCATTGACCAAACAGATGTAGAAGATTGCTTCGTCGAGGAGGTAATGACAGACACACCTCAGGATGAGAGATGTACTCGCTTTACAGACTATCTGGTTGATAATTAAGTAACAGCAGAATCAAAATATCCTCCAGTGCTTTGGGCTGAAGTCCCTTCAAATACAAAGCGTACCAACAATTCAGCTGAATCTTTTCATGCTCATTTCAATGAGCAATTTTATACATCCCATCCATCTATATTAATGTTGTGTTCATGGATGTACTAGGAAAGCTCCAGCCTGCTACTAATATTAAGATGAGGAGTATCGGTAAACCAGCAACTACACGGAAAGTTGAACGAGACAGGACAGAATATGCCATGGCACAATACAACAAATTTATCTCTGACGAAATAAACCGACACAATTACATGAAGTGTTTAGGTAACTGATTCCCAGCAAGAACAAACATGTAACTTTGAAAGGAGTGAAAAACGCGATGAATTAAGAACAAAAAAACAAAATCCTTCAAAATCCCCGTGGTAAGCAACAGATGATAGCGTCTGGCTAACGGAAGAGGTGAACGATCATTAAAGAACTGCTACACAAGCCGACTTTCAAGTCCCACTCAGCCGCGCTTTTGATAGAAATATATCAGCGCTTTCAATGATGACCCGCCGCACTTTTGATATGCCAATCCGCGCTTTCGTAAAAGGGCGCCTGACTGTGACTCAGTCAGAAGAGGGGCGCGATATTATTGTCCACAATAGTACATCAGCACGGTTAAATACCTTTTGCGAGTAGGCTTTTACCTAACAGGATTTAATTGTGCATCACTATAATCCATCTGAATGAAATACCCTTCCTTGTATGCAACATCAAAAACAAATACTCTGGCTTCTATGAAGGATACAGATTCACTCTTTGGTTTTCAATTCACTATGTAATTGCTGGCGCATTCTCACAACTAGATACTAATAACGAATAGCATACCGAATAATGTTGCAATACGAGTCAAAGTCGTTAATATCACTCGCGGATAAATTTCCTTTCAATATTCCCAAATGCACTGTCACACGGTAAAAAAGTGTCCAGGCACGAGATACGTGTTCTATAAATCTATGGTTTTTAATCGGCCACTGTGCACTTCGTGGAGATAGTTAAGTTTTTAGCCTCCACAATTGTCACTAAACACGATTAGATGTTTGAAAGCCTTCTTATCAAAATCAAACTCAAGATCAATCCACTTTTTAAGACAGCTAGCTATTTCGACAGAGCCACGTCCACCTGTAACCTCGTCCCAAACAAACATTGTTGATGTATTTGTCTTGACGTTATGAATACAAAAATTATACATCCACAACTTGGGATGGTAGTATGTAACACTTGTGGAGTTTTGGTATAGGGATAGTCTGCTGTAATTCTATGCAAATAACAGCTACATTATTATTATTATTTTCCTTCTTCTTTATTAATCGTTGACCTTCTGATGCTTTCGCCTTGTGTTGCCTTAGCTGTTCTTTTCCTCCCTATTATCTCTCATTCGCTACCGAAAGACAGAAAGACAGAGGAAAACAGCTAAATACACACACACACGCACGCACACACACACACACACACAGAGAGAGAGAGAGAGAGAGAGAGAGAGAGAGAGAGAGAGAGAGAATAAATAGATAGATAGAGTCAGCATATACTAAGAAAGTCATTTTAATTGGCTGTTTTTAAATTTCTCTCATTTCCCTCTCTCCACGTACATTCTCTCATCTCCCTACCTCCCCCTCCTCCCCCTCTTTCGTTTATTAAGTAAATTTCCTGTAAGGAAGGGTAGGTCGAAAGTTACTACAATAATACCTCAATTTGACCCTTACAGTGTGTGTGTGTGTGTGTGTGTATGGGGGGGGGATGGTGGGGTGGGTACGCATGTGTGGTCAGCTATGCCTGTGACTTTACTGGTGAAAGAAATACGTTTGTGTTTGTGTCGATCGACCTACAGGAAATTTTGTGAGCTCACAAATTATTATAATTGGATTTAATTAATTATGCATCTTATTCGATGCATTGTCATAATTTTATTAAGAAATATTGAAGTACTTTAAAGAGTTCCCTAAAATGCAGTACGAGAAGTTGTCGGTACGGCGCCGCGCGCCGGGCACCACCTACCCACCGGCATCGTTCAAGAATTTTTCCTTTACTATTTATGTCAATATTGTGATAACTACATGGATTTACAGTTTGTTTTTGCAATAAATATGTATATTAATGTTTATACTCTATAGCAAACGTTCCCAACTGCTAATAAAATAATCACATAAAGCATGAAGTAAATAATAAGAAATCACGCATGGGCAACATGACCGACTGACAGTGCTCACAGCTACACACACTCGCTTGTCATTGTCTCCACAGTACTTCATTCTATTTCAAACGTTCTAGGCCTGTCTATATGCAAGTTAAGATGATAGTAATTTGTTCATTAGATAGAAGAGGAATTGTAGAAGTGATTCATGTTAATAACTCAATTTCAGGGTAATGGCGGAAGTCTGGTTGTAACACTCAGGGCCTCATATATACCAATAATTCTAATACAATAACGAGAAATTCATTTATTTATTTTTCATACAATAACAAGAAATGCATTAACTTAAATTTCCATGCAATAACGAGAAATTCAATCATTTAAATTTACATACAATAACGAAAAATTTATTAATTTAAAGTTTCATACTATAACGAGAAATTTATTTAATCAAATGTTCATACATTAACAAATATGCATTGAGTCAATTTGTGAATTGGTAGTTTACAGAGTAATTAATATTTGACCTAATTTGACCTGCGTTACTCGACCTTTACCTGACTTGGCTATATTAAACTAACCTAACTCTACTTTACTAATCTGACCTGACTTGATAAACGTGACTTGATTTGACTTGCTAACCCAGTGGTTCCCAAACTTTTTCTGGTCGTTACCCACTTTTCATACATGATCCTTGTCCATGCCCCCCCCCCAACCATAACCCGTTAACGTAATAATATGAACATCCTTACTGATACATAAGATTCAAGACCAGGTTATCATACAGAATACACAGCTTAGGAAGCCTTAGATTAGAATTATGTTGAGTTAAAATGATCTTGCTTTCCTAATACATCCCCATGTCTTGTTTTATGTCAAGAACACAGAATCATATAGAAAAGGACGTATTACTCATGTGTCTAGCAGCAAGGCATTGCACAAACCTGTACTGAACCTGTAAGTTCCCTCCACTGGCTACCAACCCGCTAGACTCCTTTGGTTTTATTTATGCATAGCCTCAGATTATGGCCCCCTATATTCTTCTATGTGGTGCCCAGTTTGGGAACCACTGTGCTAACCTGACGACTAATTAACCTGACATGACTTGGCTAACCTGGCTAAAGTTTACAACCCTACATGACCAGACCTGACTTAACTTTTATTACTCAACTTCACTAACTCTACATGACCTAATTTTACCGACCTGACCTGACTTAACTTTTCTGACCTACCTTTACTAACCTTACCTGACCTGACCTGACTTGAACTGACCTGGTACCAGTAGACATTCGTTCCACTTCCCTGTCTGGCTCAGGCATCTCTTCCCTCAGGGCTTTCGGGTCAAGAAAGGCAGGAATGTGGACTGTAATAATAATAATAATAATAATAATAATAATGATGATGATGATGATGATGATGATGATGATGATGATGAAATATATACAGTGCTCGACATAATAACCTCAAGAACTTTAATAACCTCGAGAATTTATTTAACTTCGAGAGTTTACTTAACCTCGAGAAATTTATATAACCTTGTAAATATAATAAGCAAACTCAAGAATTTAACTCACCTCAAGAATGTACTTAACTTCAAAATTTCAACTAATTAATTGACCTCGAGAATTTAATTAACTTCATGAATTTAATTAACCAAAAAAAATTATTCTCAGAATTTTAATAAAACCTCAAAAATTTACTTAATCTAAAAAATGTAATACTTAATTCAAAGAATTTAATTTAACTTGTGAATTTAATATCAACTCGTTGACATAATTATAATCTCAAGCATTTTAAAAACCACTAGAATTTAAAATGACCACGTGAATTAAATACAACTTCAAGAATTTAACTAACCTGAGAATTTGATATAATTTAAGTAATTAATCAACCTCGAGTATTTAATGACTAACCTCCAAAATATAAATATATAACATGAAAATTTTATAAAACACCAAACAATACATACATAACCTCGAATATTTAATAATTAACCTCGAAAATTTAATACTTAACCTCGAAAATTTAATACTTAACCCCCCAAATTTAAATAATCCTCAACTTTTTTATACTTAACCTCGAAAATTTAATACTTAACCTCAAATATTTAATACTTAACTTTGAGAATTAATACCTAACCTAACCTTGTAATCTTAATAATTATACTCACATCCTTCGTCGTCCACCAGTGTGATAGGAACTTGGAGTAGATCCAGTGAAGGACAAGGTGTATAGAGATGTAGGGTGGAATATCTGTACCCATTGACAACCACTTCAGCCAGTTCCCTCGTCAACCATACACACGCATCAACTTCACTATAATTCAACTGTTTTGGAGGGATTAATTATAAAGGAAGGATAAGGTGTATTTAATTATTATAGAGATGTAGGGAGTAATTATTTTGATATTTTTATATTATGGGGATTAATGTTTCATGAGTATATATCATGATATTTTTATGTTATGGGGATTAATAATTATTATGATATTTTTGTATTATGGAGATTAATTATTATGATTGTTTTTTTTATTGTGGGGATTAATTATTATCAGTTTTATGTTTTATGGTAGATATTTGTATTGTTTTTAATTTAGCTGTAAGGGGATTAATTATTACTATTTTTATTATGGTAGCGTGTGGATTAGGTCGGATGGATTGATTGATATTATGTGCCACAACAGCCAGGTCATATAGCGCCAGGAGAATGTGATAGAAAGATGAGACCGCAAACAGGAAGGTTATAGAAAGAAAAGAGAGGCAGTTCTAGATTGGTCTAACATAGTAAAGTGATATATATATATACTAAATATATATATACTAAAATTTACTAAGGTGTGTGTGTAATAGATAATTGATTAAATGGAGATTTTCTTGTTGGTGAATTGGAAAGCTACTGCTTCCTCCATACTATACCAGAAATCAGACGCCTTCAATGGTACCAATAGGGGATTAATCTGTTTGGTGGCATAGTTTGGAGGAATCGCACACCTTCCAATTAACCAACAAGAAAATCTCCATTTAATCAATTATTTATTACACACACACCTTAGTAAATTTTTCACACACACACACACACACACACACATTAATAAATTTATCACTCACACACACACCTTAGTAAATTTATCACACACACACCTTAATAAATTTATCATACACACACACACACACACACACACCTTAATAAATTTATCACACACACACATACACACACACACACACACACACACACACCTTAATAAATTGCTGGAGGTCTGTGCTGGAAAGTTTAAGTTTGAGGTGGAAATAGACGACGAGGTGATGTCTCTTGGGCAGACCACAGTACAGCACAGGAGGGTAAAAGGATTCCCACAAACCCAGAATCCGGCACTTGTCCTTCACTTCTTGTCCAGTCACCATTTCATCTATGTAGTAAATGTTGGTGTTGGTGGTGGTTTGTTGTTGTTGGGGTTGGTAGTGGCTGCTGTTGTTGTTGTTGAGTGGTTGTCGATTGTTGTTATTTGCTTCTTCACACGTTGATGTATTCGACCGGGAGTTATGCTGTTGTTGTTGTTGTTGTTGGTAGTGGTTGTTGTAGTTGTTGTTGGATGTGTTGTCGTTCATCATGTGTTGGTTGTAGTCGACGTTCGTTCTATCCTCCTCGTTCCATTTTCTTTCATTCCTTGTTTCAGTATCATCGTAATTATTAAAACATTTCGAGTGGGGTTCAGAATTTTTTCTCCCATTTCTAATATATTTTTGAGGGTCACGTGTTCCATTTTCGTGTTTGTGTTGTTGTCGAGTCCGGCTTTCTCCTCTTCTTTCGTGTTGCTCTCGTTCTTCTTGTCGTTTACAACTTTCTGTCTTTCCATTTATTACTCTTGTTTTATTCGTTTCTGTCCCATTCCACCATTCTTCATCATCTTCATCAGTTGTTTTTCCATCTTTGTTATTTTTATTATTATTACTGTTGTTATTATTATGTCTGTGTTTATCATTCTTAATCATTCCTCTACCCTTTTCTCCCATCTTCACTTCTCTTCCTTCTTCTGCCTTATTTTTCTTCTTCTGTTCTCTACTCTCTTCTTCTTCCTCCATCTTTAACCTCTTGTCCTCCTCCTCCTCCTCTTCCTTCTTCTGGACACTTTTCTGTTTCCTCATCTTCACTAAACTGTTCAGCTCCAGCCCAGTTTCTTCCATCATCTCCCTCACCCCAGCCTCCACCAGATTCTCTCCTTCCTCTGTATGTATGTGTGTGTGTGTGTTGGGTGGGGGGGGGGGGAGAAAATAAGATGATAATTGATTGATTGATTGTCATATAGTGCCCGAGAAAGAAGTGTAATTGAGAGGTTAAGGATGGAAAAAAATAAGATGATAATTGAGAATTTATTGATTGTCATATAGTGCCCGAGGAAGAAGGCGATTAAGAGGTGGGGGCAGAAAAGTGTAAGATAATAATTGATTAAGGATTGATTGATTGTTTGAAATTATGCGCCACAAACAGTGAGATCATATAGCGCCCGAGGAAGAAGATAATTTAGAGGTGGTGAGGGGCGCTAGAAAATAAGATAATAATTGACTGAATGATTGAAATTAGGCTCCACAAACAGCAAGATCATATAGCGCATATTGAAGAAGGTGATGGACAGTTGGGACAGTAAACACATAAGGCAATAGACAGATAAAACAAATCCTGACAGTTAGAGAAGTGAAAGATGAAATACAGGATAAAAACAAATTATGGAAACAATGAAGAAAAGTTGATGTATTGGGCTTCGGGAGGACAGGATAAAGTAAATGGTAGAAATAATTAGGAAAAAAAAAATCCTAGGTCAATTATTCAAGTCACTAGAGCATTAACATTAAAACAAACAGACGGACAGACACATGTGACTAAAACTATTACCTTCAAAATAAAAAAATACTCCTAAATTCCTAGTAAAGTATAATAATAATAATAATAATAATAATAATAATAATAATAATAGGTAATACAGTAAAAATAATAATGAACATTCGCTTGTAGAGCGAGGACTTGGCGAAAGTATGGCAAAATTCAGGCCCCTTGATTTCCGACCTAATGCTCAAATCGTGAGTTTTAGGAATACGGCCACCAGAAACAAAAATGATAATGCTGTCACGATGGCTGAGTGGTTATTCATGAGCGCTTAGAACTTCCATTTCCTCGTTCACCATTGCCGGCGATAGTTCGAACCATGCATAGGTTTTATTTTTTTCATTTTATTTTTTAATTTTGACCTTGATTTTTTACTTTTGAAAAACAACAGGTGACCTAGAAATGTTGATGCCTACCTGTGGTGAAAATTTCAACAAAATAGGACAAGAATTGCGACCTGTAGACCGCGAACTTTACAAACATTGCCACAAACACACAAGATCACTGAGCAACATACTTGGCGAAATTCGTCAATTAATAATAATAACTGAAGTAATAAATAAATGAAGTAATAAGAGGCCAACTCACCCACATGGCCACCAGGAGGGACCCACACCCCGGGGAAGGTGCGCATGTGAGGTGCGCGGCGGGTGACAAGGATCCGACCATCTGAGCTCTCCACCAGGATACACACACCCACATCCACTCCACGCTCACGGGTCGCTAAGGGTAGGGAGTCCTTCTGTTCCTCGGTGATCTTGTGGCCCACGCAGAAGGGAGGATGCTGTGTGTGAGAGAAAGAGTGTGGAAGTAGAAACATGTTGGTTTGTGAGAGAGAGTAGGGTTGGAATGTGTTAGTGTATGTGTGTGTGTGTGTGAGAGAGAGAGAGGGAGTAGGGTAGGAACGAGAGAGAGAGAGTGTAGAAATAGAAACATGTTGGTGTGTGAGAGAAGGGTAGGAACGAGAGAGAGAGAGAGAAAGGGAGAGAGAGGGAGTAGAGTAGAAACGTGTTGGTCTGTGTGTGAGATAGATAGAGAGAGAGGGAGTAGGAATGTGTTGATGTGAGAGAGAGAGAGAGAAACGTGTTGGTATGTGTGTGAGAGAGAGTATAGATGTGTTGATGTGTGTGAAAGAGAGCGAGATAGGGGAAGTAGGATAGGAACGTGTTGGTGAGAGAAAAAGAGAGAGTAGGAACGTGTTTGTGTGTTTTAGTGTGTGTGAGAGAGAGTAGAAATGTGTTGGTGTGTGTGTGAGAGTAGAAACGTGTTGGTGTGTGTGTTGGTGTGAGAGAGAGTAGGAACATGGTGTGTGTGAGAGAGAAAGAGAGAGTAGGAACATATTAAGAGAGAGAGAGAGAGAGAGAGTAGGAACATATTGAGAGAGTGAGAGAGAGAGTAGGAACATGTTGTTTTGTGTGTGTGTGTGTGTGTGTGAAGAGAGAAAGAAAGATATATATAGAGAGAATTAATAGTTTTTAGCAGTTAAGGGAAGAATAATAATTAATTCATCTCTTTGGCGACAATTGAAGAGCTTCTAAATCCTCCTAACTATCCCAGGAAACAGACGACCTTAACCCCTGCAGTCCGGTTGACGTGATAGACCGTCAAACGGTTGAGTCCGGCTGACGTGATAGACCGGCATAGCTATTTAGCACCATTTACGGTAATGTAGGGCTTGTTTTTCTTGTCAGCGAGCTAGTAAACGCACTCGCAATATCGATCCGCTATCCACTCAGTTGATTCTGGGACCCCACGATGGCTGGGCTATTTTTAAGTATTTGCCCTTGTCCGAATTTGTGCTCTAACGATCGTAAGACAATACCGTAGTGAATATATGTATGTGACAGTGACACCATGATATTCCTACAAGGTTACAAATTAGTATTTAGTGTATAGATCATGACACACGATACATATTGGTAGTAATAAAAAAATAACACCACAAACACGGCCAGGCAGGGGAGAGTGATGGTAAATATACGTGTTTCCTACGGTACAAATCAGTTTGTTTATAATTTTCTATGTGACAGTTACACGATGATATATTCCTACAAGTGTTCATACTATTTTTAGTATTGTAATCATGATATACGATACATAATAGTAGTAATACGAGTGAGTAGACAAGGGAGTTTCGCGGCCAACTGGACACTATAACCGCAGTCGAGTCAATCTCGCGCGTACAGTCAGACACACTGCTGATCCGCCCGCAAACATGGTCTACTTCAACTCGCCATATCTCCCTAACTACACATCGTACAGCCCTCCAGATGGTACCATTCGATAGAGGAAGAGTTGAAGGCATGTAAGAAACAATATTGAAGTCAGTACACTATATAGGTTAAGAGTGAGAGCGTTGTGAATATAGGGGAAATCGAGGAATTTTGACGCGAGTGGTGTTCTGATGCGCGAGGTGGCAGCGGCGATGGTGCAGGGTACACCGCTAAACACTGTGCCGCAACAAGCCCACCGCGCAGTGTTATAGTTACTTGCAACCTCTGCTGTGTGGATTGCTGACCATTCCAGAGTGTTTTTTGTGCCCGGGATGAAGTGTGGGAGTAATAACGATAACAAATACACTCGTCCTGCACTAATAATAATATGTACACTTGAATGAATAAATTTGTGTCATTATCACATATTCACGTCAGTATTTTCTTATCGTGTGTCACTATCACTGCACTAGTTCCTTATATCTAATATGTCACTATCACTTCACTAAAACTTTATCTATTGTGTGTCACTATCACCATACACTCTTACGAATAAATGTGTCACTGTCACTTTTCTTCGCTTCCCACACTTCCTGCTACCTATATTTCTTCTAAGGTATGATACTCAGTGTAGCATTTCCCGGGGCACAGTGGCACTTGACAGCCGGTACACCAGTATTTAGTTTCTCTTCTTCTGGTTGGCCGATGTGTCGTGTGCAAACAGACATAACACCGGCAGAAGGCAGGCCTGCCTGACGCGAGGAGAGGCAGGTCGTCAAGAGTGTGCCGCGCGGTCCAAACTCTTGATTGAAGTCTGTCAACCTACCCTCCTGCCGGTGGATGTGCCTGCTGCTGTGGTACTCTTACTCCATACTGCACCAGCAGCTCCTTCACGAACGTCTTCTCGAAGTGGCGAAGGGTGACGGTCGTGCCTTGATGCTGCTGGGTGTAGAGTATGTAGGCGTTCAATACACAGATGTCGATCAGGTGCAAGAACGCCTTTTTGTACCACTTGCAAGTTTTTCTCAGGCAATCGATGGAACTGATCATCATGTCTGATTTGTCGACGAGTCTCATGTTGATGTTATAATCAAGCATGACATCAGGTTTGAGGATGGGATTACCTGTGCCGCGCTCGACCCTGCCGGAATCCAACATCTCACCCTTGTGCACAGTGGTGAGCATATGTACTGGCCTCTTGTCGTGCCACCTCATGGCAAGTAGAGGGCCAGATTTTTGGGAGCACATTCGCCCCGGTGTGTTGCAGGGAAGGTTGGAAACCACCTTCTGTTGGGACGAACAGTGCCACAGGATTCCGTTTTGTGCTCTTTCAGGAACTGACTCAATAATGGAAATGTGTAATAATTATCCGTGTACAGAATGTGGTTTCGCTCAAGGAAATGGTCCATCAGGTGCTTTACAAGAGCACCTGAAAAGCCATGAGGATCATTCTCAGCGATATCCACATCTGAACCCGTATAAATTACAAAATCTAAAACATATCCCGTCTGACAGGGACAGATGACATAAAACTTTATGCCAAATCTGTGCCTCTTAGTCAGGATATACTGAATGAAGGACAGTCTACCTCTGAAGAGCACGAGAAACTCGTCGATTACCACTTTCTGGAATGGTCGTAGAAATGCGCCGATATTCTGGAGCACCATGGATATAATTGTTCTAACTTTCCACAGTCTATCACTCGTGGGGGGGGGGGGGGGCGGGGGACCCAGGTTGCTGGTGAAGTGGAGGTTGCTGAGGATGTCCCTGCAGCGGTTCCTTGACATATACCTCCCGAAGACAGGTGTGGATAATAATTCATCCGTGCTCCAGTAATCACGCAATCGATGTTACTTGTTGTGCGGCATCAACATCGTTAATAATATCCACACATACATTTCTGCAACGGTGACATCTTCCCAATCTTGCATATGAGAGTGCTCCTGTTGCATCCTATGGTGCCAGTTGTTCATGACATGGTTGTAATCGTTCGTCTCCCGAACGATCAACGACATTACAGCTACGTCAAAAAATGCGATGAATCAATCCATATGGCATCTTTGACGCAGCTGTACAGGGAAATTCTGGTTGAATTCCTGTTTCCCGTGCATCAAAATCAGGAATATCAGGCTCGAATTCCCTGCCATCAGTCCACACAAACGGATCAACATCTCCTACTCGTGGTGGTGGTTGTTGTTGTTGTTGTTGTGATTGTGGAGAAGGGTTGTCTGGGTCTGAGGAAGGCTGCCTTATTTCGTCAGAGATAAGCCGTCCTCTCCTACCTCCTCTTCCTCTACCTCCTACTCTCCTCCTACTCCTTCCTCTTGTTGGTGGAGTTGTATCTTCACCCGACGATGAAGAAGAGGTAAAATGTAACCTCCTCTTCCTCTTAGGGGGTGAAGGGATTGTTACGGAGCGAGTGGAGGAACGACAAGCTTCACTCGGTCCTGCAATTGGAGATAAATCCCCTAAAATCCCCCTACTCGTTGACGGGATTTCGACTGGCACAGCAGAGGTTGCAAGCTCTGAAATAACACTCCCAGGTGGCTCACTTACCTGGGAGAGAGGTTGGGCAGAGGTAATAATATCATCCTCCTCCGTCGTGTACACTAACCTCTCTTCAGGGCAAGACCATTCTGGGTCAGAATCACCACTAAGGAGGCTATGATCGCTTCCCCATGCATAAACAGATAATTCCAACTCCCGCCCTATTGCTGAGTCAGTAAGGCGTTGTGGTGGACGGTGACGACGTTGAGGCAACGATGGTGTGGAGGTGGCGAGTGGAGCACGTCGACGCGAGGGAGAAGCGCGCACTGATTCGGACGCGCAAGCACGAGCAGTATATCTTCCCAACATGGTAGTGGGTAGCCAACTGATGAATCTGGCTGGCTGAACCCTTTGCTGCTATTGTTAGCACAGCTGCTACACCGCTACATCGAGCAAACCCGCTCAGAATAGCCCTGCATGGCTCAAAATGGCGCTAAATAGCTATGATGGTCTATCGAGTCAGCTGGTCACTACCTTATGACGGTCTATCACGTTAATGTTCCTAATAGGGAAAAAAATGCTTCGTGGCATAGTTTGGAGGATTCAGTAGCCCCCCCAATATACTAAAAATAGGACTTCTCCATAAGGTGGTAACTCTTTTTTGGTACATTGGAGTGCCTTGATTCCTTCAAACTTTGCTAGGAAACAGGACCAGATGAGCAAAAATAATAGTGTTATATTGCTTGGAATAGTTGGTAGGATTCAGTTGCTCCAGAATTACCAATACAAAACTTTCCCCTTTAACCCCTATAGACTGGGGCACGACATAGACCGTCATACGTTAGAGACCGGGTCACAATATACACCGTCACGGCGATTTAGCGCTATTTCCCGCCATGTAGGGCTAGTTTTTCTTGTCATTGGTCGAGAAAATACACTCACAATATCGATCCGCTAACCACTCAGTCGATTCTGGGACCCCACGATGGCTGGGCGATTTTTAAGTAATTCACCTTGTCCGAATTTGTGCTCTAACGATCGTAAGACAATACCTTAGTGAATATATGTACGTGAGTGACACCATGATATTCCTACAAGGTTACAAATTATTATTTAGTGTATAGATCATGACACATGATACATAAAGGTAATAATAACAATAACACCACAAACATGCCCAGGCAGGGGGAGAGTGATGGTAAATATACATGTTTCCTACGGTACAAATAAGTTTGTTTATCATTTTCTAAGTGACAGTTACACGATGATATATTCCTACAAGTGTTCATACTATTTTTAGTGTTGTAATCATGACATACAATAGATAATAGTAGTAATACGAGTTAGTAAACAAGGTATTTTCGCGTGTAACTGGACACCTTCGCCGCGGTCGAGTCACTCACCCGTACAGTCAGACACAAACATGGTCCACTTCAACTCGCCATATCTCTACAACTTTTCATTGTACAGCCTTCCCGATGGTACCATTGGAAAGAGGAAGAGTTGAAGGTAAGGATGGAATAATTTTGAAGTCAGTACACTATATAGGTTAAGAGTGTGAGCGTTGTGAATATAGGGCAAATCGAGGAACTTTGACGCGAGCTGCTGTGTAAAACTGGGAGGCAAGGTGTGTGTGTGTGGGGGGGGGGGGGGTCCCGGAGCTGATGGGTTAAGGACCCCTGTGATTTATGTATATAGTCAAAAAGAAAATTGGAGGTTAGTGAGTGCTTCAAACATTGCCACGAATCACCACCTACACTTAACCCCTTAATGCCTATTGTCCGTTTACTTTAAACGGACGATACGATTTTAGGCCTTGAAGCCGATGGTCCGTTTAAATGAACAGCCCATAAATAACTACATGGGCTACATATAGCTCATTTCGAAACAGTGAATGGTTTTGTTATGCTATTAATATGAGCTATTATTATTATTACTTGGAAGCAATGAATGGTTTTGTTATTCTATTAGTATGAGCTTATATTATTATTTCGAAACAGTGAATGCATGGTTGTGCTATTTAATGAGTATGAACTGTTATTATGATTCTGAAGTAATGAATGGTTTTGCAATTTTTTTAATATGACCTATTATTTTTATGATTTTGAAGCAGTGAATGGTTTTGCTATTTTATTAGTATGAGCTATTATTATTATGAATTTTAGAGTCGGAACTGGTTGCTCACACGATGCCGGGTGTATACGTTGGCAACGCTGAACTGGTGAAAGCGGGAGTGGAGGAGACTGTACAGTTGCCCAAGGAAAGACTGCAACAAAATTTGCAGGTTTGTGGCAATATCTGGCAGCTTCTCCAAAGTAAACACTTGTATTACACAGCTGCCAGATATTGCCACACACCAGCAAATTTGGTTGTAGTCTTTCCATGGGCAACTGTAGAATCACGAGCACCAATAAGTATTCAGGTGTGCTTCGAAAATATAAAGACATTAAATATAATTATGCATAATAAGATCTCCATTGAAATGAGTTCGTTGGTAAAATGGACTGTTCAAAGCTTCAACTAAAGATGTACAGTATCCCTATTAGTGCTCGTGAGTGTACAGTACCGAAAGTGTATTAATACCTCCTTGTGTAGACAGAAAATTAATTGGAGGTAAATGAGTCCTTCATTTAAATATTGCCATGACATACTACTTATAGAGAAGGAGCTTGTTTCGTGGCATAGTCAGGAGGAATCAGAAATTTCCAATTTTCATACACGATCACCGGGTCCTTAAGATGGTAATTCGTTTTTGGTACATTGGAGTGCCTTGATTCCTCCAAAGTATACCCGGAAACAGGAACAGAGGAGCAATAATAATGGTGTGTTCTGTTTGCTTGGATAAGTTTGAAAGATTAAGTTGCTCCAGAATTACCAACACAAGACTTCCCCCTTAACACTACATATGAAACTAATGAATTTAATAAATCTTGTAATGAATGT
Source organism: Petrolisthes manimaculis (assembly GCA_034508575.1). Classification (NCBI taxonomy): domain Eukaryota; kingdom Metazoa; phylum Arthropoda; class Malacostraca; order Decapoda; family Porcellanidae; genus Petrolisthes; species Petrolisthes manimaculis. The sequence goes on along the minus strand of JAWZYT010000298.1, from coordinate 466,302 downwards.
TAGAGGTATTAGTTTTTTTTTTAATTCATTGCGCCGTGACGTTAATCAATAGAGGTATTAGTTAAAGGGTGATTCTCTTTTTGATAAATTAGGAAGGCTACTGATTCCTCCAAACTACTGTACTGTATGTCAGGAAACAGACCACCTTAATGTTATTAATAAGGAATCTGTTTCGTGGCATAGTGTGGAGGAATCAGAAGTCTTTAAATTCATAATATATATATATATCCCTTAATTAATAGAGAGTTTTTAGCTCTGGCCTAAGCCGAGAGCTCTAGGTTTTATCGTAATTATTGTTCTTGTTCTTCTTGGGGCGACCACTTCTTAAAAGGGGTTCAACTGACTCACTCACTCACTCACTCATTCTTCGTGGGGCGACCACTTCTTAAAAGGGGTTCAATTCATTCACTCACTCACTCATTCTTCTTGGGGCGACCACTTCTTAAAAGGGGTTCAATTCACTCACTCACTCACTCACTCATTTCACTTGAATCATTAAGAGCCGGAGCTTTTGAAGGGTTTTCCTTCATGTTCTTGTTTCTCTTTCAGTTACGGGACAATCTACTCACAATTAGTCGAGGTGGAGAAGGTAAGAGAACAATTATTTATTATTATTATTTCATAATTTAAAGGGATTTAGATAGAATATATGTATGTGTGTGTGTATGTGTGTGTGAGGAAACAGGATTAGATTAAAGGACCCTGGGATGTAGTCATTCAATTGGAAATAAATGAGTCCTTTAAATATTGCCACGAAACACCACCTATATTGGAGGAATTTGTTTCGTGGCATAGTCAGGAGGACCTAGAAGCCACCAGGTCTCATACACGATCACAGGGTCCTTGAATAAGACAACAGCATATTATTTCTCCTTACTACAACGTATATTTAATTATTATATAATTATAGCCTACTTGCCTGAAATTTATAGGCTCTTTTGTTGTCACACTTTCTGTTTCCTTCGTTACTACTGCTTTCACCTTCAGTATTTCTCTCTCTGTTGTTGTTGTTGTTGTTGCTGCTCCCATCTATTGTATTCCTCTCTCCTATGTCACTGCTGTCTGTCCCTCCCGTACTCCTCCTCAAGCTTTCCCTTCTTTGACTTTCCCTTCCCTCGTTCCTCCAACTGTTATTTTCATTACTTTCCCTTCCCTCATTCCTCAAGCTTTTCTTACTAATACTTTTACTTCCCCTTTCACTCCCCGAACTCCTCCCGCCTTCTTCCTCGTGCCCCCCGCTCGGTGTGGCAGGGGAGGCGACGAAGGAGGGCTGAAGATACACTATATTGTTTCTGATGCGACACTCCACGCTGCCCAAGTCGTCACTGATACCAAAGTAGTCAAGTAGACAGGTGTCGAAGGGGGCAGGTTGGTAGGGGCTGTTTGGGTCCTTCCTAACATACACCACTGTGCGTTTGTACGTGGAGGCTGCCATTGTGTGTGTGTGTGTATGGAGATGGAGGGGGTGAGTGTGTGTGTATGTGTAGGGGGGATGGGGATGTGCTTGGTTGGAGTGCTGTCGTGTTGTTCTTATTGATTTAATTGTTGCTGTTGTTATTGTTTGTGTTGTGATTGTTGTTGTTGTTAGTGGTGTTATTTTGTTACTTTTGTTGATATTGTCGATCGCTCTTGCTGTTTTTATTATTATAGTGAGTTATGGTATTTTTTTATAGTTATTTCATTTCTGTTTTAATCGATCGAGGCCAAATTTTGTCGCCCCTTCAACGGAGCACATTCACACCACCTCCACACACCACCACCAACACCAACACACTGAGAGTTAAAGCCCTGGCCACAAAACACACAAACACACATACTTAATTCCCCTACAAACAAACACACACATTCTCTCTCTCCATCCCCCTACACACACACACACACACACACAGACGCACACACACTCTCTCCATTCTCCTAAACACAAACACACATACATACTCCCTCTCTCTACACACACACACATTCTCCCTCCGCATACACACACACACTCACCCCTTCCATCTCCCTACACATACATACACACACACCCTCCCCCCCCCCCTACACACACTCACCCTCTCACCCACGCACTCTCCCTCCCCTACACACACACTCACCCCTTCCATCCCCCTACACATACACACACATTCCCTCCCCTTACACACACACACTCTATCTCTCTCTCTCTCTACATCTTATTATAATTTGGACTTGTTCTTATATTTACAATACTGACCGCATAGTGTTTCAGGCTCATTTCGAAACAGTGAATGATTTTGCTACTCTATTTGTATGAGCTGCTATTAAGATTTCGAAGCAGTGTCGGGTCCTAGTCCTTGCCATGAATATATGGTTACGAACAAAATTCTTAAAAGTTGAGAATTATCTGACATTGTTAAGGGGGAACATTATATAGTAAATTGTTTTGGGTGGTAAATCTGGAGCAAATGATTCCTCGAAACTAATCCAGGCAACAGGATACCATTAGTTTTCTTCATGTGGGTCTGTTTCCATACTTTGGAGGAATCAAGGTACTGTACAAGGCACTCCAGTCTATCAGAAGTATACTATCCCCTTAACAGTGAGCCATGTACAGTTGGACACAGGAATTCGAGGTACGGCCCAGGTGAAAAATGGTCAATTTCTGCCAATATCAAGTTCCTTAGTGCCAAATAGGAGACACCAGGGGCAGAAGTCAGTATTGAGGATGGTAATAAAAAGCAACTACCTGATAATAGACACTGGTTACTCAAATGGGACAAGTATATTTCACCTGGGCTGTAGCACAATTCCTGTGTCCAACTGTACAAGGTTTATTCAATCTCAACAACAGGACCAGAAGAGCAAACATTATGGTGATCTGTTGTAGCTTGGTATAGTTTGGAGAGTTCAGTTGCTCCAGAAGTACGTAAAGTCATGGTCTAATGTACTGCAACCTGGTGAATAAAAGCGAGCTATTTGAGTTAATTTTATGAACCAAAATTGCACACACCAACAGCTATAGTTTCGGATAATTTTTCGAAGCCATCTCATTGGAAGGTGTTGCAGTACATTAGACCATGACTTTACCAACACAAAACTTTCCCCCTTAACGACCCAGTGATCGTGTATGAGACATGGTGGCTTCTGATTCCTCCTGACTGTACCACGATACAAGCTTCTTCCATATAGATGTGTGTGTGTGTGTGTGTGGTGACAATATTTGAAGGACTTGTTTATCTCCAATATTCTGACTACATCACAATAATTAAGGTCCGTTAAAATATTATACTCCTTCACCATCAGGCTCTTCAAAACAAACCTACATTAAGGGGGTACGGGAATATGGGGACAGGCTTGGGGGGTGCGGTAATAGGGGGACAGCTTGAGGTGGGTAGAAAGCCTGCCCCCCTATTCCAGCACCACCCTAACCCACCCAAGCCTTTCCCTATATTTTGTGTTGCTAAATCTGGAGCAACTGAATCCTCCTAACTATTCCAAGCAACGGAACACACCATTTTTATTATTATTGCTCCTCTGGTTCTGTTTCGTGTCATACTTTGGAGGAATCAAGGCACTCTAATGTAACAAATGTGAATTACTCCCTTAATACTAATTATTATGGCTAGTGACTACAATTGCCAGCACTTATAACTGGTACAGGAGAAAGGGAACAACTGGCAATACTGATTATCCGGTTATAAGTGTTGCCAATTGTACACACGCACCATCAAGGTCAGTAGTAAGTTTAGTTTTCAGCTTAGTGACGCGTAGTGGATCAATGTTGCCATATACGAGCTAGTGTAGTAGATCAATGTTGCCCTATATTAGTACGTACAGTTGGAAGCAGGGATTGCTAGTACTGCTCCTCCTTCCAGTATTACATATATATATATATATATATATATATATATATATATATATATATATATATATATATATATATATATATATATATATATATATATATATATATATATATATATATATATATATATATATATATATATATATATTTTTTTTTTTTTTTTTTTTTTTTTTTTTCAAGACTAATAAGATAAACAAGGGACAAATATTATGATGATGTTTGATGGTGACTATAAGCAAATATAAAACAAGAGTCACTGGCTACTAATAGAGAGATATAAAGGGACAGACAAATATTTTCTACCTACATTGGGCTGTACAATCGAACTAATTGTAAATTCGCGACCACATCCCCAAATGTTTATGTCATCTGAGTTGGTAACGCTGTGTGGGGAAGGTGTCATTGTAGGTGAAAAATTGTATCATGTCGCTCTATTATGTTCCACCTACTCTTGATTCCTCCCCAAATATATGTTACCAGCTCAAAATTAATGGCATAAGCATATCTTAGTACGTAGTCGCGAATTTACGAGCTTGTGAGTGCAGTTGGACACAGAAAGTGGGGGTACAGCCCAGGTGAAAGATACTTGTCCCATTTGAGTAACCAGTGTCTGTTATCAGGTACTTGCTTTTTAATACCATCCTCAATACTGACTTCTGCCCCTGGTGTCTCCTATTTGGCACTAAGGAACTTTATGTTGGGAGAAATTGACCATCTTTCACTTGGGCTGTACCACCCATTCATGTGTCCAACTGTACTGTACATACTTTTGCTTGGCTAGTTCAACCTCGCATTATCTATCGATTCCACGAGTATAGTAACCGGGTGTTGATTTAGGCTTGTACTCGCTTCGTAATAAACTAGTGTGTATTTAGGCATGTATTCAATTTGTAGTAACAGCGTGTTAATATAGGCTTGTATAATGTATTCATTTTGTAGTAAGCCACTTCGTAGTAACGGCGTGTTATTATAGGTTTGTATTAATTTTATAGTAACCACATGTTGATTTAGGCTTGTATTCATTTTGTAGTAAACCAGCGTTGATTTAAGTTTGTATTCACTTCGTAATAAACCAGTGTTGATTTAGGCTTGTATTCACTTCGTAATAAACCAGTGTTGATTAGGTTTGTATTCAATTCGTATTAACCACGTATTGACTTAGGCTTGTACTCACTTTGTATATTTATTCTCTCATCGTATTTATTTCATTCAGGGTAAATTGGGTACACTATATATATATATATATATATATATATATATATATATATATATATATATATATATATATATATATATATATATATATATATATATATATATATATATATTGTTAAATGATCTGGTGCAACTGATATCTCTAAACTATTCCAAGCAACAGGCCACCATTATTGATGTTAATCGGGTTTTGTTCGTTACCTAGGATACTTGGGAAAAATTAAAGTGGGCTAATATTAATATATGTACAGCCAGCTGCATAAAATCGTGTCCATCTCATGTACAGTAGGCTGCAAGGTATCTAAGAATGGTAATTTGCCAGATCCTAAGAATTTGGAGGAAATAAGTAAACAGTTACTACCCAGGAATGTGAAGGAAGTGAGACGATTCATCGGAATGTGTTGATTTTACCGGAGCTTTGTACCAAATTTTTCCAAAATTGCTACACCTTTAACAAATCTTACGAGGGCTAACACTGTTTTTCAATCGAATGAAAAGTGTCAGGAAGCCTTAAAAAAACTAAAGGAAAAATTAATGACACCTCCTATTCTTGCTAAATATCAACCAGAATTATCTCTATTATTAGTCACAGATGCTAGTGAGGAGTATGTAGGAGCGGTCTTACATTAGGTACAGTACAGTCGGCGGCAAAAGTCCAGTCGCCTCAGTTGCTTCACCGTGGCATACGATTTCATAGACTCGAGATTATTAAGTGTATAAAACGTGTGTATTTCTCGAGTCCATGAATACTGTGTGTCTCGGTGAAGCAGATAAGACGACAGGACTTCTGCCGCCGACTGTACATGAAGACCGGACAGTCCGATCATTTGGGTACTTCTCCAAGAAACAAAATTCTTGAGAAAAAAAGGTATAGTGTCGCTGATAAGGAAGCAAAATCAGTGGTATTGGCGTGTCACCATTATCATTATTATTTGTGGGGAACAACATTAATAATTCAAACTGCCCATCAACCACTAACATGTATTTTCCGACGAAGAACAAAATCACCAAGAGTCACAAGATGGATGCTAGAGTTGAGGGAATATAATTACCAGATAAAATACATGAAAGGGTAATATCTCCGCCCACAGGTATTCACATGGTTGGGATTAAGGGGGTGTGGGAGTAGGGGGACTGTGGGGGTTCGGGAATAGTGGGACAGTCTTGGGGTGGGTAGAAAGTCTGTCCCCTATTCCTGCAACACCCTAACCCCCCCTAAGCCCTGCACCCCCCATAGACCCCCCAAAAAAAACCGAACCCACCTCAAGCCTGTCCCCTATTCCCGCACCCCCGTAATGAAGGAAGCATTTATGCAGGCACAAATAAATGGTGATACATGGAATGAAATGATAGAATATTTTGAGGGAGGTCAAGTGCCTAGGCGGTAAAATAGCCCGAGCCTTTTTGACCAGTTTGAGTTAAATGAGGGAATCCTACATTATGTCAAAACTTTAGTGGATGACAGGTACTATTAGGCTATACTGAGGTAGTACCAAAACATTAGTAAAGGTAGCACTAGACTTGCTCATGATCAGTCAGGACATTTTGGACAATTTAAAACTATTAAGAAAGCTGAAAAATTATATTATTAGCCAACATTACGGTATGATGTAATGAAATATATTAAGGGGGTGCGGGAGTAGGGGACAGGCTTGAGTGGGTGGGTTGGGGGTGCAGGAATAAGGGGACAGGCTTGAGGGGGGGGGGGTAGAAAGCCTGTCTCCTATTCCCACACCCCACTAACTCCCACCCCAAGCCTGTCCCCCTACTCCAGCACCTCGGTAACCCTCCCCAACCTGTCCCCTACTCCGTCACCCTGCTAACCCCCCCTCCCAAACTTGACTCCCTATTCCCACGCCCCCATAAACACAATACCTTAATTGCCAGTACTGTAAGTATAATAAGGGTCTTTCCCAGCATTATAAAGAATTAGCAGCTATTTTGATATCTGATCCCAAGATAGGCAGTTCAAACCTGGTGATAAAGTTCTCGTTCTGCTTCCTAATGATATTAAGAAATTGCTTGTATCTTGGACTGGTCCATATAAAATTTTTGAGAGACGCAACAAACTAGACTATGTTGTGGATGATCCTAAAGGACCTAAATTGTATCACGCCAATATTCTTAAACAATACTTTCGGCGTGCTAGAGTCAACTAAGCCCATGTCTTGGATGAAATTTCAGTGTCTGAGGATGAAGAGACCCTCCCAAGAGGATTTGTAGTGATGATGGATGAAGATCTGGTTTCTTGTTCAACTGCTTCACCACGTCCAGATTCTGTATCCAGTAAGGAGCTGAAGGTCGATCCATCGCTAGAGTGGGACAAGCGTGCTTCCTTGGAGGAAGTAATTTTCACCTTCCCTGATGTATTTTCAGAAATGCCTGGCTCCACAGAGACTCTACAGCATGACATCGTCCTTACAACCTCCAGCAGGATTAAGGCCAAGCATTATTCGGTGCCGATTCATCTCCGCCCTTACTTTGAGCAGGAAGTGGAGGACCTCCTCCAACTTGGTATCATTGAACTCTCCTGTTCTCCGCATTGTTCTCCTGTGGTAATGGTACGTAAGGCAGATGGAAGTTATCGAATGGCAATAGACTACCGACAATTAAATTCGGTTACTGTTTTTGATGCTGAGCCAACTTGTTCAGCCGAGAGTGACCTGTATAAGTTCTCAGGAGCTACTTATTTTATGGAGCTCGATCTAGCCAAGGCTTACTATCAGATCCCATTGACAGACCGTGCCAAGCCGCTCACAGCATTTTCCACTCACAGACGATTGATGCAGTTTTGTCGTCTTCCTTTTGGTCTCGTCACTGCGTGCTCCACCTATAGTAGACTCATGAGGATTGTTCTAGCTGACCTGTTGAATGTTTCTTTCTATTTCGATAACATTTTTATTTATTCATCAGATTGGCCTAGTCATCTCTCAACCCTAGCATCAGTACTTGAGCGGATCAGGCTCCATAAACTCACCGCTAAGCCCTCGAAGTGCCGATTTGGTTACTCTTCCCTTCAGTACCTGGGATTTCAGCTAGATGCATTACATCTTTATCACCTTCAGGACAAGACTGAGGCCCTGAAGCATATTGGACTGCCAACAGCCAAGAAGAGTCTCCGCAGCTTTCTTGGTATGGTATAATTTTATCGATGTTTTATTCCCATGGCTTCAGACTTCACTGGACCCCTCTCTGACCTCCTGAAGAAAGGACAACCTGAACCCCTGCAGTGGACTGAGGATCGTCTGTCTCGATTTGACCATCTTAAGAAAGCCTTGTCTTCTCCCCCTGTGCTTAAACTTCCCGACCCCTCTTTACCTTTTGTCCTCAGGTGTGACGCATCAAACTTTGGACTAGGAGCAGTCCTTCTACAGTATAACGATGGAACTCCTCACCCTATTGCCTTCGCCAGCCGGAAACTACTGGATCGAGAGCGGAGATATGCTACTACAGAAAAGGAAGCACTCGCCATCATTTTCGGGGTCAAGAAGTTCGACTTTTACCTACGAGGAAAAGTATTTATACTGGAGACGGACCACAAGCCCCTCGTATATCTCCAGTCCTCGCGATACTCCAATGACAGAGTAATGAGGTGGGCCCTTCAGTTACAGAACTACCCTTATAGAGTAGTCCACATTGCTGGTCGAGACAATGTTGGGGCAGACCTCCTGAGTCGCTGTCCTGGGAAGTGAATGTTATCATTAATTTAATTATGCTGTCATTGATAAAAAGTATTTCTGTTTTAATCTACTTGCAGTAGATTTTTAAAGGGGGCTTGTGTAAGGGCCGAAATACTCGTTAGCTTAATTCATATTCTGTCTCTCTCATCTTAACTCATGTTTCATTTACAGTGTGTACCATGTTCATACACATTTAATCCCATGTGTCTGTAAAGTAATACATTAATGTTTCACTGATAGTTATGTGGTGTATTAGTGGAGGGAGAGAGTATAACTGCTTATTCAGCAGTTCCCCCCCCCCCTTCCTTGGGATATCAATGTCAGCGCCATCTACAACGCCGGCAGCGCCATCTATCCGAGGTTTCGTCAGGATGGAAGAACTGACTGGTGTCAGAACGGAGCTGCACTTTGACTTGATAGGATCTCTGAGCCTCCTCTGCCTCCTTCTCTCACTAGGAGCAAATCCAGCGCTTGGGCAGCGTCTGGTCTGCCTCCTACTATTGATTCTATTCTCTTGTATTGTGACTCTGCTACCTGGCCAAGTGTTGTGTTTAGAATTTGTCCTGTGTTGTGTTTGGGAGTGATACTGTTTGGTGTTGGTGTGGAGTTTGTGTTGTGGTGTTGATTCTGTGTTGTGGTGGAGATTGTGTTTAATATATATTTATGTCTTTTGCAACTTTTGTTTGTAGTAATCCCTCTGACTTTGGTGGTGAAAGATTCCTTAGTTCGAAGAAGTTGCCAACGTGCCACTTTTCGATTCGAGCCTTTACAGATACCCGACGATGTCCGGGTGAAGATCCTTAATGTGGTTTTGTCAATAAATTGTCTCTAATTATTTTTATGTGAACTTATTAGGAGGGTGGGAGGAGTCCATTATCCGGTGTGGTTGCTGGTCCCTCAGAGAAACCATGCCAGCTTTCCAACCACAAAAGTTATCCATGACGCAACTACAGCAGAAGGTGGCAATGTAACAGCCACGACTAAAAAGCAAGGCCCGAGACGCAAATTGGGCTGCAGGGATACTGGGATCGGAACCCCCCCCCCCATTGGTGATTTTTATTTTATCACTGTCCTTAGATTTAGTATTAAATTTTGGTGTTCAACATTTTGTGGTTTGAATTCATTCCTAAACTGGGCATGCAAGCCAGGCCTGCCTGCATCCTTGATGCTTGAGACCATAGAGTGTATGTTGAGAAAGCCATAAATCTTTGGTTGTTTTAAGCTGATAATTCAAGAAACACCCATCCACCAAAAATAAAATTAAACCGAGGACATTTCCGGGACTACACTGGCCAGAATGGTGTATCATTTGTTAAAAAAAATAAAAAAATTGTACCAGGGATTCGAACCTGGGATCTTTCGGTTAAGGCCAAATAACAGCGGCTTGGGCTGCAGGGGTACTGGGATCGAACCTCCCTATTGGTCATTAAAAAAAAAAATTGTAGGTCGAGGACACTTCCCAGACATAGTAATCCCATCAGAATGAAGTACTACTTTTTACCCTAGGTCAAATGATACGGCCGTGCATAGCGGATAAACAGTCAGACAGACGGAGTGTTATATTTATATATATATATATATACTAGCTGCTCCGCCGCCCTTCGGGCGGCTAGGAGCCGCTAGCTCCTGCGGAGGGCTGGCGGCCTACGGCCGCCCTTCGGGCGGTGGATGCTATATGGAAGGAGCTTATTTGTTTCTTGGCATAGACAGGAGTAATCAGGCAGAAGCCTCCAATTTTCATACACGATCAAAGTGTTCTAAATAAACAAAGGATATAATAATACAACACTGATATGTAGCAAATGCAAACTGCACTACCACCACAACCACCACTACTACTACATCAACCACTACCACCACTACTACAATCACCACCACTACTACCACCACCACCACCACCACCACCACTACATCAACCACTACCACCTCCACTACTACCACCATCACCTATTCCCGCACCCCCAACCCCCCCACCCCAAGCCTTGCCTTACCTAGTGTATGTGTGTGTGTGTACGGTAGGGATGTGTGTGTTTGTATTTATGTGTATGTGTGTGTATGGGGCATGCTTAAGGTGTGTGACGGTAGGGGACAGGCTTTTTAACCCCCCCCCCCCCAGCCTGTCCCCTATTCCAGCACCCCGCAAACCCCCCCACCCCAAGCCTGTCTATCTCTCTCACATACAGTCTCTCTCTCTCTCTCTCTCTCTCTCTCTCTCTCTCACACACACACACACAGTCTCTCTCTCTATCTCTCTCTCACAGTCTAGCTATCTATCTATCTCTACCTCTCACACACACTATATCTATTTTTCACTCTTTCTCCCCCCCCCCCCCCCCCCCCCCACACACACTATCTCTCTCTCACACACAAATATAACCAAACCCAGTATTACCTCTCTCGCTCTCACACACACAAAGCCTCTCTCTCTCTCTCTCTGAAATTAAAAATAGAGATAGAGAGAGAGAGAGCCTGTGAGGGAGAGAGAGAGAGCATGTGAGAGAGAGCATGTGTGTGTGTGTGTGTGAGAGAGAGAGAGAGAGAGAGAGAGAGAGAGAGAGAGAAAGCTTGTGCGTGTCACTAATCCAGGGGTTCGAATCCCCCTCAAAACATTAACATTTTTTGAAAAACATGAAAAACATTTGTTTTATAGGTCCAAAACACTCCCCAAGTATTAGCGATCACACCCATGTAAAAATTTTCACTCTAGGACGAAGGATCTTGGCGTGCATAGAGGACACACACACACACACACAGAATTTCGGCTTTATGTATATAGATATTACCACCAATAATAGAAATAATTGTCATAGGTTTGACTGATATGATTTCTGGAGCAGATGGTAACACATATATTCTAACCATCATAGATCATTTTTCAAGATATACAAGGTTAGCACGCCACTTTGTTTATCTTGAAACATGATCTTTGATGGTTAGAATATATGTTACCATCTGCTCCAGAAATCATATCAGTCAAATCTATGGCAATTCTTTCTAAGGGTTGTATTATAAGTGGTAATTCTTTATATTGCTGGGAAAGATCATTAGTGTATTTATATTACTGGCAATTAAGACATTGTTTAATATATACCATGCAGACGCCCCCATCACTCAAACCCGACGACTATGCAGTTATGGTAGACCTCTCCAAATTATCTCAAGCAAAGCAACTGATTCAACTTCGGATGTGTTTATCCCTGGAGACACAGCGATTGTTGGAGCACACTCTGCAAATTCCTCCCTCTACAGACAAGAGTGCAGACGAGGTCCTCTATGCCCTTCAGTCCCACATCAAAGGCCTTCGCAATGAGGCACTATGTCGACAGGTGTTACTAAGTTGCAGGCAGTACGAAGGGGAACCTTTTGAAGAGTGCTACGTGAGGCTATGACGGATTGCAGAGGAGGTGGATGTCTGCCCAGGAAATTCTTCAACATATCATGAAACACAGATGAAGATGACCATCCTGATGGGTATTAGGGACGACGAGCTAGTGCAGCATCTCATTTTATTGGACCCTAAATCATCCATTGTGGATGTTGTTACCATATGCCGTTCCTACGAAGCAGCTAAATGTGCAACTTCAGCTATCCGTGCTCCACCAGATCAGCTCAGGGCTGTCTCTGCCTACAAGAAGGGAAAGAAGAATAAGGGACATGAGAAGAATACATCTACTAAACCATCACCATTTTCAACAACATTCTGTAAGTGTTGTGCCAAGCAGCATGGACCCAATGCATGTCCAGTCACACACAGTACATGCAGTAGCTGTGGACGACAGGGTCACTGGCACGTACAGTACAGTGCCCAGCCTACAAGGCTCAGTGTCGCTTTTGTGGCCATGTTGGGCATTATGATAAATGCTATAAAACCAAGTAGAAGGATGGGCGTCAGAGTGGATTTTCAAGGTACAGTGATGCCCCCAACAACATCACTGTATTATATATTAGAATGTTATATACAGTTTCGAGCAAAGGAAACGGAGACATACCAGCCACCAACGAGGTGGTGTAGTGCTCTCTTCATCTGGTAACACAGATAGGTTCGGAGCTCCAGGTATTCGTAAGCACTATTCGAATATTGTGTTCTTTTTTACCCGTTGTTGATGAGTATTATCTATTCAAAAGCATAAGCGAAAATAAACTATCAGTGTTGTGATTTTTTTTCCAAAACATGTTTCGCATACTTAATGAGCCAAACGAATACCTGTATCGTAAATGGTTGAATATATTGTGTGATATAACAGATTTATGAAACTATGATCATATATGCTTTCCACACAGTATATGATATTACAGTATATCATATCAGTTTTCCCATAACTATCAAGGAACGAATATTTACCGAAATGTGAAGATCGAGTGTCCAACATGAAGCTGAAACCTGTTATTATAATCCTCTGAAATCGAGAAAGTTAAGTATAACCTTATATATATATATATATATATATATATATATATATATATATATATATATATATATATATATATATATATATATATATATATATATATATATATATATATATATATATATATATATACAGAGAGAGAGAGAGAGAGCGTAATATATAAACTGCATACATTCGACTGGGAATTTGTGTTATTCTGTTTCATCATATATTAGGAAAAAACCTTGCCTCCTTTCTGACTAAGAGCGAAGATAAGGGAAAAGAGAAAGTTGACTTAAGAGTTTGACTTGTGAAAGAAACAAGTAACAGGGAGTGAAGCAGAGGTGAAATGTTAGGGGTAGACGAGATAAGGAAGATGACAGAATATGACTACTTTATTTCGTTCAAGATCGGTGCCCCGTCCACCAAGCTCGAATCGTGTAGGAATGGTTTGTTCAGCATCCTTAGTTCCAATTACTGCCATGGCCTAGTAAGGGAGCAGCTTGTAATCCCATTGAAAATATCTGGGTGACGATGGTAAATGAATGGGAACCTGGTAATGGATGAACAGAAAAGGAACATCTTGCTCACACTCGTCGAGTGTGGGAAACTTTCAGAGACCGCCCTGACCTTGTTAAGACGCCACATCAGCAACATGCCAGATATACTTCAGGCAGTCGTTGATAAGGAAGGAGGATGGACTTGATATTAACCTACTCCTCATGTTTCTTTATGTTTAAATAAATTTACTAGTTAATCATCAATATCTTTATGAACCTTAGAATAGATAATTATTGTGACGACGACGACAATAATAGAAATAATAATAATGGCAATGGAAAATAATTAAAATGATAATTAATGATAATGGGCAAAATAATAATTATATAATAATAACAATGAATAATAATATATAATAATAATCTATAATAATAATTATTATAATAATAATCAATAATAATAATGAATAATAACATATGATGATAATAATAATATGTAATGAATAGTAATAACAATTATAATATATGATAATAATAATGAAAAATAATAATAATAATAATAATTTTAAATACTACTACTGTTACTTCTACTATTATTATTACTATTACTTCAACTAAAGTACTACTAATGATAACATTTACTAATTTACTAATTACATGCTGTTACTCTTATATAAAGAACATACAAAATTTTATCACAAGATACATCCCAATTCGTTATAACAAACACAATAATCTACACGATGTATTAAATAGAATATGTATCCAGAGGAAATTTCTGTTTGTCTATTATCGTTTTTGGTATTGAATGGATAATGCTCATATATTATACATCAACAACAGGTAGAAAGAAATACCATGTTCGAATCGTGCGATAAACCTATATCTCATTGCTGTTGAAGCCCGGACCCTATCAGTGTTAACAGATGAGGGAAGCACTACACCACCTCGTTGGTGGCTGGCATGTCTCCGTTTCATTTGCTCGGAACTGTACAGTCGCGTGCACCAGTCGGTATCACCCCTCTTGGCTGGAGCCATGGCCAGAGGAGAGCAGGGAATCGAACAACACCCTCTACACACCATCTCCACCTTCACCCCCACCCCCAACCCAACCCCGTTAAGAAAGTTGCTGGTTAGGCGTGATATCACTCACGTATTGATGTTAATATTTATGATTAAGCTTTCACTTGAATTACCAATACCATCCATACCACACCAGAAAGAGCTAATCTGCAATAATGTGTTAATGTGACGTTATGGAGATAACAAATTCATATAAAGGCAGTAAAAAATATACAAACAACCATAAATATAATAATTTACTGGTTTTAAAATTAGTATATAATATACATATGTCCAGGGAATGTGTTATTCCAATAATATAAGATATATTACAGTCCATCACCACCACAACCCTAACACTCCATTGTAACGCCAACGAACAAAACCTCGAACACGAAAGAATCAACCTACAAGTTTGCGAACTGCATATTGCTTTGCCATAACATAATGCAGATATGCCAATAGTATCAGTATAAGTAGTATTCTCGTTTATGTCTAGTTTCTCTATCGTCCATGTGAAAATATGGGCGATATACCACACCTTATCTGGTTTACATAATATTTGAATCAAGATGAACACGTTTCTTGACATTAATGAACAAGTAATTTGGATATTATTACAGGTTACGGTATCATATTATTACAGGTTGTGGTATCATTATGTATGAATAAATACCCTACAAGATTTCTCAAGATTTCTTTCCGTCTCCCCAAAATCATCATACCTACCGTCGTGTCCTTCCTTGCTGGGGGAGGGGGAGTGGAGAACTTTCTAATGGCTTACTATGTTTCGGAAAGTTTGGTATCATAGACAGAATGAGATACACTTTTGATGACAAAATAGAATGCTAGTTGTATCATTTGACATTCATTTTTGCAATTAAGTAGTCATATTTAGCCTGTGTTATTAATTGATGTGTTACAACTGTGGTTATCTAAATTACAGCAGAAGCTGGCAAACACCCCTTTACAGAATAAAATTGATCGTAAATGCATTTTACTTTTTATTCACACATGGAGGATTATCAAACTTAAATTAAAGGATGACCGGATATGAAATTATAGTAATTACAACATCTGCTAGACATGGACTATTAAGCTTGGGACCCTCCAGTCATCCAATGCTACGTAATACATAACTGTTTTTTATAATGTTTTCAGCTACTACTAAAAAAAAAAAAAAAAAAAAAAAAAAAAAAAAAAAAAACATAGCAATCAGCGAAAAATGCCCGTAAGATGTGCAGATCATTGAAGATAAAGAACAATATAAGTCTTTACTAGGCGGTGGCGTTACCTGTATCACACTTGTAAGATAATTATTACACAGCGTTAATATCCACTCCAACCCCCTTCTGCATTACTAACATCCCTCAGGCGTGATTGGAGGGAATCAACAATATTTGAACAGATATTAGGGGTGTATCTGAAACCTTCCCATATTTCCATGCTTTTCCTCTCTGGTCTTCTCTTTTACACCACAGTCACTCTTCATTAAACCCCAAAAGTTCTCGATAGGATTTAAATCACAGCCTTTTGGGGGCCAGTCTATTAATTCCAAATCTGGCCTGTTAGAAAACCATTCCCTCACTGCACGGGAGGTGTGGATGGGGGACCGGTCTTGGACCAACCTGATTGGGTGGGGTTCAGGGAGTGCATATGCATGCACAGATGGTATCAGACAAGTCTCTAGTATATTTATATATTCTGCCGCATTTAGGTAGCCTTCAATGGGAACAAGCTCACCAGGTCTCCCATACCACATACATCCATACATTGGCACACTGACCCTTCCGCTTTGGTCCCTTTCACATATGTTCTCCCTGTTGAACTGGCTCCCTTGTCGTTCCAGCAGTGACGATCTTTAGCACACACTGAAGAGAAAGTAGACTCATCTGTGTATATAACAGTCCGCCAAAATTCCAGGCCCCTATCTGCATACTGCTCGGCGAACCGTAGTCTTTGTGAATAGGGGTTAGCTTTTCCTTAACGGCCGGAATATAGCAGTGTATACCGGCCTCATGAAGCCTTCTCGGTGTTGTTGTTACGTGACATTCTAACCCCAACTCCCTTGTTAATGTTATGGCCATTTTCTTGGGATTTTGTGCAGATGCAGCTATAATTCTCCTGTCATCATAAGGCGCGGTACAATAAATGCGGCCCAGGGCAACGTGGCCGTGACGCAACCATCAAATGCCATTACATAATAATCAGTCACCATCATGAGTCAGCAGGAAGTGGGTACGTCTGGTTTTTGTGGCCGTTTCGACCAGGCTTCTGGCGATTTCTACGAGATTCATGGTGACAGGGACTTTATATATGAAGATTTCGACTCTTCAGATGTAACCGAAGAGAATATTTACAGTGAGTGTTATTACGAGTTTGAATTTGATCTTAAATTCTCAATATTGTTTGTGTTTGAATTTGTAAACGTTCAGCAGACGATTTATCATGTATTTTATAGTACTTTTAATATAAACCTGTTCCTAACGAACGCAGTATACCTCAGGAGAAGTAGCTGGTGTGTGGTCGCCATTTACCTTGTCATAACTCCGACAACTGATTCCGAGAACAAACATAATTCTAATGCCTGTTTAATGTCATTCTGATTCGCGAATAATATTGTTTTATTGTCATTGTAATTTTATCCCAAAAATAGTTGATATGCCCGGTGACACTTGGCGGGAAATGTGTAAGTTAGGCGAGGCACACACCTCAAATGCTGTTCACTAAGAAAAGTCAAAAGTGCCACAAGAGTACAGCAATGCAGTCTAATAACATGTTCGTTTACATACTCTGTGAAGGTAATGTCAGTGCTAGAGCCAGGGAATACAGGGAATACTACACGCAGGCGTCGTTAACTTCGCCCCGATCCAAGAAGCCTCTGGTCTGTCGTTGTTAGGAGCGCGGTAACTCATACACGCCTTTGATTGACTAAGGCTATCAATGACGTCATGGATACCTTGTAGCCAATCACGAGGCATGTAACAATACGCATTTGTTTAAAAACACCAATCAGCTGACAGCTTTTAAAACAAGTTTCTTCCTATCGCTCTACTGAGTCTACTCGACTTAATCATTTCATAACAGCCTTCGGCTTGGGCTGCAGGGGTACTGAGATCGAACCTCCCCATTGGTCATTTTAAAACATTTCTTTTTGTAGGCAGAGGACGCTTCCCAGGCTTCACCGATCAAAATGGCGTATTACGTTTTACTCTAGGACAAATGATGCGGCCGTGCATATAGTGGATAAACAGGCAGACAGATGGAGTGTTTTATATATATATATATATATATATATATATATATATATATATATATATAGATTATATTTATTATGTACCAATCCATAACATATGCTATTATATTCATATTATGTATACTGTATAGTAATAATGATAAAGTAATAATACTCAGAACACTATCCACACTTCGGTTTGCAGTATTCTTGCAGTAATATTATAAAACTAATAACAATAATGATATCCACTGTTCAGTTTGCAGTAGGAAGAAACTATATTTTTATATACTTTGTATTTTCTATATTTTTACAATATCTTTTACTATATTTTTATACAGAGGAGGGATGAAAGTGGAGAGCAGAAAAGTCTGATAGATTTAATAGCTGTTGATGAAAGGATTTGGAAAGATGTGATGGAGTTGTGAGAGGAATGTTTCAGTGCTCTGAGCATTATACAGTCATGGTAGAAATGAGGGTCAGAGCAAAATGGGAGTATGGTAGGAGAGATGAAGGGAAGAACATGAGGGAGGTGGCAAATGGAGACTGAATGACATTGAGTATAAGGAGGAACATAAGAGGAGGGTGGGTGAGGTGCTGGAGGAGCCAAGGCTATAGTTATAAGGGAGGGAGTGGGAGTGAAAGATATGTCTGAAATATTTAAAACATTGGTGATGAGGACAGCAGCAGAGGTATTGGGGTACAAGACACAGAAGAAAGGGAAGAAATAAAGTGCATGGTGGACCGAAGTGAAAGATGCAGTAGAGAAGAAAAGGAAGGCGTATAGGAGAACAGTGCAGAGGAATGTGCAAGAGAGGTGGAAGAGAGAATACAGCATGTGTAAGAGGCAAGTGAAGAGGATGCTGAGTGAGAATAAAGGAAGAGTATATGATCAGTTTGGTAAGAATAATATCTCTAATATGGAATTTAAGCACGTCACCGTGTTGCTATAACATTTCACACCACCATTAGTCCCCACAAGTCAAGAGGTCCTTCAAGTTAGTCATTGCATATTAATATGGTATTTAATATGTGACGATGACACAGATTTGTAAGTAACAACAATGTCCAACATTTGATGAACATTAAAACAGTATCACTGGTGTACTAACAGTTGTCAATAAAAGTTGTTTCTTGACTGTTCCGACTAAAGATAGTTAATTATATATTTTTCATTATCTAGTGAACCGGTCACAACCTTTATTGTTCACATTACTTCGTGATCATATATGGATTGGGTGAGGATGGAAACATAAATCATATATTTAAGGTGTTGGATGCTTCATATGTGTCGGGTTGATGAATACAGTCGAGCTTCAAGGTGTTTTGATTCAGGGCATACATGAGTAAATATTCTGATATTTCACTTTGACACAAATTGACTTGCACCTTATATTATGTGATGTACTGTACAATACCCTATTTACACAAGACAACTTATTTCATTAATATTAATTGAGTTTAGGCCAAGACGATATGATGCTAGTAACCACAACTATGTACACCAATAATTAATGTGTGTGAATTTTCAAGGTATTCGCGACTATAACTTTAAATGTATGAATTTTGTTGGCATCCTCGCTCAATCCGTCTATAAACGCTTAGTAATGTCAAAACTGAAGTTTGTGAAAGTTCAATATGTAATCATAATAATATATTACCTCAGTCGGAGCAGTCAGATTTCATTGTAAAATATCAACAGTCATGACACTTCTTTATTGCATTAGACTATATATATATATCACCGTATTAGGCCCCATCAATCAGAGAGGCTTAGGTTACCGCTAGTTCGATATAGAGGTGTGAAGATGCTGAGAAAGAGGGAGTTAGAGATATATGCCAGCTACTTTAACGAGAGACTCTGATACACTCGTGATACATAATTTCTGACCAGAGTCGAACGGCAGGCACCAAACACACACACACATAACCTGCATTGGAAATCAGCCTCTATAAGTGCATGTACAGTTGGCTCCACTCCCGCGTTTCTCCCCTGGCATTGCCAATGTTGGGCCAGTCAGAAATACGAATCCTGATTCACAAGGTAAAATATTCGAAACAAGCATATCTTTCCCTCTACGGATATGAATGTTTCGAATTTTTTAACTTGTGGATCGGGATTCGAATTATTGACCTACCTAACATTGGCAACGACAGGGGAGAAACGCGAGAGCAGCAGAGCGGACTCTAGATAGGTAACATGTCAGGGAGAGAGGACGTCCAACACGAGAAGGCAGATGGCAGGCTTCCTTTGCGAGTCTGTCAACTGTACCATTGTGAAAATTTTCTAAAGTTTCAAGAGTAGCCCTGGGAAGTTGAATTAGAGCAGGGTAGAGGTAGTCAACAACTGAACGTATAAAAGCAATATAGATGGTCCTGGCTACTGGGATGAAGATGCCTGAGGAGTTGTTAGAGAGCCATTGAAGTGGTATAAGTCGGCGCTGGAGACGACCCAACAAGTCCTGGACAATAGGATGGTCTTGAGGTCTGGCAGGAACAATTGACCAAATATTGACTGGCGCACCCAGGTAACAGTACTGGGAAAACATGGGAATGACAATCCTGCCAATGGTGAATACCATTGTAGTACCAGGAATATCGAGGAGAGAAGTGAGCAGCCAATGCATCAAAATATTAAATAACAATGGGCTGAGAACACCCCCTTTAGGAGTACCAAGATGGAAACTGCGCAAAGGACTGAGCGTACCACTGAAAAACACACGGGAGGTCCTGTTACTGAGGCAGCCCCGAATCCACCTTAGTAGATTACCCTTTATACCAAAGTCAACCAGTTGATCCAAGATGACGTCTCTATTAGCAACATCGAAGGCACTTCGAAGGTCAAGGAAGGCCACCACACTGTCCCTGGAAAGGCGAGAGTACAGGTCGACTAGGCAGTGGTGTGTGCTCCGCTGGGGAAGGAAACCAAACAGCCATGGAGAAAGATGATCCTGCAGTCTGTACATGAGACGATTAAGTAAGATTCTTTCCATAACCTTACAAAAACAGGAAGTAAGGGAAATTGGCCTGAACTTCGTAGTGCCGGGCTTAAGAATGGGTATTATTGTGCTGTTGGTCCAGGCTCGTGGTACACAACCATCACAAAGTCAAAGATTGTACAGTTGAAGTAGGGGGTTCCCAGGAACTTGTTGAAGTAGGCGCAGCACAGCATAAGTAATACCATCATCACCAGGGGAAGAAGCTTTACCCCGGGAGAGAGCACGGCGCAACTCTTCCACAGTTATTTGCTCTGCATCATCGTCATCATCTTGCAACAGAGCAGACATTAGACGTAGCCGATGGATAGCAGCACGGGAAGCGAGTACATCTTGTATGTGAATGGGTAGACTGGCTGGGGTAGATTGTTCTGACCAGGCATCGACAAGTTGTTTGGCATAGTCGAGGGAGGTGTGATGACGAGTAGTGGCCGGCATATTTATAACAACCCGACGAATTAAGTGCCACATAGAAGCCACACTTGTTGCTAGTTGATACTGTCCGTGAACCGCTGCCAAGACTCAGTGTGAGCACACTCATGCAGGGCAACGTAGTAATTAGGAGCCGTACACGAGTCCCTAAAGATAGAGACATCAACATCCATAATGCAGGTGGAAAGATCATTCCTCTGCTCAAACGAATGAGAAACCATATCTTTTGAAGTCATTACAACCAAGTTATTCACATTGATTTCACGCCCTTCTGATATTCCCAAAGGAAGCTTACAAGGGGGAACATCTTTTGAATCAAGAGACTCATTAGAGCCACGAGAACGCTTCTGGTGGGATTGAGAGGAAAATATAGATGAGTCTACAGGGAAATTTGTCATCAATTGAAAATTGTCATCAGTTGAAGGGTCACTAAACCGAGTATCTGATACAGTTTCCAAGACATTGGAGCTATTATGTAGTGAAACCGGAGAAACATTCTTAATAGTGCCTTCTGGCACTACTATTGCTGATGAATTGGAAGTCAGCTAAGTGGAATATATGTTCGAGCTGCAGTAAAAACAGTAACTCTTTGACTGACTTTCGGAAGTAGGATGTGAGTCATGAGTTGAACAATTACCACACCTGGAACGGTTTGTACGGTCTCCTCCACGCCTGCCTTCACCACATCAGCGTTGCCATCGTGTGTCCCCCAACCTGTGTGAACCGCCACCAGTTTTGAGACTCAGATTCAAAGCATATGCCAAGACCCTGGCATATGTTTCAAAACTGGTGGTTCACACGATATGGGGAGACACATTGTCAACGCTGATGTGGTGAACACAGGAGTGGAGGAGACTGTACAGTTCCTCCTCCCATGACGAATCTCATGCTAAACATAGAAAGTAAGGATGATCATGTTCTTACTGACCGAAATATTAGAAAAAATGCCACTACAACAACACTCACCAGTTTTGATACTTGGGGCAAGCTGACTGCCTGGAGGGACTTATTTCAACGATGAATTAATATCTTAGAGAGATCATGTAAACAGAGGAAGTATAAAACAAAATTAAACACTGAAAATAAAAGAAAATGTGTATTTCTCTATAGTCAATGACTCTCTCTGCAATATGCCGATTCCGAATCTGCTCTTAGTTTTAGTGTAAGATATGTAGTTTCCGATTTATAAACAAAGAACTCTGCTAACATTTCCGATCTCAATTTAACCTCAAATGACCTCTGAGGTAAGGTCTGGTTTCATCGAATACCACAGTTTTGCAGATAATGAACAAATAGGCCGGAAATGATCTCCAGATACCTCACATGATCTCCAACAACCTCAAAGACCTTGGAGTTCAGTCATTTTTGGATTAAAACGTCCGCTAGGTCTAAGGAATCCAAATATGTAAGATACAAATAAAATTGAGAAAGTAATCCTTGGTCAAATGAACAAAAAGTGACCTTTACACTAGAGAGAGAGAGAGAGAGAGAGAGAGAGAGAGAGAGAGAGAGAGAGAGAGAGAGATAGTGTGTGTGTGTGTGTAGTTGACCTTGGTATAGGGATACTAAAGATGAAAATAAAGTAGTATGAATTATTCTATATAATTACGATTTATTAAGCATTTCAGTTATTAAACAAGATCAATTTCATTAAAGTTATAAAATATTCTAAATAATTATATGATTATTTAATATATAGAGATACATCTTATTGTTGATGTTGTTGTATTTCATTATTTCATAATATATAATGACATCCTCTTTACTTTGTTTTCACAGGATTGATTGTGAATTTGCAACAAATGGAAATGCTATAGTTTTCATAAGTATAAACAAAATTATTCTTTTTTAATGTAGAAGAGATACAGATTCTCTCCTAGCAGGGTAAAAACAGCTGCACATAAGCCAAAGATGAGCATGTAGAATGCCCCCTGTAGGTGTTCTAGTCCTAGTACCAACTCTCCACTTTCATCCTTAAAAGAAAAAGGTTAAACAAATTAAAATATATTTGAGGAATAAAGTATGTATATAGTGTTTTTCATTTTTGGAACTATATTTATACAATTATTGTCCTTATTAGTTGAAACAAGAAAGATCTCAATTAATTACCAATGGCATACTACAAAAGATACTAGAAATATACATTTATTAGCTCCGGCCTAAGCCGAGAGCTCTAGGTCTTATCGTAATTATTGTTCTTGTTCTTGTTGTTGTTCTTCTTCTTGGGGCGACAACTTCTTAAAAGGGGTTCAACTGACTCACTCACTCATTCATTCTTCTTGGGGCGACCATTTCTTAAAAGGGGTTTCACTCACTCACTCACTCATTTCACTTGAATCATTAAGAGCCGGAGCTTTTGAAGGGTTTTCCTTCATGTTCTTGTTTTCTTACTCACTCTCATTGTAATCATCATTCCGTGTCAGTCACAAGTGTCGGAGTGTATAGCGTTCGAAAAACGGAGTTAAGTTCACAACCTTATATCAGAGCTACTCCTCTTTCCATCTCACACTGCAGTGAGTGATTCGCATCATGATCACACGGGGTTCAGTTTTCAAATTTTTGTGTGGCTCAACATTGGCAACGCTAAGTGGTAAATGCGGATGTGGAGCCAACTGTACAGTACAGTCATGGTCAAAAGACCTGCAACCTGGTAAATTGATAGAATCTTATGAACCAATAGTTTCGGACAAGTTTTCGAAGCCATCGTATTGGAAGGTGTTGCAGGACTAATGACTATGACTGTATAATAAACTGTAAAAGAAAGTTAATGTGATGATTATCATCAATGTGTTTTCTAAACTCTAAATTTATTATAAAACTATAGATTTACACTTTTGTATGTTTTCCAATCTTCCGTTATACCAAGAATAGGGTCTTTGATTGTCTAACTAATACTTTATATAATTATTGTAATATTCTGTAATGTTATCCTTTCTGTTGTAAGACAAATTAATATATACATTACCTTCTTGATATCAAAGTAAAGAAAATCTTGATCCTGCTTAGCAGATTCTCTGGTTTTCTTTATTTGTTGTGAGATCAGTTCCCACAACCAGAAAGTTGGTAACCCAGCAGAGTCCAGTTGAAGTGTCAGTTTATGAAATCGGTGATAGTAAGGGGCACCTAATCTGAAAAATAATAATAATTATTATAATAATGTTGACCATTCATACTATACTACTTAATTAAATGAGCGAAACTATTAGGTGTATAAGAGAATCGATAAAGCCTGCGTTTAACTGCCGACGATTCTACAGTGCTCGACAAAAGTCTGTGCCGGGTAGAGTAGGCAGGTACAGATTTTTAGCGAAAAAAGTAATACCTTTCTCTTTGTGAGGGAAATATTTCAAAAGTCAACTGATGAGGCGGTATTTTCCCTTAACCCTTAGAGACCGGCTGACGACATACACTGTCATACGTTAAAGACCTGCTGACGAAATACACCGCCAAAGAGATTTATCGCTCGTTTAGGGCTCGTTTTTCTTGTCAGCGGGCGAGAAAACACACTCACAATATCGATCCGCTACCCACTCAGTTGATTCTGGGACGTCACAATGGCTGGGCTATTTTTAAGTATTTGCCATTGTTCGAATTTGTGCTCTAACGATCGTAAGACAATACCGTAGTGATTATATGTACGTGAGTGACACCATGATATTCCTACAAGGTTACAAATTATTATTTATTGTATAGATCATAACATACGATACATAATGGTAGTAATAAGAAAATAACACCACAGAACACGCCCAGGCAGGGGGGAGAGTGATGGTAAATATACGTGTTTCCTACGGTACAAATAAGTTTGTTTATAATTTTCTATGTGACAGTTACACGATGATATATTCCTACAAGTGTTGATACTATTTTTAGTGTTGTAATCATGACATACGATACATAATAGTAGTAATACGAATGAGTTGACAATGGACTTGAGCGGTAAACTGAACACCCTGGCCGCAGTCACACCACACTCACGTGTCGAGTCACACACACTGGTGATTCGCGCGCAAACATGGTCTACTTTAACTCGCCCTATCTCCACAACTATTCATCGTACAGCCCTCCCGATGGTACCATTGGAAAGAGGAAGAGTTAAAGGTATGCAAGAAACTATATTGAAGTCAGTACATTATATAGGTTAAGAGTGAGAGCGTTGTGAATATAGGAGAAATCGAGGAATTTTGCCGCTACCGGCGGGCCAAAAACTAGAGGCAAACGTACTCTTAACCGGACTGTAGGGGATAGAGGAGGTACTTACTGGAGGGTAGCTATTTGTACTGTCACTCAGTTGATTTAGTGTTCGCGCTCTATACGTAGGGTGTGGTCAGCCAAGAGCGAGATACCTTTTTGTGACTCTTTCTTTATCATATACTGTGTGTTACGACCTAGGAATGACTAGTAACATTCCGTTGAAACAGGATACTATTGCAAAGATTGTTACTTTAATTAAAGGAAGCAGGCTATTAAACTAAAGAAATAGCCAATTTTACTGGTGTTTGCCATCGGTCTGTGAGGAAATGGGTTTCTCGTTTTCGTCAGGATTGCAGTAGTGACATTCCTACCCACATAACTAGGTCTGGAAGGTCTACGAAGGTGTCGGTTCGTGCCAGAACCATATTGAAAAGAGATATTGAAAAGAAGCCACACACCCCAGCTCGTGTTGTCAATGAATCCAACTAGAACATCAGCCCAGACCTCTGAGATACAACGAAAGAGATGCCATCTGTAACACATATTAAAGTTTAGTTGTAGTCTTCTAAACTTTGAAATGGACTGTCTGCCGGAATTTAACTGGTGGCTTAATTAACAAGCGACAGTAATTGGTTGTTATATTTTGGATTTAGATCCAACTAGTGAGATACGAATAAAACCAATCCAAATCTTAAGCTTAATATCTCCATGTGATTTTTATGCTATAGAATCAGTGTACATCCTAGAATACTGCGGTGGTAATGGCAGACATTTTAAGGGGTGGAAAAGCCCCGACAGACACGCTCAAAATGTGCTGGATATCACTTACCGCGGTAAGCGACACTGCACGAATACCTGTGTCTAGTTGACTGTTAATGTAATAACTCCTTTTTTTTTAGTTACGTACGCAATATTTTAATATGAAATATATTTAAGTAATGAAGTTTTGTCAGGTGTAAGTATTTAGCTAATAAAAATAGTTTGCCCTCATGGAAATGTATTCAAGATAAACCTGTCACATTATAAGACAAATAATTATAAAGTACTGTAATCACATTATAAAGTTAATCATTGACTGTTACATTCAAAGAAATAATAATTATATAATCATCATACACTGAAGTATTGACTTTCATATCCAAAGAAATAATATTTAATCATCATACACTGAAGTATTGAATGTCATATACTAAGAAATAATATACGATCATCACTGAAGTATTGACTGTCATACTAAGAAAGCATCATCAATCATGGGATACTTAAACACTGATTGTCACGTCATGAAAATATATACTATTTAATCATGATATATTGATAATTAATTTATAATTAAGTAGGGACTGTCACTTACTAAAATATCTCATTTACCCATGATATTATTTCCTAGTATATGACAGTCAATACTTCAGTGATGATTGTGTATTATTTCTTAGTATAATTATTATATCTTTGAATGTAACAGTCAATGATTGACTTTATAATGTGATTACAGTACTTAATAATTATTTGTCTTATGTGACAGGTTTACCTTGAATACATTGTTTCCATGAGGGCATACTATTTCATTAGCTAAATGCTGACACCTGGCAAAACTTCATTACTTCAATATATTTCGCATTAAAATATTGGGTACACCAGTTTATCCGATTGTTCAGCATATTTTTAACACTGTCTTCGCCTTCCTGTTAGCCAAGGGAGGTACGAAACTTTGGTTCGCGACTGTACACTGATTCTATAGCATAAAAATCACCTGGTATCTCCTATGTTGGATCTATCTCCAATGAACCTCCATTCTTATGTGTGTCTGTCACGGTGTTTCCACCTACCAAAATGTCTGGCATTGTTCATTTTATAATCAGGAGATATCAAAGGCGTAAAATCCAACAGAGCACAGGGTGAACAAAGTCCCAGTTGGGCTATTAAAATGTGTCACATATCCCGTATTTAAAACCCCTAATCCATCATCCTTAATAAAAGAAGCCAATAAAACACCCCTGGGGTTGACCGAACTGTCACCCCACAGAGGATGACGACCATTAAAATCACCCAATAAAATAAAGGGAGAAGAATTCATCAGAGCCACGAGAACGCTTCTGGTGAAATTCAGAGGAAACTATGGATGAGTCCACAGCGACGGTTGCCTTGCAAGAAGGAACATCTATGGAGTCAAGTGCCGCAGAGGAACCACGAACTAACTTAGCGAATTTAAGTTTCCTTTTTATAGAGCGTGTGGCAGCGTGAACTCCTACCATAGCTAAAGTTTGAGATTGCCATCAATTGAAGGGTCACCAGAATGAGTGTCTGATACAGTTTCAAGACAAAGAAACTATTATGTATTGTAACCTTAGAAATGTCTAACTAGAGCAAGAAGCAGCTGCCTCTTGAGTGGGTGCTGCAACCGATTTAGGGCGAAGGGAGGAGGCGTACGTCATCACACCATCCTTTGTTGCCTGAAGTTGAGTTGCCGTCTGGCACTACCAATGATAATGAATTGCGTATTAGCCAAGTGGTGGATATCCTGCTCGAGGAGGTACATCTTACATTGGCGAGAACATAAGGGGTGAGCATCCCTGCAGTAAAAGCAGTAACTCTCTGACATACACGCAGAAGTAAGATGTGAGTCAAGAGCAGAACATGGACTGTGTAAAATCTTTGGATCTAATTAAAACGCCTTTACCTTATTTTTTATGTAGCCCATTGATAGTAATCAAATATATTTCTTCAGATATCGGGAAGCATGGATAAGGTTATAACGTTCCTCCTTGTAGTAAGCCACAAACCAAAAGGGTGTAGGAACATGACATTCCTTCGGTACATGATTTACAGAGTCATCAAAGATGTTAAAGCAGTAGTCATTGTCACTATCAACTACAATGGTGGACCCCATCATCTGAACTTTGCAGTAAGTATCCCCCACAGTCAGAGAATCTTTTGCCTCAAATGCTGTTTTGGCAGCAGCATTTGTATTGAAAGTAATATAGCATCGATTAGAACCACTCCAAAACACTTAAAAATGGAGTGGATAACGCCATAGGAAATGGATACAAGTACAGTTGGCTCCACTTCCGCGTTTACCACTTTGAGTTGCCAATGCTACCCAGAAATATGTATCCCGAACCACGTGTCCTCATAATGCGAACCACTCACTACCGAGTGAGATGGAAAGAGGAGTTGGGTTGGGGGGAGTGACTCGGATACCATGTGAGTGTATGAAAATCATCTTCGGTTTTCGGACACGTCTCTCACTCTCTCTCTCTCTCTAGTGTCTGAATGTCTGGCCTAGTCATTTTCTCTGATGACTTTATCAGGGTAATAAAATGTTCTGCCATAATGCATTGGTTGAGTATGTATAAAAATATCACGTTTTTTTTTAGGACCTGAATACATAATATTGGATTGATCATTTTCAGCAGCACACAGAATGATAAGGAAGGTGGTGAGAAGGAGAGTGAGGTTGGAAAGTGGAGGAGTAGAGTGAAGGAGTTCTGGGAGGGGGAGGGGGACCTGGATTGAACGAGGACATGGTGTCGGAGATGAGACAGTGATTATTGGGAAGATATGACTCTCCACCACAAAACACAATCCTCTGGTAACCAGAAACACAAAACGATCTATCAAAAAATGTCTTCACTGCTGCCAAGTAACGAAATTAGCCTCACTTGTAATATCTTTCAGAAGCATTATGATCTTTCTTCCTTTTAATTTGCTTCAAAAAAGCTCAACCGCTAAGCACATCCATATCATATTTAGAAGTGAACGTCAGTACCTTATCTGCCTTAAATATAAGACACCTAATACCTACGGACTATGCGAGGAAAGAAAGCCGGATGACTGTGTGTTCAGCTGGTATTGCCGTGTGTTAACGTTACACTGCAATATTGACAAGATATATACCGGTCTTAATTCATTATAAGATCTATAAAAGCTACGTTTACCGTTCTCAAGTTAGTCTCACTTGCAATACTACAATTGCCTACCACGACAATACATAGCGTCAACAAAATTACATTCATGAAGTGGGTGGTGTATGGACACGACCTTTAACGATTATGAATGTTTTCGTAATAATTATTCCCTTTACTTTTCTTAGTAATCTGCTGAGTAAAAATCATTACAAGACTCACAAAGAAAGCATTTATTAATCATCAGTAATTGCTGACATGTGAATGTTATTGCTATGTTAAGTTTGTCATAATTTTCTTTAATAAAGCAAATCTCTGGGAATGTAGCATTCTCTTGGATTTAAATATCAGAAGAAAAATGATTAAGGTAACAGTTGGGTTTGTTGACTTATAATCTCAGGTGCTTACTGTAATACTTCTCTCCCTCTCCAATAATAACACTTGATCACTGTTGAAGCTTTCCCTTTCAAACACAACATCTCTTTTCGTCTCACGAGTTAGTGAGGGATTCGCATCATGATAAAACTGGGTTCGGGGATTCAAATTTCTGGATGGCTCAACATTGGCCACGTAATATGGTAAACACGGAAGTGGAGCCAACTATACATTCGTTAACATTAACGTGTCCAAACCGCTAACAGAGTTCGTCGAAACAACACCCTGCCTGTTGGGTCTGCTCTTATTTGCAGCCTTCTGCATACCACCACAAAAAGGGAGTGACGTCTTGAGAGTCTGGTCGACCACCGCTTGAGGAAGAGATTAGAGCCCATACTAAGAATCAGGAAGTTCAAGGCGAAGGTATTACCTTCGACCATCAGCAGGATCGAAGGTAATACCTTCGCCTTGACCTTCAATCGTTACCACTAGTCATTTGCCCTAGCTGGTCCTAGCACACCCCACACCCTCCTAACCCTACTCCCCTCAGTTGAATAATTTATTGTATATTGCTTATTTTTGTAATAATACATTGCCATACTAAGTAATTTACACTATATACATGTAAATAACAATATTATAATACTTTTCTATACATATAGAGAACCATTTCAATAACTACTCAAATAATACAGGAAATATAAGAGCATACTGAAGCAGGAAAGTGGGATGACGTCTTCTCCCTCTAATGTTTGGTATACAACTGAAGGGAAGATCGATGACAGATAATATAATTATATAGATGATCTGTATTGCCAATATTATTGCAAATTAATACCTAATGGCTCTCAATTTGTGTAAAACAGCATTATAATTTTGTTATATACATGTATGCTGTGAAAATTACTTAGTACAGCAAAGTATTATTATACAATTAAACAATACACAAACAATTATTCAAGTAATGGGAATAGGGTAGGGAGGAGAAGGTAGGGGTGCAGGGCTGAGTGAAGGGCGGGAAATTAGCGGCAGTAGCCTTATATTAGTGATAACATTATACTCATCTCAACTAATCTATTTCATCTGTCATAGTCATAGATGACATGCTCACTCTACAACATTTGTATTATCATGAGAAAAGCAGTATATCCTACCTATTAGCTGAAAATATGACTTTGAAAACTATCAGATGGCAATCAGTCAATGACAAGCAAAGATTCCTTACCGAGATTACCGCTAATTCATGGAGGAATTCGTAAGTGTTATAAATAACTCGCACATATTCCCCGAAACAAAAGTAACGACCTTACAACTTTTCAAATATTATCTGATGTTGTTTTCAGTTCATAATATCTATTTTCTCACAGTAGTTTTGGATAAGTTTGGAAATAATTGTGGAAGGTCAGCGGGATGACACGGGTATACCCTTGCCTTCCCTTCGACCAACTTATAGACCTTCGTTCCAATAACGGCTCTGACTATTGGTACCCTATTACCTTCCCCCGTACCTTCCACCCTCGGCCTTCTTGACTCTTACACCCGTAGTTTTAAAACAAATGAGGGCTCTTACTGGAACTCTATGAACCCTCCAAACTACTCCAGGCAACAGATTCCCTATTCGAAAGACTGAAGCGTTTTGTGGCCTGGATTATTTGGAGGGTTCAAAGAGCTCCAGTAAGGGCCCTCAAATGTTTTAAAACTACGGGCCTTACATCCCTCCTTCTGTAGCCGAGTATTATTTCAGAAGTCTTGATGTGTGTTTGGCTGTGTGTGGAGTGGTGTAGAAATGATTCTCAATAACAAGATTCATAAGGCGTAAGGCCAGTTTCGGAACATTGAAATGATAAATTGTTCCTTAAAACACAGATATACATCATTGTTGGATTTATAATATATATTTTAATGTTGTAAGAAAAATATATATATATTTTTTCTTATTTGCAAAATATATTTCAATATGTTTATTAGATGTTTATCGCACTGGTACTTTTATAATTTGTCTTTTTTGGGAGTACCAGAATTATCAAAAAATGAAAATTTGTATGTCAGAAATAAGTTGCCACGAACACAAAATAACTTACCTGAACCCCCAGCCGAAGAAGGCCATGATATAAATGCCGTTATTGCTGATAAAGAAGTTCGAGTTGCCGTATTCGTCTACAGTAAACATCGATATGTAGTATTTATACGCAATTAAAGAGTTGTGTCCTTTCATAATTTTCCCAAGTCCTTCATTGAGAGAGACAAGCTGAAATGGAGTTGTAATTCTTTAGCTACACTTTGAAACAAAAAATTAGTACAGTATGTTAAACTGAAATATATATTTACATAATGTGTGTGTGTGTGTGTGTTTATAATTGACCAATCAAGTACAGACATTAAAATGATAAGATAATTGTTCATCTTTTTGTTTATTCCAGTAATATAGTTTTTGTAATATAGTTTTAATACAATCACTTAAATTCATAGCTGCTAAACCTTTTCAATCAAATGTATTGTAATGATAATATACGTAGACTACCACAAAATTTATATCGCAGATAATCATATTAAAATAATAAAATATTTATATTGTCACTAGGTTAAATATAAAATTTTGCCATTAGTGTGCAGATAAACAAAAATATGTACAAAATAATATTTCTAGAATACAGTAGATATGCAACTTTCCTTCGGTTCTGTTTGTTATTATTGTCAACTACTTGTATAGTAAGTATGCTGGGAATATATTGTAATTTGTATGCCATCACATTTCAGGCATGAGCATAATGAATATGCTACTCTTTGTATGCTGATACTATCTATTTATGCATTGATATGACAGCTTCTCAATGCTGAAAAATTTATAATTATTTCCATAACAAATATTAGCACTTGGTTGCAAAATTTATAACCGTGTATTATTGCATGTGAATTTAAAAGAGCGACTTTGAAGCAGAAACATTGTATTTTTAATCACGATGTATATTTAATAATCTTACTTGCTTTCCCTTATGTACATTCTGCACCACGGAATCAGTGTGGGTGTCAAAGTAGTCGAATATTACTCCATCGTTCAACCAGTGTTCAAGGCTCCATGACCAACCGTCAGTATTCACTAAGTCCTCAAATGTTTCTGGAGGCTTTGTTCTGGCTTTGTTGACAGTGAGGTGAGAAATGAGAGAGGACTCAAACGCCGTAAATATAACAACACAAAACAGCAACCACCATCCTACAAGAATCTGAAATGTAAGGATAACAATGGACTGATTGACGGTCGTGTACAAAGTATAAATTATAATATAATAAAATGGGGACTCTTGATCAATGTATATACCAATATTTTTCCCATGAGTTGAAATTCACAAAAAATAATGGTAAATAACTGGTGGAGAAACATCGTACCTCACACTTTGGGACAAAACACATTTGTTTGGATATTAGCTGGCATCACAATCTCTTGCTTTCAAAGGTAACAAAAGGTTGGCGCGGCCTACATATATGGTTAGTGACGTCACGGATGCACAGCCATCAACTTCCATTATGTGCAACTTTGATGGCTTTTATATGCCAAACAATATATTTCTTTGTCAAATAAAGTACATAACAGAACAATTCAGCTCATTTATTAATGATGTAAATTGTTTAATTGAATTTTTATTGATCGTCAACCAATCCATTCTGTAGGTAATAATTAAATATTTACATGTATAGTCTGCAAAAGAAGTTTTGGAACAACCTCTTTAACAGTGTGGTGTAATGATGGTATGCCTGACTGGCAATTGTCATACCTCCGTCACTCTCCCAGTCCCTCTGGCCTCCATGCCCTAGGGGGTTTCAAGCCACTGTCCCTCAGTGGCTCATGGGTAGGCAAGTGGAGATGACGTTCTTTTACCCAGTGCTATATTTTCTGGGCATTTCATGGATATTTTTTTTGTAAAATACTCGAACGCATTTCATTATGTTTAATAATGAATAGTCAAATAGTAAGAGTTCATTAACACTCAAAATATAATTTAAAATCAACGAAACCTTTCATATAAATTAGTGGTCATTACCACGGGCCGCATATTATCGGCCGGGGCAAATGTTAATATTAACATAGAGGTGGTTCCAAAACATTTTTTGCAGAGTGATCAATACTATGGTGCAATTGCTTAAATATTTAACTAGACTTTAAATTACTGTACAATTCATTCCATTTTTTTGGAACCATCTCAAAGATTAACTTCAAACGTTTTAATGATCGCACTAACATCAATTGCTTTATAACATTCATGGATAGTGAAGCAAGAAAAGCAGCTTTTTATGTGTATGAAGGGTAGTTTTCTAATGATATATTAATGACATACAAGGTAATGAGTTCTAAATATTTGTTGGATGAAGAGTACGTCTTGATACCGAAATTTGATGACCAGACTGACTCATCCGCGGCAGTTCGTGAGAAGCCAAACAATATTAGTTTTTTAGCATCATACAAGGAGGAATGTAAAAATTTCATTTTTGAAGCAAACACAATTGAGAATAATATAAATTGTATAACACCATGAAATATAAAGAGATACGGTAACAACGATTATGTTACGGATGGCTATATAATAGAGTTGGTACTTCTGAATAATTGTGTCCCTTCTGATGAAGGCAATATAAATAAAATTACTAATCACCAGTCCATTAACACATAAAAAGGAGTCATCCTGTCTAGAGATTTGTACTGATTTTTATAAGAGAAATTATGTGTTTAAGTCTACCTTCAGTTTGTGACGTTAAGAAGACTAACAGTGTTAACAACACAACCATTCTATCTTTTTCAACACTCCGTATTCCATATAAAATTTCAAATATCTTACCATACACGCTATGGCCAAGAGCTATACCAGGTCAGGACAATAACCCTCCCACTACATGTATCAATTTCAGGGGGAGGAGCATACTGCCTTTTGCATCGCGTCATTGGAGAAATGGAAGGCAAACAAAAAGATTTGCTAGGAAGTCTGCCGCCCTAACGGGAACTGCCTTGCCGAGTTGGGGGGGGCTTGCGAGCTAGACTAGAGGGGGCACCGGCCCCTACTCTGCTCCAATATCGGGGAGAGAGGGCTTCCCATGCTAGGAACGTCGCCAGTGAGAGACCAGACTAAATAGTTCCCATTTTTCAGTTCTTCATCTATCCCTCTTTTTATTTTATTTCCTTCCTGTTTGCTGTCACACCTCTCTATCACATTTTTCTGGTGCTATAGGACCTCGGTGTTGCGGCGCCTAATATTCATCAATCAATCTAGGAAGTCTGTTGATAGCATGGAGCCATGGAGCTATACTATCTCCATGGTTGAGAGAAAATTATATTTTACTAGCAGGGATACCCGACGTTGTCCAGGTGAAGATCCTGCATGTGGTTTTGTCAATAAATTTCCTCTAATTATTTTTATTTGAACTTATTAGGAGGATGGGAGGAGTCCATTATCTGGTATTGTTGCTGGTCCCCTAGAGAAACCATGCCAGCTTTACAACCACAAAAGCCATCCTTGTCGTAACTACAGCAGAAGGTGGCATTGTAACAGCCACGATTAAATAGCAAGGCCCAAGTGGCGAATTGGGCTGCAGCGATACTGGGACCGAACCCCCTCCTCCTCCATTGGTCATTTTAAAACTTTTGTTTTATTACATGAATATATAATTTTAAAAAAGTCAAAAGAAATGATAGAAAAAGAAAATGCTGGTTCAAATAACATATACAGCTAACGCAAAAGAAATCGTCGCACTCGAACAAATCGCGACAGTTTCTAACGCCTTGTCTTTATTCTGGATTATCAACCTTACAAGCTAATTAATACAACAAAAAACACTTATTAGGTAACTTTTGGCTTAATTTTCTATGTTTGAGTATTCATTTGTGTACTTAGTAAGGGTCAGTCAGGCCTACAGTAAGGGTGCTTGGGGATACCCTACTCCTCCCTCCCACTCCCAATATCAGTTGGCCAATTTAACTCCGCAGTCATTTTTTTTATTAGGCTGCAAAATGGGTTCTACTAAGCTGACCATAGAGGAAAAGAACCAGGCGATGGCATTAGCTAGGCAAACTCTCAATATCCAATGTTGACTGTTGGGTAGTGAAGATAAGGAAGCTGTGGGCTGAGGTTGATGATTATTGTAAACAATTGGCTGCCAGTATTGCCAAAACCTATCAAAGCTGTGTTCAAAGTTTATGGAATAATGACTAAAACTAATAATCCTTCATGACATTAAACAAATTTGTTTCAGTCACCTTAAATAATATTATAAGGTTAGTAAATATCCGTGGTTACGGATTTCAGCTGGTGCGACGATTTCTTTTGCATTAGCTGTATATATATATATATATATATATATATATATATATATATATATATATATATATATATATATATATATATATATATTTGGAATACGGAGAGAGAGAGAGAGAGAGAGAGAGAGAGAGAGAGAGAGAGAGAGAGAGAGAGTGAGTGAAGAAAGTGACACATATACATTATATAAACACTTCATAGACACATAAGATTATTAACAAATGTTTGTTAATAATAATAATTTTAATAATAAAAGTAAGAATAGTAATAGAAGAGACTCAAACAGGATCAAACAGGATGAATGACACGAGAGAGAGAGAGAGAGAGAGAGAGAGAGAGAGAGAGAGAGAGAGAGAGAGAGAATGTGTGTGTGGGTGTGTGTAGAGAGAGAGAGAGAGTATGTGTGTGTGTGTGTGTAGAGAGAGAGAGAGTATGTGTGTGTGTGTGTGTGTATAGGTAGAGAGAAAGAGATAGTATGTGTGTGTGGGTGTGCAGAGAGAGAGATAGAGTGAAGTGCGGGTGTGTGTGTGTGAAGAGAGTAAAGGAAAATCTGATAATTATCCCATGGGAACAGAGTCACATGACACTAATTCCTATTAATTATTTTGAAGTACCGCGCTACATCCATTTGAAAACAGAGCGGGAGACCTTCACTGATGCAGGGTTGCCACTCTACTTTTAGCGATGGTACCAGCTCAGGCTACTGAAAAGTACCAGATTACCTCAAAACGTACCAAAATAAACAAAAATTGAATTCATTTACTTAATTTGCACTTTTTTCTTATGCTTCTCTGTATTCACGTGTCTTTCCAGCTGCGTTACACTTCCTGATAATTCACTTTCACGTGCAGATCAGTATGATTTAGTTGAACACTTCTTGGCTCATGCTATGAATTATCCATGGAGAAAACTAACTACTTTAATAGAAAATATAATCATAGTTTTTTTTGTTTTTTTTCTGTACCACTGTCACTATCAGTGTTATCAGGCTTTACAGGTATACTTACTTTGCATATTCATTTTTTTCAGCTTGCAGAAAAGAAAGAAAAAACGAACGGTAACACCAATCATTATACGTAATGTTGTAATTGGTCAGTGATTAAGCCAGTATGATCACAATTACTAATTTTGTTCAGCGACTCGAAAGATTTATTTTCTTGTCTTGGTCATAGCACCAAAAACTCGTATGCTATTAAACGAAAGTTTGTCGGCGGCTACTCGCTTCTTGTTCTCACTAATTGTTATCAAGCTCTTCCTGCCTCATTCCCCTATCATCCCCGACTATCCCTGCTGGTATCCCAATCACATCCCTCCACCAAGCCACCACCGGCCAACGTCTAAGTTCGTGAGAACGTGTCCTGGACAGAGTACAGCTGCTGTGCCATTTTTCCAGGAAACGGCCTATAGCTCGTGGCAGTTTCGTGTGTTATACTGTTGATTCTCACAGAATAGTATCAGAAAAATTGCATTTTCTCTAAAGTCGTACCAAACGTACTTGACACTCCCCAAAACACCAAATCTGTAACTTTAGTATCAAAATCGGCAACCCTGTACTGATGGACAGCCAAAAGTCAACTGACCTTGAGTTTGCCCTTTTGCCTACGTCACAGTTTCACTCACTGGTATATTTCTTGGCCTTGATACTCGAATTACAGTGAAACCTTACAGGCGAGATCGTGACCAATGTTTTAAATGTTATGATTAAAGTCACGTTGAGAAGAACTATGAGAACTACCCCAGGTGCCACTCATGATCAGGTTCATATCCTTTAAAAGATCCCTGCCCAAATCCACTCTTCCAACAAATCTAATATATCACAATACTGTATATCACCAATTTTACGGATAGCTGGTTAAAGAAACATGGCAATGCTGTACAATGGGGACTACTCACCCTGACCCCACCAGAAACTTGGTTTATGATTTGTCAGACTATAGAACTGTGTAACCCTTTCCAATTCAGCATGGGGGTGGGACCAGTAATTAAAGTGTGTGAGGGTCCTACTGACATAGGCATCGATGGTGGATCTGCGGTACCGCTGTGGGCACTCGCTGTTTTCATTTAGAAAAAGTCCGTGGTTCGTGAGCTTAGTGGAAACTCCAGTATTAAAAACTCATGTAGATGGCTAGGAAGGGAAGCAGTCCTCTTATGCTCTGTTCTGTGGTGAGGTTATGTTATATATCGTTTTAATGTTGAATAAACAAGAATTTGAAGGTTGACTATTGTCAGTACAATGTTCTTTGCATATTGACGGAATAATAATAATAATAATGGACCAACTGAGCTCTGGACAATCTGCAAACTGACCAAGGAATTTACTAATGATTTGCTATTTCACAGCCTATTTTGATGATAGTAATGTTACAATAATATTATTTACTACGCATTGAAAACGCTCTTCAACTACGAGCAGAATGAAACATTGTCCCCGCCCACTCGTCGTCTCTGTACATGTCTGATACATCGTCCATTGTGTCAGAATGTAT
This sequence comes from Petrolisthes manimaculis, assembly GCA_034508575.1. NCBI lineage: Eukaryota > Metazoa > Arthropoda > Malacostraca > Decapoda > Porcellanidae > Petrolisthes > Petrolisthes manimaculis. The sequence continues at coordinate 427,706 of JAWZYT010000298.1, read as the reverse complement.
AGCACTGTATTATAACCATAATTTTGGGAGCTAGTGTACATACCTGCCCAGAGAATCCTCTTGTTCGGTCAGGAGGGGGAACTTCAAGAAGAGCTCCCCATCCATAGAGCAAAGCATCGACGAACTGTAAGCTATGTAATCCTGTAACATATGACCAACCCTTCTGTAGCAACCAAACTGCCATTCCCCATACCAGCACACTCATTAGTACTGCCACCCACACAGTGCCTAGGAATAAAGTGATATTATTATATAATATTAATTTTGCACGGCATACAGCATTGTCTATAATGAAATGCAAGAACAAGTTTAGTAGCAATTTAAAACAAATTTGTGTACGGATTGGAATCAAAGGATTCCAATTTTCCTAAGGTTCGTTCGCAACCAGTTTTAGCAAACTCTTCTATTCAAGATGTGTTTGTACAGCCTGTATATATTGACGACTCTATAAGTAAATCAGCCTCTGGTGTTGGTTTTGGCGGGGTATTTTATAATTTTAATTGTGGAGGAATCAATTTTCACACCAGGGTTGTCGCCAAATGTGATGAAACAGTAGTTGGTGTCTGTCCGCAATGGCAATTATTATAAAATAAGAGTGGATTTCTGCTGGGTTTCCACACATGTAGGTGATATAGGTTATGAACAGGTTGACAACCAAGCAACTCTGTTGTCTGCTATTTGTGATTGTTCGTAGTTGTGTTTGGGTAGCGTTTCGTTTAACAAAATGAAGGAAGTTAACGAATATTATGTCACTCGAGTGTTTGTCCTACACTATATGTGGAGCGGTGCAGCCAATCTGTGAAGAGTCTTTGTTTTCCGTTACTTTCAGGCACTTCATGCTGGAGTGTCACAGTTTGGGCCTATTACAGCGGAGAAGGCTCTCTTTACACCAAGGGAATGGTTGTTGTTGTTGTAGTTTCCCAGACAGTCTATTAGAGCAGTCCCGAGTCTGGATAACTGAAGCCGCGCAGATGCTCAGCCCCCCCCCCCCCATACCCCCAAAGGAAGCTATAGAGATAGTGGGATCTGTTTCATCGTGTAACTGTCGCATAGAAAATGATAAACAAACTGATTTGCACCGTAGCAAACACGTATATTTACTATCACTCTCCCCTGCCTGAGCGTGTTTTGTGGTGTTAATTTCTTATTACTTCCATTATGTATCGTGTGTCATGATCTATACACTAAATAATAATTTGTAACCTTGTAGGAATATCATGGTGTCACTCACGTACATATATTCACTACGGTATTGTCTTACGATCGTTAGAGCACAAATTCGGACAAGGGTAAATACTTAAAAATCGCCCACTTTCCGTGACGACCAGAAGGCAACTGAGTGGGTAGCAGATCGATATTGTGAGTGTATTTTCTCGCCCAACGACTAGATAAACTAGCCCTACATGGCGGGAAATAGCGCTAAATTGCTGTGACGGTGTATGTCGTGACCCAGCCTTTAACGTATAATGGTGTATGTCGTGTCCCGGTCTCTAGGGGTTAACGTAAGATGGTGTATGTCGTTAGCCAGTCTCTAAGGGTTAAAGTACTTATCTTACCCTTTTGTTTACTTTCGTTACCACTCTTACAGTGGTAGTCCCACCACATATCGTTTTTAATATTGTATTGACTGGGATGTGAGCACGTAACATCAGAAGTCCCAAGACTCGACTTACAATTGTGATTGACCCCGGTATATTTTATTTTTGTTGTGGTAGGTTCGTTATGTTATCGTTCAATCATCGTTCCGCTAATATTTGGATTGTCGTTCAGTATTTGCCATGAATACGACGACCATGTAACGAATACAATGAATGCCACACAACAATCACAGGAACGTATACCGATAGCAATACGATAGGTTTGTAACGGTTTTCTTCTATGATGAAGCGCGAAAAATTAAGAGGTGCAATATTTTTTTAGGATGAATCGCGACTAATACACGATACGCCCTAGACTGTCACTCAATGCTTCACAACTCTAGAATTGTTTTACACGATGTTACACGATAGTTAGGTTTTTATTTTTTTCTGCAAGTCATGGTGCTTCGTGGCACGGTCACCTCTCATCATGTTGTATGGAATGCAGGCTATACGGAGTGGGAAATGTGGTGATTATTGCCGCTTTCCCATCCTTGTGGGAGAACCTAGTAACCTACGAAGTTACTTTTATTATATTCATGAAGGAGGCTGGTCTCCTTCGCCTTTTATGATAGTACTATGTGTTATATTTTCTGCTACAAGTGACTTATTAACCTTCTATTTCATATTAAAAAGTTTTTTTTTTTTGCTAAGATTTATTAATTATATAGCAAGATATATTATTTATAATGTTATTTGGCAGGAGGTTACTTCGTCTGTTGTGCCGCCATGCTAAGCCACCCTGAATTCTCATAAGATTTGCTCTCCCTCCCTCTCTCTCTCTCAAAGTTGCCTTACTCTCCTTTCCTTGTTGTCATCTACACCCTCCCATGGCATGTCCTTTGAATTGACTAGTATCAGCAGATTTAGACAGTGGCAAAAGACTAATCTTTCCCCAATGCATGCATCCTCAAATATTTTTCATTTTCTACGGCTTGGAATAATAATGGACACTGACAGTAATCTGACTTATCTATCTTTGAACAAGTGAAATTATTGTTCTTCCATTACATCCTTCTAACTTTTCAATATCTTCCGGATAAATTCATTTTCGGATGGAGTTCTCTGACAAATGTGAGGCAGTGAAAATGACTTGCAACTGGATTACCTGTAAATGGGCGAACCAATGCCGAATATTTCGGAAGAGGCTGTGGCTTTAAAGAGACTACAGTCAAAGGATCAGCTGGGTAGCATCTGAAAAACATTGCTGCCTTCAGACGGTTTGTTGATGGTGCCACCACTGTGCACATATCCACCTCTTCCCTCTGCACGTATCCGAGAAGACCATCATAAACGCCGTCCTTCTCCACACCCCAACTTCTGTTTGGTTCCTCATGAAGGACGTATCTTAAAAAGGTACAATATGCAGGCGCTGTTGTTATGTCTTTTGTGAATTGTGGTCAATAAAAAAAAAAAAAAAAAACTCCAAACAGTGCAACTAAACATATATTCCCATTGATCTATAATTGTGAAGATTGATTTAGGTGCACTCTTTGGAGCGTTTCATGGACTATCTAGGGGTTAATGCAGTATGCACTTCTTTAAACCAGTGTTCTTCAATTTACGGGTCCCGAATTCCTCCAAACTGCAGGGTCGCTGGCTCACAAAATTAATACATTAATAAAATAGAATAATAATATTCGTGACAATAATATATATATGAAGTTCATACATAAATCCACCTAACATATATTTATAATCGAATATTCATATATTTAATTATCATTAAAACAAAATCATTGCACAAGTATTAGCCTTCTAGAGAGAGAGAGAGAGAGAGAGAGAGAGAGAGAGAGAGAGAGAGAGAGAGGTAGGTAGGTGAGGCAGTGGCCGCAGTGTTTTTAATTATGTAAATAATCCTGGTTAAAATGCCTTTTAATCATAATTATTGCATTTCATTTTCTGGCCTTGTATTTTCTTAGGATGTTAATTCTGGTCATTTGTAACAGATCTTTCTGTATGGGTCGCAATAATGATGTCATATAAAAACTGGGTCACGACTGAAAAAATTTGAAGAACCCTGCTTTAAACTATTGGTGATTCGATACTATTCATGCATTCCTCCTGACACACTGTCTTCTCTACCTGATCATTCGTTACCCTCTTATATAGCCCTGCCCACATTTCTCTCCTCTTCTCCCACTAACATCCCCCCTCCCTCCATCGCAACTGTTGCCAGATCCGATAAGGCCCAAACAAAGACACAGATGGATATGGTATGGACCATTGCTCTGTCCAGAGCTGTACATTACCAGCACATCTGTAACAGTGTGGACTGTTAAGACACAATTGATTGATTGATTCATTTTTTATATAACTAGGCATCTGGTGGCTCTACAGATAGGGTCATATACCGCCCAACACAAAATTCTCATCCATACAACTAACAAAACATGAACTCCCGAAATAGTCCATGGGCCGGACTCCCAAAAATAAGTTGTAGGCAAGACCTAGGGATGTTTTTTATATTCTCTCATAGGATATATGTTCATATGATAGCCCTTGCTAGGTGGTAGCTTAGTGCTAGTAATTACGACTTTTATAGCCGCACCCAACGTCACTCAACTACGGACATCCGTAACTGAGAAAGAGATAATACTATAGGTTAACCTTCTGAAAATATTAAAAATCGAAGTTCAATCAATTATCTTGTATTTATTAATAATAAACTCCATAACATAATAAGCTGGCTTCAGGTTAAATTACATAACAGTGAAAAGTAACACTAAGTAACAGAAATTTGTCGCTACCATATGCAATGAAGTTTAAATGCATACTTCTGTGCGACTTCTTGTAAACATAACATGGAATAATATTCCGGATACTATTGTATTAACATATTGTTGAGACATATGGAACCTTTAGACATGCACAGAAGTACCAGAAACATATGTATGTGCTGTACCGTTTACTCATCTTCTGAATCCTCAGAATACAGCTCAAGGTTAGATTCTTCCTGATGCATTGTTTAGTTAGTGCAGGTCCGGAGCTTGTACATATCATTGCATGCGAGACCATTGACCAGACATTTACAGTCAGACAACTTGCAAACCCGTGAACACTTGCATGACAGCAGCTCCAACACCACCTCTGGTGCAGGTACCGAACGCATCCAGAGGATGTTCAGCTTCCCGTCTTCTTCAGCCCAGCCATGCTCAATGGGGCTTGGCATGTTGGGCTTGGGCTCTAAACAGCGCCTCCAGATAGCAGCCTGGAAGTTGGCTCTTTGTGCGTGTAGGAAGAGGCAGTCTCTGCTTGGTGGCAGCTGGCTTGACTCTGCTCCTCTCTTTGCACAGAAGAGCTGGTAGCGCAACTCATTGACACTGTTGCCCTCTGTTGCATTGTTGCAGAATAATGTGGCAGAATAACTTCATGTCTGCCTTGAGAACAATATCCTGCGAATTCTTGGACTTACGTTTAACGCTGAGATTGGTAAAAGTCTTCAAGCCTCGCTTCTTCAATTTGCTGTGCAATTTTTCTTGTTGGTCCTCATCTAACCTTACCTTGAATTCTTGGTATGCCGCTTCTCCTACTGTATGAGCTCTCAGCAGGTCTCTGTTGACTTCAGGTGGTGATACAATGTCAGTGGACAGACTGACTAGGTCTTCCTCATCTGGACACATGGGGTTGAGCCAAGTGTTTTCCATCAGGTCTGTCAGGGCCTCTACATCCCGCTCATATTTCTTCTTCCTTTCAGTCTGAAGATCAGGATATGTCAGCCTTGAGCTGCTCCCTCCTGTCATTTCTCTGAGTTGTCTGAGGTATCGGCTTCTGTATTCCTGAGTTATGTAATACTTTGAGACGGTTCCTGATTTGAGACTAAAGCCTTTTGTTCCTCCAGCTGTCTGTGTGTCTTTGTTCACCGTCTCTTCGATAGCTTGGTCCACAGGGATGCGACCAAACGGGTTAATTGACCCCAGCTGCACGGAGAACTTTCCTACCATGAACTTAGATAAAACATCAGGATGTGTCGTGGGTAGTTGGCTCATCTAAGCTAAGTACTATGGCAAGTACAGCTGGTCACACTTCCGTGAGGCCCATCCAGCGTTGTCAACGTTGGCCGAGATCACCCCGAATCACTAGTTGTGAGCTCTGCTCGCTCGAACCACTCACTGGTGGGAGGGAAAAGTAAGGAAATATTTGAGGAGGGGTTGGGTGCTATACAAGAAAGGTTAGAAATTATTCTTGGAGAGGTGAAAAATGTGTGGAAGCCCAGTTATCAATTATTTATAAACCGATATTCGTGTCAATTATTAACATAATTAAATGTAAGATTAGCTATTTATTATTATGATGAAACACAAAACCGAGGTAAAATTTTTGTATACGTTTTTGTATCCGGCCTAAGCCGAGAGCTCTAGGTTTAATCGTAATTATTGTTATTGTTCTTCTTCTTGGGGCGACCACTTCTTAAAAGGGGTTCAACTCACTCACTCACTCACTCCCATCCATTTTCTTTTACCGACATTGAATTATTTTTTCAACCGAGAGGGGGTTCAACCGAGGGGTTCACCCTCAATAAAAAGGGTTCATTTTCAAAATTTCAATATAACCATATGAATACGAAAATCCAGATAAAACGTAATTAATATTTTTGAGACCTTTACATAAGAATATTTTATTATTTCACTTGAATCATTAAGAGCCGGAGCTTTTGAAGGGTTTTCCTTCATGTTCTTGTTTTGTATAGTATTCAATGGCTATTATCAAGCACTAACCGCTGATAAATACTTACACAATAACTGAATAGGAATCATGAACCAGAATGCTCTTTATTGAATGAAACAAATGTGAATACCTTTATATGACATATGCTAAGTGTTGATACTAATAACACACTTCCATTTCCCCCGTATCTACCTAACAGTTTATAATGAAGGCTCTCATTATCCCTCACGTAATAGCAGACTTGTAATATTCTGAATACTTTTAATAATAGCCTGTTGTATTGCATTATTGGAATTTAAGGTCTGAAATCCTGTATTTCCCATCATACAACACCTTCCCATTACTCACACGGTTGTATTTATTGCCATATTGGTCTTTACTGTCTTCTGCTACAAGGTTGATATTAGTGTGACTTTCCATAATTATACACTCTACCATTACTCAAACTGTTGTATTTGATGCCGTGTTGGTCTTTATTGTCTTCTGCAACAAGGTTGATATTAGTGTGAATCTCCATATACACGTTGCCTTGTGAACTGACTGACTTCACCACCTTACACATCTTCAAGTCATCAGGACTGCCAACATGTTGGTGAGGGAATATTTCCACACTCAGTCTTCAGTACCCTTACCAGTTTAGTGGTTTTCAACCAACTCAAAATCCTCTTCGAGTATCAAAACTAAAGTGGGCTTACGAGACTGGAGTCAACGTCAGTCTCTAATTAATGAAAAAAAAAAAAAATACTGTTGACAAGCCTGTGGGTGTCAGACGCAATCTCCCTGGCCTAAGCTCACAAGTATTATCTGCCAAAATAAACATTTTTGCTACCTAGAAACAGATGAAATACCGAGGGATTCATATTAAATTACCAAACAGCATGTGTTCACTATATTCAATACAACAGGATATTATTAAAAGTACCCCGTAGGGGGGTATTGCCTATAGTAATGTGGGCAATACTTATAGGGTTTTGGCGCCCCTTCGGCCCCAGCCACTAGCTTTCAGTTCTTCAACTGTCCCTCTTTTCTTTTTATTTCCTTCCTGTTTGCTGTCACACCTCTCTATCACCTTTTTCTTGCGCTATATGACCTCGATGTTGCAGTGCCTAATATCCATCAATAAAAAAAAATATTATTAAAAGTATTCAGAATATTACAAGGTTGCTATCACGTGAGGGATAATGAAAGCCTTGGTATATGACAAAACTATTATAAACTGTTAGGTAGATACGGGGGAAATATAAGTGTGTTAGTGGTATTAACACATTTGCTTCATTTAATAAAGAGCATTTTGTTTCTTGATTCTTATCCAGTTATTGTGTATGACATTTTTCAGCATTTAGTGCTTAATGATAACCATTGAATATTATACGAAAACAATTATAATAATGTTATCTCAGTTGATTTAGTGTTACATCATATGAAAAAGTTAATCATACCTTTAATGATGTTAATAATTGACACGAATATCGGTATATAAATAATTGACTGATACAGTAACTTATGATGATGTTTTTGATCTACAGGACAGTCTGTCCTGTAGAAAATTAATTTTAGGTGCTTTTAATGCACATCATACGTTATGGGGTTCCCTGCAGGAAGGAGGAGCAGAAGGCTAGGCTCATCAGTGACTCCAGTTTGGTTCTTTTGAACGACGGTAGTCCGACGAGAGTTGACGATAATACCGGTAATTTTAGCGTCCTTGACCTATCTCTGGTCTCCCCATCAATTGCCACTTCTTGCCAGTGGCTACCCATTGATGACTCATTGGGAAGCGACCATTTTCCTATTTTGATTAAATATAAAAGTGACACTATTAAAGAGCCATCAGCACCTAAATTTAACGTAAAATAAGCAGACTGGGTGTCCTTCAAAAAGAGTCTCAATATTGAAATTGTTGGAGAAACCATTGATGATAAAGTAAATAATATTAAAGATAGTATTCTCAAAGCCGCAACGGCAATCATTCCTAAGACTTCAGTAGATAGCGCAAAGCATAGAGTTCCATGGTGAACGCTAGATTGCCGCAAGTACGTACTTGGGAGAGCTATGGCTCAAATAAAATCTCAAATAAAATCACTAACATCAATCACAATAGCATCAATTATGACGAACCTAGAGACGCCCTAGCCAGGCAGTTCTCTTATGCTAGCAGCTCTGAAAATTACCATCCAGTTTTCCTGCCCATCAAGGAAGCATCAGAGCTGCAGCATATTGACTTTGCCACAGGAGATGAATTAGATTACAACAATGATCTAACAATTCAAGAGCTTATTCAAGCTCTAGAAGCCCGAAGTGGGACATCCCCAGGACCCGATGAGATTCGGTATGAGATGATAAAGCATCTTGATCATGATTCCATGTTCAAGGTGTTGCAGGTGTTCAATGAGATTTGGAGGCGTCACACCTTTCCAAACCCGTGGCACTTTGCACATGTCATTCCCATACCGAAAGGAGGGGAGGACCCCAGATCGACTTCATCGTATCGCCCTATTGCGCTCACAAGTTCATAATGAAGGAATTGTTAATCATAGGCTATTGCATTTTTGAAATTCCTGTAATTTGCTGGTTGATGAGCAGTGTGGCTTCCTTAAAGGTTGCCAGACGCTCAATCAACTAGTAAGCCTGGATGTATAAATTCAAGAGACTTTTGCCAAAAAACATTTTTTAATTGCAGTATTTTTAGACATTGAAAAAGCCTACGACATGACCTGGCGACATGGCCTCCTCAGGAAACTACATGCGATGGGATTACGCGGTAATCTGCCTTTTTTGTTCAAAATGTCATGTCTGACAGAACTTTCTCTGTCAAGCTTTTTTCGGAAACAGTCACTTTCTCGGATATATTTGTCCAGGCAAACGGGGTCCTCCAGGGGAGTGTTCTGTCTCCGACCTTATTTCTATGCATGATCAATGACATCCTACCAACTCCTCCTCGAAATCTTAAATACTCACTGTACGCTGATGACTGAGCGATATGGCACTCCAGCCGTAGTGCAAAGTTTTCAGCAACTCGGATCCAATTGGCACTAGATTTGATTCACAATTGGGGTATCCAGTTGGGTTTTAAGTTTTCAATTAGAAAAAAGTGTAGGGGTTATTTTAAGTCATAGGAGGAAGCCAGACGTCCGGTTGACTATGGGTGGAAACCCCCTACCTATTCAAAATTCAACTAGATTTCTTGGACTGATTTTTGACAGTCGACTGACATGGACTTTCCATGTCAGTCAGTTAATAACTAAATGTTTAAAAGCACTCAATTTACTGAAGTGCATTTCTGGTACCAAATGGAGAGCAGATAGGAAGTCATTGCTAATGCTATCTAAAGCCTTGATTAGATTTAAAGTAGATTATGGGTCCATAGTGTATGGTTCGGCATCTGAGTCTGTGTTGAAAGGTTTGGATGTTGTGCAGAATGCGTGTTTGCGTGTGTGTCTTGGAGCCCTACGTTGCACTCGAATTGAACGTCTAGAGGTGGAGTCACAAGTGCCTCCCCTCCGTCTAATACGAGACCAACTAATGTTAATATACTTTGCTAAGAAAGCCAGGGTGCCTTCCGGAAATACCTTGCTTCGGAAACTGCACCCGGGGGGCCATGGCGCTAGGCCCCTGGCAGAGGGACCGAATCATCCATCTGGGTACCCCTGCGCCCCAGGGGGCACTGGCGTGAGGCCAAGGGAAACCAAACCCGATTTTTGTGTACCCGGGAAGCCGTGTCATCCTCCCGGAAATGTCTTGTGTGGCCCCCTTCTCCTCCCCCCTTCCTTCTCTCTGGTTTGGTCCCCCCTCCCTCCCTCCCCGTTCTCTCCCTCTCTCTTTCTCCCCCTGCACCGTCTCACTTCTTCACCACTGAGAATCTTCGAGCCTATGATTCAGAAAGTCAGGGATGCAAACGTTAGACACCTGGAGTTTGTAGTACTGACTGTAACAGCCAGAAGTGTGGCCGACTGTACATCTTACATTGGCGAGAACGCAAGGGGTGAGCATCTCTGCAGTGAAAGCAGTAACTCTCTGTCCGGCACTCAGAAGTAAGATGCGAGTCAAAAACAAAACAATTACCACACCGGGAACGGTTGTTGCAGTTCCTCCTCCCATGACCAAACTCATGACAATAAAAACACTGCAAGGGACGCTCAACAAAAGGCTTCACCTCAAAAGCGGTGGGGTTAATGTTAATGCGATCTGGGATATGCGAGCCATAGAAAGTGAGGATAATCATATTTTTACGGCTTTTCATCTTTTCTTAATCGTTGGACACCGTCTGGGCACATAGCGAGAATGTCCTCTTCTCAGAATTCATGCAGGTCCATATTATATATACGCCCCTTGCTATAATTAAATGTTCGGTGTGGTTTAATATATTCAAACATGCTATCAGAAGGACAGGGGAGATTGAGGAGCATCATGGCCTGTGTAAGATCTTTGGCTCTGATTAAAATGCCCTTACCATATTTCTTTATGTGGCCCATTGGTAGTACTCCAATTTCTTTCTCCATATAACGGGAAGTATGGATAAGGTTATTACTTCCCTCCCTGTAGTACGCCACAAACCAAAAAGGTGTATGAACCCGACGTTCCTTTGGGACATTCTCTGTAGAGTCATCAAAGATGTTAGGGCAGTAGTCATTGTCACTGTCAACTACATTGATGGACCGCATCATCTGAACTTTACAGTGAGTATCCCCCACTGTCAGAGAATCTTTTGCCTCAAATGCTGTTTTGTCAGCAGCATTTGTATTAAAAGTAATGTAGCAACGATTAGACTTACAGTCACTGTCATAAGTGATTTGGATACATTGAACCACTCCAAAACACTTAAAAATTGAGTGAATAGCGCCATATGAAAGGGATGGAAGTACGTTTGTTAACATTAGTGTGTTGTTACTGTCAACTGAAATCGTTGCCACAACACCCGACCTGCTAGGCCTACTCATTTTTGCAGACTTCTCCATATCATTACGACCAGAGAGTGACATCTCTAGGGCCTGGTCGACCACCGCTCGAGGAAGAGATTTGGGCTTTTTGTAATCCATATATCATTATTATAATTTGTTTGGCCCCAGGAGCCAAGAGATACTGCCTACCGGGCAGATGAGGAGACCGAGTGCTGGTCGCCGTGGGTGGGGTACCTCTTCCCCCACGGGGCCACTCGTTTTAAAAAGCAGCCCCAATGGCTGGAAAGTTTGCCCACGACGGTGCTGAGACCCCCTTCCCCAACATATCCCGGCCCAGACACCCAACCATCCAACATAGGACAGCCCCTAGAAGGCAGTCCCTGTGGAGGGCAGCACTGTTGGCCTATACTGGCAGTCTATTATATGGGAACCATTTAGTCTGGTCCTCAATGGCGACCTTCCTAGCATGGGAAGCCCTCCCTCCCCGAAATCGGGGCAGAGCAGGGGCCGGAGCCCCCTCTAGTCTAGCTTGTCAGATTTCAGATATGCGCACCACGTCAAGGCTATTCCCGTTTGGGGGGTGGTTAGACACAAACGTCACTGTCTCGTCAGCTCACCATGCACCTCCAGTCAGGGTCTATAAAAGACCATTACCTCACCCACGACAAACAAACACTGACACGAAACAAACTAGTAAGTAACATCACCATACTAGACAAAGAAACATACAGCAGACGACTCTCATACCGGGAAGCAACCTACATAGAAACGCTGCAACCATCTATAAACAACCAGAGACTAGACCTCCAAATACTAACCTCCAAAAAAACACACACCACCACTACCATCAGGATACACACCACAAATCCAACACCCACTCACCTACCACAAATATCTAACATCATACCACCACCAACCAACAACTCAGACGTAGCGCCAGAATCAGACGTCACCCCCAATCCGCCAATCACTAGGCAGCTAACATGGTGGCCAAACCAAGTCGGACCGACGGAGGAGAATAGCAGACACGTCACCAACCCCGCCTACCCCCCCCCCCCCCCAACCGTTACCAGTTACTGTTGCCTCGTCTACTCAACCGGGGAAATTGTAGGATGGCAACACCGCCTGAGCCTTGCTACCATGACCCCAATACTGAGGAAGACACCCAGGAAACCGACAGTAGTTCCCGATATACCTCCACCACCATCAGAGATGACACAACTGAAAACAATATATATGGATTTTGGATGAATGAAAAGGGAGGTGGCCGAGTGGTTAGTGTACTAGACTCATAACCTAGAGGTCGGCAACCGAACGTCGTAAAACACCCTCACTGGTACCATAACAGCTGCAGTATTTGGGAATTACCCTCACTGCCCTCTCTTTGTGGTTGGGTACCAATTCGGAAGTCGTGACGTGTGTGTGTAAGTAGTTGACCTGGGCCACGGTAACGGGCTTGATTAAGCCATGTCCAGTGTCGGAACATATAAAAAAAAAGACAAAGAGAAAGAGGAGGAGGTGGACTGATAGTCTACCTACCAACTCACCACCCACTGTCACTGCGGACTTTTAGTTGACAGCCTCGACCTGTTCCAACAAAGCATCTCACGCTATCAAGACCCCGACATCTTCCAGGTCAGTAAATTCTGGACGAGTGGGGCGACACAAGGGACCAGCTTTACCAAGTCCACAAATACTGTCACCAGCAATTGGAAGATCCATAAGGAAAAAGAGAAAAAAAATGAGACAGATTAAAAAGATAGAAGGCTGCCTCAATATCCTCATTTTTTCCTCATATAGAGAGACAAACATTAAACCAACAACAACAAGGGAATACCAACACCTCTACTACTACGCAACTAATGAAGGCTCAGGGAGCCGAAATCCGAATCTAGCATAATGACCCACTAGGGAGAGGTCATAAATAAACTTTCAAAAGAGAACATAACAATCTTATGAATAAAAGAATTTAAAGAAAAACGAAAACATATATTTAAATGTTCAAGTAATTCAAATAATTTCACCCTTCAGCTACATGAAGATCAGGTAAGATTCAGACTGTTGAACTGAACCGTTCTTGTATCCATGGCTTCCCTGAAGAGACAATAATAATAGACCCAATCTCATACCACGGTAAACCTTGTCAAAGTTACACAGTTTAGAACCATCACACACTCTGCTATTCTTACCTACAACAATCTTTCATCTTTTGGTAATATTATTCACTTAAACATAATAAAAAGTAAGAATATTTACTTACTCTCCTAGCACTTTAGCTCATTCAACCTTCAACTCTGCCTTTAATTTTTCAAAGCCCTTTTCTTCAACTGATTCATAATTTTATGGTTTAATATTATCACTACCTTATAACATCATTAATAATTATAAACATTATGGTGGTAAAAAGCTGTTTGGATGACCGGGAATCGAAACCGATGAAACTGTGTATAATGAAAGCATTAGAAGATTTGTAAAAACAAAGGGAAAAAAATACTTACGTAAAATTCATTTTACGAGCAAATATTTTGATCATTCGGACGTCCAGAGAATCTGTCGGAGTCACTGTTGTGAATGGTTCATCGGTGTCTGGTATGTAATTCATATATGGGAAATATCTTGCCGTTACGAACTTTATTTGATGTCCCCAAAAGTTATAAAAGTGGTCTGTTAAAAAAAAAAAAAAAAAATAGATATATGTATATATGCATTAGGATACAGTACATTAATTTTTTTTTGAAAATTTGAATAATCATGTACTATAAGATATTTTGTTTGACTTATACAGTTTAAAAAGTATTTTACCAACCTTCACTATAAAGCTGACTAAGCTCATATTGATGATTTTTAAAACCTATTGTATTTAATTTCCAGTGGAATAGGTACTGGACATGAGCCTTTCCTCTGTTACAGAACAAACACCGACGGTACACCCACATTTCTGGCATTAGTAATGTATCTGTGAAAAAGATAAACTATTTATTAAAATGAACTATTTAGGAATTTTATTTTGAGAGTTATTAATGAATGATAATTTTTTAATGTTGCAATGAGTTATTTTGAGCTATTGTATGGAAATTACCAAGATAAATCTTGGCCAGATATATAATATTGCAGTAAAAGAGTAAATTAATATTAAGGGGAGAGTTACCCATGAAAACCATAAATCTTAATTAATGGATTTTCATAATTTTTTCACAGGTTATGTGTACCTTGTCTATGAACAATATATACTTTTGAAGAAAATCGGACCGACCCGTCTTTGATTTTGACGATTATTTTGAAATTTTGAAAACACTTGAAATTGAAATAGCTTTGTTATTTGTGGACCAATTTCAAAGATTTTGGTATCATTGGAAAGAACAGGATTTTTTTGTTCAAATTCTTAACTTTGAAAATCTACGGTCAAATTTTGGGGGGACAAATAAAAATTTAACAGTTTCGTAGCAGAATTTTTTCTCTTTCCAATGATCTCTTTAGTTTTGAAATTGCTCCATAGATAAAACAGTTATTGCAAAAAGAAAAGTTTTTGACCTAGTTTTGAGAAAACAAGGGAAAAAGTCATCTTTTCAGTCGCCGATCGATTCCGGTCATGAAAGATTACTTATTGTTATTGAATAGCAATAAATATAATTCACATGATTGAAATGTAATATATAACCAGTTATTTCATCAACTATCGGTAGCCATAATGACCCTGTGAGTGCGGGGAGGTGGGGGGGAAAAACCCTATAACTACGGAAATATTTATTCTACAGTAATAAAACTTCGCCAGATGATTTATCAATTATAGACAGTGTTACTAATGTGAAAAAAAAGCTATTTTTCAATATTGCTCTAAATTCTCTCCTTAACTCTCCCCTTAACCCCTCCGCGACGGGATAACTATGAATAGCCAATCTGTCAGTCCGGGGCTAGTCTTACTATCCATACTGCCTGTCCGGGCGCTTTTGGCTGATTTTTTCAAAATCGCGCTATTCCACTTACTCCGTACGTCTAAACTACGATACTGAACAACATAAATTTGGTCTTGTAAGCACCATCAACTCTTCCTCTTCCCAAAAAAACCAGCCTCAGCTCTCTACAACTCTCCGTTGCCGAGAAATTAAGTGAGGAATGAAGGGTAATTTCTCGGGTGAGCGCGGTTGCGTTCGCTTAGGTGAAGTGGCTCTGACGACAACTGAACGTGGCCCGCGCGGGTGGCAGGCAGTGTTGTAAGTAAGCATGACGCAACACAGAATCGGACACGCACGAGAAATCTAATCCACATCCATCCATGTTCACAGTCAGTAACACACTGACTGACGATGGTGATTTGTAGGGCTGGTGGTGAAGTATAGCCAAGTAAAAAAACCCGCCAAATTGGGCTCGCAAATGCCGACATCGGCAATAGCGGTGCTTCATCCCGCCCGGTCACCACTTGGGACAGGCGTACAACACTACCCGGGCGCTTCTTGGGGGCGTCTATGACCGCAATCCGGTCATTAAGGGTTAAGGCATTTGGTATGGACAAAATGCCTTTTCATTGTTGTTGTTGTGTTTTCTTATATAACAGGTACAGTTGCCCAACGTTCCGTCTGGGCCACCCCGCTGCCAGAGAAGGGTCACTGCGATGGCAACAGTGTTCATGTGTTCATGATCGGTAAAAGTTCGGATCATCAACACTTTTCTTCTGAAGTGAACCTTCATCCCATAGATGGCAGGGTAACAAAAATTTCGGAATATGCTCCCCGCCCACGGCAACCAGCGCTCAGTTCCCTCATCTGCCCAGGAGGTAAAAGCTGTTGGCAGCATTTGTATTGATTGTAATATATAATCGATTAGACCTACAATCACAGTTATAACTGATTCGGATACGAAGGACTACTCCGAAACACTTAAAAATGGAGTGGATAGCACCATACGAAAGGGATGCAAGCTCATTTGTTAGCATTAACTTGTCAAAACCACTAACATAGTTCTCTGACACAACATCTGACCTGCTGGGTCTATTCGTATTTGCAGCTTTCAACATGTTACGATGACCAGAGAGTAGCGTCTTGAGGGCTTGGTCGACTACCGCTCGAGGAATAGATTGGGCTTTTTGTTATCCATATATTGTTGTCTCTTTTTCGACAAACGTTTGACTTGGGTTCCCCACTTACGTACATTAAAAATCTCTTGCCTCAAGGCTCTTAATCTGTTGAGGGTTCTGAGCCATACTACCTGGGAGGCTGATCGGGCCACTCTCCTCTGCCTATACCATGTTCTTATTAGGTCAAAACTCGACTATGGGTGTGAGATATACTCCTCTGCCACAAATGCCCATCTCAGAGTTTTAGACCCTGTTCATCATGCTGGGATACGTCTGGCAACCGGAGCATTCAGGTTATCCCCAATCCCCAGATCTCTGTCGCTAGTCCTTGATGGTTCGTTGTTGGCATCGATTACATTGACTTCTCGACTCCCTTCCTTGTTTGATGGTGTCATCTGATATGTCTAATTACTGCCTTTCACATTTTCGTACCCTATGGCCCTTTGGCTTCCGGGCCAGGAAGGCTATGGAGGAGATGGGCATTGATGACTTCCAGATTTGTTCCTTTATGGGTCCCCTAGGTGGCTCCATGGCTTCTTCCAGTAGTTTTCCACTGCACCTGTTTTACAGACAAAATGGAATCTCTTCCTCCTCCAGTAGCTCGTTCCCTCTTTTTACAACATGCATTCACTCACAAGGAGTCCCTCCCTGTGTACGCTGATGGGTCAAAGTTTGATGCTGGAGTTGGCTGGAGTTGTCCTTCATGACTTTTACCGTGGGGATATCCTTCCTTCTGTCATGTCGATTTTCACTGCTGAGCTCTTGGCCATGTTATATGCTCTCCAAGTTATTTTTACTCTCCCTCAGCCTTCTTTTACTATTTTTAATGATTCCTTAGTGCCTTGCAGGCCTTGTGCAATTTTAACTCTTCCCATCCCTTGGTGTTGGCCATCCTTGAGTGGCTTGTCCTCCTGGGTCGTCGTGGCCGCAAACTCACTTTCTGTTGGGTCCCGTCCCATGTGTGTGTCGATGGGAATGAACCGGGCTGCAGCCCTGGCTAAGACTGTGTACTCCAATTCTCGGCCTCCTGCCGGGCGTCATCCTGTTCCTATAGTGGACGTTCGACCCTATACAGATGCTGCCATTCGTTCCTGCTGGCAGGACAGATGGGAAGCCGTTGGGACTAACAAGCTCCGCGACATCCGCCAGCACCTTCGTTTGTGGAGCTACAGTGGTCTGTGCCACAGGTGGGAGACAGCTCTTGTCCTTATCCGCATTGACGACACATTATTGACTCATGGATTTTTAATGGAGAGGGCTCACCCTCCCTACTGTAATGATTGTCTGGTCCTTTGACAGTACGGCATCTTACTGTCGTGTCCCAGCCTTGGGGAACTTTGTCGTAGGCACCTCTCCGAGTACCGGGTGGGTACAAATATCACTATTTGTTCATGTTCAACGTAAATAAAAATGTGTCACTATCACTCAATTATCCTAATTTTCTATATATTTTTGTATTTTGGTGCTTTGAATTTTTTATTATAATTTTCTCTATGTAAAAAATTGTCACTGTCACTTCTTGTAGCCTAATATGTACAAATGTGTCACT
Source organism: Petrolisthes manimaculis (assembly GCA_034508575.1). Classification (NCBI taxonomy): domain Eukaryota; kingdom Metazoa; phylum Arthropoda; class Malacostraca; order Decapoda; family Porcellanidae; genus Petrolisthes; species Petrolisthes manimaculis. The sequence goes on along the minus strand of JAWZYT010000298.1, from coordinate 409,886 downwards.
TCACATATGTACAAATGTGTCACTATCACTTCACTACAGCCTAAATGTGTCACTGTCACATTACTTATAGCCTAAAAATGTGTCACTATCACTTCACTTATAGCCTAAATAGTGTCACTGTCACTTCGCTCGCATTACTCTCATCACTTCCTGCTTCTATATATATTCCAGTAAATGGTATTCTGAAAAGCAGTCTCCAGGGCATATTGGCACACAACACTCCTTGGACACTCCTTTAGTTTCTGAGGCGACGTGTTGTGTGCTTGCACGACCTGATGGCAAGGTTGGCAGAGCGGTTAGGCAGTGGTGAGCCATAAATGCGTTCTGCTGCAACCTGTCAGGGTGTCCCACAGCTGCATGTCTGTGATGCTGCACTGGTTGCACAGTGCTGAATTTCTCCAGGAGTTGAGTTATCAACTCAACTTCGTACTGCCGGAGTGCCAGTTTGGAGTCAGGGTGATGCTGGAGGTAGAGCAAGTATGAATTCAGCACGGAGATGTCAAGAAGGTGGAAGAAAGCCTTCTAGTACCACTTGCAGATTTTTTCTCAGACAATCGATGGCACTCACCATCATGTCTGACTTATTGACGAGTCTCGTATTTATATTATAATCAAGCACAGCATCAGGCTTGAAGATGGAGTTACCAGTGCCGCGCTCAATCTTTCCAGAATCCTGCATCGTGCCCCTGTGGACGGTGGCGAGCATCAGGACGTGGCGTTTGTTGGGTGGGGGGAAATACTGGCCAACCTTTCCTATTGACACGAATGGTGCCGCAATATCCTGTTTGGTGCAGCAGAAGGTACTGACTAAGTACTGGAGAGGTGTAATAATAATTATCAGTGTACAGGATGTGGTTGTTGTCAAGGTAATCCCCCAGGAGTTGCTTGACAACACTCCCGCTGAAGCCGAGAGGGTCGTGGCCCGGGATATCCACATCCATACCTGAATAAAGTATAAAATCCAACACATAGCCAGTCTTACAGTCGCATATGACATAGAATTTCATGCCAAATCTATGCCTCTTTGATGGGATGTACTGAATAAAGGACACTCGTCCCCTGAACACCACCAGAGACTCGTCAATAACCACATTCTGGAATGGTCGAAAGTAAGCTCGTATTTTCTCCTGGAGCATAGACATAACAGGCCTAATCTTCCAAAGCCTGTCGTTCAGGTGTGGACCCATGTTGGGGGTGAAGTGCAGGTATGAGAGTATGTCCCTGTATCTGTCCCTGGATGTATATTTCCCGAAGACAGGCGTCGAAAGAAGGGAGTTAGTACTCCAGAAGTCCTTGAGGCAATGTTTCTTGACGTGCGGCATCAGCATCGTCAAAGCTAACCACACATATATCTCAGCAATATAATGACGTCAGTCCAGGGCAATATCTTGCTGTGTTCCCTCCCTGGTCTATTGCTGAGTTGTCTGAAGTTATTTACCTCCTGCATCAAGTATGTCATCAATACTACGTCAAAGAAGGCAGTGAAGTAGTCTATTATTGATATCGACAGGGAAATGCGGCTTGTATACCTGACCGACTGTCATCAAAAGTCGGTATATCAGGCACAAACGCATTGCATTCCGTCCACACATAGTGATGAGGTGCGCCACGTTGTGCTGGTGGTGGTGGTAGTGGTGGCGGTGGGGTAGGCGACAGTGGTGTGTCGTCACCCCCCTGGCTGTCAGGCATGGGAGAGGAAGCATGAGTAGAGGGTGGTGGTGACGTGGGAGATGGCGTCAGGTCTGGATGATTATCAGGGTCGAGGTCAGGGGAGATAAACCTCTGCACATTTTTTCTCATACTCTTCCCCCTTCCTTTACCCTTCCTTCTTCCTCTTCCAACTCCTATTCTCCTTCTCTTCTGTTCTAGCGACACCTCATCTGAAGAGGAGGAGGAAGAAAAATCTAACCTCCTCCTTGGCCTCTTCTTACCTTTGGGTGTAATCCCATAGTGGGGTTTGGAGGTGGAAGCTGGTTGTTCTTGGCCTACTACCACGTGAGAAGTAGCAGAAATGGGAGACAATAGAGTATCTCCCAAGCTACCTCTCAGTGCTCCCACCCCGCTGGTGGACGGAATTGCAACAGGGGCTGCAACATCTGATACATCTGATGTTGAAGGAAGAGCTGTGTGAGAAATACCCTCACAAACTTCTTCCTCTGATGACAGATCAAGGTGCTATTCTGTATCAGAATAGCTGTCCAGTTCGTCACTCCCAAGCAAAAGCTCTGACATATCGTCCAACTCCCTTGCAATTGCAGAAACTGAGAGCCTTGCAGGTGGTTTGCAAGCTCTAGCAGATTGCATCCTAGGAGTAGAAGTGACGAGAGATGGTGTGCCTGGCAGCGCGGTAGGGGGTAGCGAATCGGACATGCGCGAGAAATCTGAA
>JAWZYT010000298.1:167500-402500 GCA_034508575.1 Petrolisthes manimaculis | reverse complement strand
TTCGCCCGGACAGGCAGTAGGGATAGTAAGACTAGCCCCGGACTGACAGATTGGCTATTCATAGTTATCCCGTTGCGGAGGGGTTAAAGCCATCAGATCACTTGCCAGCTCAATATTTGGACACAACAAAGAAACCACAATGACACTATGCAAACAATTACTATATTCGATTAATGATGGATTATGCAAGTCCTGCCTGGGCCTCAAACCTCACTGAGACTATCTCAACACCCTTCACACCCATACAGAATGCAGCCCTAAAGATAATCACAGGCTGCACACCATAAAACCAAAGTCTTTAAAATCAAGGATCATCTCGACATGAGAGGCACACAGACACTTTAGTCCATGAGCTGAGCCTGGAATTTCAGAGTACCAAAAAGGTGAATACATTTCATGTGCACTTTCAGCAAGATGGATGTCTGAAGTGTTGGGAAATGGTTGATGGACATTTCAGAAATATACCTAATCAATCATCTTTTTCGTAGACTATCTCTAGCTAGTATCGTAAATTTTTCACTGAAAATCGAGAATAAAGTTATAAAAATTGCAAGACTTCAACAAAAGATCATATCAAGAAACTTTTAGTTGGTCTCATCTTATTCGTTTCTTAATTCTGCATCTTTAGGTGTATAATACATGCAACTTAAGAGACATATTTGCTTCATAATATGAGAAAAGTGAAGGAAAATAGACCAATTTGTAGTATTTTGTTACGACTTTGTTTACAAACTTTCTTTTGTTTCGGCCCAATCCGTATCTGGACGACAAGAACACAGGTTCAACGTATCCTGGTCAGTTTTTGTCTCTGAAACCAATCGCCTCCCTAGATGGTCTTCGTATCCCAATCCTCCGCTTGGACGACAAAAAGACGCATTTAGTCTTCACAAGTACAACAGGCGATAGATAAATGTTTGTACTTCAATATCCTCTATTATTTATTTGTGTAGCACGAGTGGTTTATAAGCTATTAGCCATCAAATGTGTTGCTTACATAGTTGCGGGAGAAAGGCCCACCAGACAGAGCTGCCACAGTAGATAAGGCCTGCGGTTAAGTGGTTAATAAACCCCTACTGTGCGGCTGACGTGATATACCGTCGGTACGTGCTCTCTGGCTGACGTGTTAGACCGTCATAGCTATTTCCCGCCATTTAGGGCTATGTAGGGCGGGGTTTTCTTGTCAGTGGACTAGTAAACAACATCACTATATCGATCGGCTATCCACTCAGTTGCCTCTTGGTCCTCACGAAGTTAGGGCTATTTTTAAGTATTTGCCCTTGTCCGAATTTGTGCTCTAATGATCGTAAGAAAATACCGTAGTGAATATATGTACGTGAAAGTGACACCATGATATTCCTACAAGTGTACATATTAGTTTTAGTGTTCTGTTCATGACACACGATACATAATCGTAGTAATAAGAATATACTGTAGTAAATATACAAAGGTGTTTAGCGGGTAACTGAACACTATAGCCGCAGTCATGCGTCATTGCGCTTTCCGCGCAATATAGGTCTACTTCAACTCGCCCTATCTCTGTAACAACACATCGTAGAGCCGTACAGATGGTACCATTCGATAGAGGAAGAATTGAAAGTAAGTAAGAAACAATTTTGAAGTCAGTAAACTATATAGGTAAAGAGTGAGAGCGTTGTGAATTTAGGGAAAATCGAGGAATTTTGCCAGTACCGGCGGGCCAAAAACTAGAGGCAAGCGCACTCTTAACCAGAGGGTAGGGGTTAATAGAGTTTAATGGGGTTTTTTAATGTTGAAATAGTTGCCAGCTTTTTTATTAACATAACCGATAAAACCTCAACTTGCATTCCAATCCCTAGTGGATGGAACAATGTAATTACTTTTGATAGTTATGCACATACCTTAGATTCGATTTTGTCTCGCAACTTATGACAGAATTATTCAATAAAGCTACTGTCCCCAACATTTTTATGTATGAGTGGTTACCAGCATACTTATAATTATATTTACACACACGGAGAGAATAGAGATGTAGACAGACCTACTAAATGAAAAACCATTCTCTGATATCACTAATGACCTTGTTAATGCGTCAGCAGCCTGTATCATAGATAATCAGATAGCAAAAAAATTAAAAAGTTCCCAACTCTTTGAAACTGAACATCAACATAAACTCTAACCAATACCACCAAATATGTTCAGTTGAAAGAGTGTCATCATAGAGAAAGACTTGTGAAAATATGAATCAAGCTTCACTTTCACTATGGAATGTCTAGCATATACAGACAAGATCCAAAGTTTCGCCATCCCTTTGGCTGGCAGGAAGGCTAGAACTGTGTTAAAGATAGACTAGGCAATCTGACATACTGGTGTATCAAGTTGGTAGCGAAGTTCACCTTCCACACACCACAAACACGAATTCATGAAAATGAACCTCACACTGTCTCGTTACACCAGTTTGTCAGATCAGCCAGCCTATATTTAACACTGATTTCGCCTTCCTGCCAGCCAATGGGGGTGGCGAAAGTTTGAATCGTACTGTAAATTATAATCAACACACACAAGATTGCCTGCCACATCTACGATATCTCGTTACTAGGTGACCCGTCGGAAATGTTGATAGCTGTATTAACAGAGAAAATATCTGTTTTTAGCTTCATGACACATGTAACATTGTCCACGCTAGGACAAACAAAGGTTAAGTACAGTCGGCGGCAAAAGTCCTGTCGCCTCACTTGCTTCACCGATGCACATGATGTTCATAGACTCGAGATTATTAAATGTAGAAAACGTGCTTATTTCTCGAGTCCATAAACACTGCATATCTCGGTGAAGCAGGTGAGGCGACACGACTTCTGCCGCCGACTGTACAATACATATTCAGTTTCCAGTGAATTACTTACCTCATTGCCATGTTTGTTTTATTAATGTTATGATCGATGTGAAGTATGACGGTCTGGCAGTTCTTTGAATAACCCCATAAATGTCGGAATGGCCTGTTCTGTTCCGCTGAAGCTCCTGCCACCACCACTCGTGCTTTGATCAGTCTGAAGTTTAATAAAAGTGCAACTGAGAACGTCTTGTCTGTATATATAACACACGTATTAAAAACGAATAATTTACATTTAGAGCCCTTCTAATAAAATTTTATGTCACTATTAACGTAAAATAATATTTTTCATATTATTCAACTAAGTTAAATCTGAGCGACATTAACCAAATTAAAATCAACACAACTGCCTGTTCTCGGCCATTAAGCTTTATTTTTTTTATTAAAAAAAGATGAGGACAAATGCCACGGGCCCGCTCACGGTCCTCATCTACATAGCAATAAGTGGAAGTGTCCAAAATCATGTACAATTTAGTTTCAAGATGCCCAGACACATTGCATTTGCAGGTACAGCTCCGGACAAATCAATGGACCACACCATATCCACCTGTGTCTTAGTTTGAGAGAGATGAGGCAGTGGCCGCAGTGTTTATAATTTTGTAAATAATTCTGGTTAAAATTACTTTTAATCATAATTGTTGCATTTCATTTTCTGGCCTTGTATTTTCTTAGGTTGATAACGCTGATCATTTGTAACAGATGTTTCTGTTTGGGTCGCGAGAATGATGTCATATAAAAACTGGGTCACGACTGAAAAAGTTTGATGATCCTTGCTTTAAACTAATGTTGATTCGATACTATTCATTCATTCCTCCTGACACACCGTCTTCTCTACCTGTATATTGCCCCGCCCACATTTCTCTCCTCTCCCACTAATATCCCCCCTCCCTCCACCGCAACTGTTGCCAGATCCGATGAGGCCCAAACCAAGACACAAATGGATTTGGTGTGGACCATTGATCTGTCCGGAGCTGTACATACATAAGTCGTAGTAAGTTGGAAAGATGGATGAAGGTAGAGTGTTCCAGAGTTGACCAGTTGTGTATATGAAAGACTGAGAGTACCGGTTAACACTTGCATTAGGGAGGTTGACAGAAAAGGGGTGAGAACGAGAGTCTTGGCGAGTGTTGCATGCTCTCTTGAGGGGGGGAAGCATACATTGAGATAGATCAGAAGAGCAATGTCCAGTGTAATAGCGATAGAAGAGAGAAAGTTATGCAACACTGCGGCGAAGAGAGAGAGGTTGTAGTGAATTAGTAGTAGGAGGAGAGTTGATGAGACGAAAGGCCTTTGATTCCACCTTGTCCAGTAGTGTTGTAATTGTTGATCCACCCCACACATGAGAGCCATACTCCATACAGGGGCGGATGAGACCTCTGTACAAAGACAGCAACTGTGCGGTGGTGAAGTATTCACGGAATCTGCGCAGCACACCTAACTTCTTTAAGGCGGTTTTAGTAAGAGAAGTGATGTGAGAGAAAGAGACTCCAATAATATTAAGAGAAGGGGAAAGGTCAAGTTGTGTGTCGTTGAAGGAGAGAGGATAGTCATCAAGAAGATTAGTACGAGTTGAAAGATGAAGGAACTGTGTTTTAGAGGCATTGAAAACCACAATTATATATCTGCCCCAGTTAGAGATGAGGAAAGATAAGAAGTCAGGCGTACTACTGCATCATCACTTGATGTGGAGAGGATCTGCTGGGATGGACGGTTGTCAAAGTGAGTGGAGTAGTTTATGGTGAAATCATCAGCATAGGAGTGGATAGGGGAAGAGGTACAGGTAAGGTCATTAATGAACAGGAGAAAGAAGGTGGGTGATAGAACAGAACTCTGAGGAACACCACTATTAATATACTTGGAAGAAAAACAGTCACCGTCTACAACAGCAGCTATAGAAATGCCAGAAAGGAAATCAGAGATAAAGGTGCAGAGAGAGGGATAGAAACCGAATGAGGGCAGTTTGGAGATTAAAGCTTTGTGCCAAACTCTATCAAAAGCTTTGAATATGTCGAGAGCAAAAGTAAAAGTTTCACCATAGTTCCGAAAGAAGGATCACCATGAATCTGAAAGGAGGGATAGAAGATCGCCAGTCGAACGTCCCTGACGGAAACCATACTGACGATCTGAAGGAAGGTCGTGACAAATAAGGTGCTTATGAATTTTGGAGTTAAGAATAGTTTCAAAAACTTTAGATAGATATGAAGTCAAAGCAATGGGGCGATAGTTGGAGGGTTGGGAACGGTCTGCTTTCTTCGGAAGAGGTTGGATCAGAGCAAACTTCCAGCAAGAACGAAAAGTGTTAAATGATAGACGTAGACGGAACAATAGGCAGGGTGTCAGCACTGAAGCACAGTTCTTGAGAACAACAGGAGGAATCCCATCAGGTCCGTGCGCCTTAAGAGTGTTAAGGCCAGAGAGGACAGAAAATACTTTCTTTGAAGAGATTCTGATGGCAGGCATAAGTAAGTCAGAGGTGGGTGGAGTTGGAGGAACAGAGCCGAAATCGTCCAGTGTAGCGTTAAAGGCAAAGGTTTGAGAGAAGAGTTCAGCTTTATCAGGTGAAGAGATGGCAACATTTCCATCAGGAAGGATGAAAGGAGGGAAAGAGGAGGAAGTAAAGTTACTGGAAAAGTTTTGGCTAGATGCCAGAAAGAACGAGATGTAGAAGAGTTGGACAGGTCATTGCACTTGGCATGGATGAAGGATATTTTGGTTAGTCGGAGAACAGATTTGGCATGATTCCGGACAGTTATATACAGAGCACGAGATTCATTAGTTTGAAGGCGTTGGTACCGTTTGAAAGCTTCATCCTTGTTGTGGACATCAGTCGAACAAGCCTGATTAATCCAAGATTTTCGTGAATTAGTAAGAGGGAAAGAATATGGAATGTACGCCTCCATGCCCAAGAAGATCGCCTCCGAGATGCGTGCAGCACTCTCAGAGGGACCCCGGCCAAGAAAGCAAAATTCACTCCATGGGAAATCTTGAAAGTACTGCCTCAGATCATCCCAGTTGGCAGCGCTGTAGTGCCACAGACGCCTTTTGCTAGGATGGTCCAAAGGTCTTACAGGAGTGATAGGAGAGGATAATGAAATAAGATCGTGATCGGAGGAGCCCAAAGGAGAGAAAAGTTCAACAGTGTAAGCAGAAGGATGAGAAGTTATGAATAAGTCAAAGATATTGGGCTAATATCCAAGGCGGTCTGGAATACGGGTAGGGTACTGAATCAACTGCTCTAGGTCGTTGAGGATAGATAAGGTGAAGGTTTGTTCACCAGGTGGATGAGTGAAGGGAGATGAAAGCCAAAGGCGGTGGTGAACGTTGAAATCTCCTAAAATGGAGATTTCTGAGAAAGGAGAATGGGATAGAATGTGTTCCACTTTTGAAGTAAGATAGTCGAAGAATTTTGTATAGTCAATAGAGTTAGGAGAGATATATACAGCACAGATGTATTTAGTTTGAGAGTAACAGGTTAGCCGAAGCCAGAGGGTTGAGAATTCTGAAAAGTCAAGTTCGGGAACAAGAGAACAAGTGAGGTCGTTGCGTACGTATACGCAACAGCCGCCTTTGGCACGAAACTGAGGATAGAAAAAGTATAAGGAGACAGAGTTGGGGTTGCTGTCAGTTGATGCCGAGATCTGGGTCTCGGTGAAGAAGAGAAGATGAGGTTTAGCGGAGAAGAGGTGGTGTTCAACAGAAGAGAAGTTAAAGGAAAGACCACGAATGATACAAAAGTTAATAAAGAGTGAGTCAGGCAACGGTCCACACGGACACGGACTCGTAGATTTGAACAATCAGCAGCAAATTCCTGTCACTACATCTGCTAAGTCATGAGGTATCGTACAGTCGCAATCGGTATCCCCCCTCTAAGTTGAAGCCATAGTCTGAGAAGAGCAGGGAATCGAACAACCCCTCCTACCCTACAACGTTGATTCGCCGATGCATATTAGTAGTTATTTCAAATATCTGAGGCCTAGTCCCATACATAAAGTAGAGGAAATAGTATTCGTATGTGATTTCGTGAGTGTAGATTGTATCAGTCTGATATCTCGTGTTAGGAGGGACTACAAATGTAAGAGACTTGGAGTAAGAATAAGAGTGGGGAGGTTGTTAGGAACACGGTATAGTTGATAACTTTGGATGGAATCTAATAATACACTGGACATGACTAATCATTGATAGGGGGAGATGTTCATGAATGACTGACACTATAGATCTGGCTTTGTGACACTAATATATTGCAGTGAGTGTTTCACCTCTTCACTCGTTCTCCAATGATTACGAGGAATCCTGTTTTCCACCAGTTCAGTTTCAACATATGGCTCTCCAAGCATGTGGCTTCCTTCTTTGTGCTATAATGATGGTCCTCCATGTGTGATTAATAAGTAAAATGTATATGTAGTAATTTATTATATTATTAATTTTATTCTGTACCATATTAATAACACAGGATAAATATGACAACTTATTTGTACAAATGGATATCAAATGATACAACTAGCATTCTCTTTTGTCAAAAAAAAGTATATAGTTCTGTCTGTGATATTAAACTTTCCTTAAAAAAAAAAGCCAGTTGTCAGATTGAGAAGTGCTCGCTGTCAAAGACCAGAGACCGCTCTACTCCTCCAACCACGGGAGGAAAGAAGACGACGGTGGGTATGATTACGGGGTGAAGGAAGGATACAATGGGAAATCTGGTCGGATAGTAATTCATACATAATGATAATTATTGTAATTTATAATAACATCGTAATCACCTGTTAATTAGTATCCTGCAACGTGTTTTTCTTAACTATGTAAACCAGATAAGGTGAGGTATATCGTCCATATTTTCACGTGGCCGATAAAGACACTAGATACAAAGAAAAATACTACTGATACTGATACTATTGACACATCTGCAGTATGCTGTGGCAAAGCAATATAGTTACCAAACGTGTTTGTTAATTCTTGCGTGATGGAGGTTTTGTGGTTGGAACTACAGTGGGGTGTTTGGGTGGTTGTGGTGATGAACTGTAATATACATTAATGGAATAGCACATTCAATTGACATGTGAATTTTTTTAGTGACATCAAAATCAGCAAATTGTTTGATATATGGTTGTTTCTATTTTTGTCCTACCTTTATATGAATTTCTTATGTCCATAATGCCTCTCACACATTATTGCAGATTACCTCCTGGTGTGTTATGGACGGTATTGATAGCTCAAGTGAATGTTTAATCATAACTAATAACATTATAACGATACTATGAACAAAGATTGTTCTAAGTAACAGAGAGTCTGTTGGCATTACATGAATGTAATTTTTAAAGGATATAGATTTGAACCTTTTCATTATAAAGGAAATTCTTTGATTATTACAGTTGGCGTAAGTTGCTCAGTATGTGAACTTGATTAAATTTCTATATAAAAAAGTGTATACAATTTTGTATATAGTATAATCATCCATCAAATATTTGTACATGTTGCATAGCACGGTGCACTTATCGCTATATACCAATGCTTTGGTTTGGTCCACAACATGACTTGATATAACTACACTCTATAATTTATCTAGTGAAAAGTTACCGGCTTCTTCATTTCAAATCTAAATAGACTAACTATTAACACAACTGTGTTCCTATCAGCTACTTATTATCGCTGGAACGTACGCGAATCGTGTGTCTAAGATCAAATAACTCTTCACACAGGCCAAATGAACTCTACAGATGTTATCAATCAACTTCTTACAAATACGATGTAATTTATGTCCATTATTGACCTAAGATATAGACCTGCCAGCTGGATCCAATGAAGTTCGAGTGATTTAGACTTAGATTTTTTCAGTAATTTTGTTTACTAACCAAACAACGTGTAAAAAAATATCATAAATATGGAAATAACATGTACACTCCATTATAAAGGTGAAAATATTATTTTACAGACCGCCTTTAAAATTACAGGTAATTCGTCGTGTCCAAGGCGATTAGTGGAAATTTTGAGCATATTTACTTTAAAGCTCACGATTAAAAACACAGCATTGGTACTTTTCCATGACGTAGTTTCTTTATAAATCAGTAAATAAAAGGAATCTCCTAGTTAGCAACATGTCCTACCTAAGAATCGTCGTAACAATAGTTGAGTGTGGCGAAGTAGTCAGGAGGACCAGATGACAGTCGTCTTGCTTTACCACCTGACTCACAACCTCCGCCACCAACTCTGTTCTAATCTCGGGTCCTGCTGTGGAAACAATCTTCACCATAGTTACAGCCAGACCCAGAAGGAGGATGGAACCTTGGCCCATTACTGATAGGAAAGAGTATAATTGTACCTATTAACGTACAGTACATAACCTGGAAGATCTGTCCATAACCTATTTTTTTGTAAATCAGTATGAACTAGAAAATATGTCGTAGACTAACATAACATAAGTTGAAGTTATTATACACTTATAATAATTACCAAAGATTATCATGTACTGTCCAATATAAATATGTGCATTCTCAAATAATAAATCACATGTGTGAACAAATACTCATTCACATAATAACTGTTGATACGAGAAACATTCAAAACTCCCGCACTGCTAGCACGTTCATACAGTGGTGCCGAGAATGGAACAATATCCTCATTGCATATGCACTTTAATCTACCCTCTCATATTTCCAGACACACAATACATATTTATCATGCATGTACATACATATGTTGATATATCTGTATTACACATGTGTGTATCTCTTAATAAAGCAACACTGTATGTTGTATTTTATTTTAATGTTGTCACTATTAAGAGTTTTATTATATAAATATTGTGGAATACAAGGTGCAGTAATATCATCATAAAGTAAGTATTAAAAGTAATAACAAGATGCTGATGGTAGTCTTCTATTGAATTAATCCTTTGTATTATTGTGTGCACATAAATACTCGTCATTATAAATTTGTAGGGTTATGAAGGCTGACATCTCAAAGATTGTCAATACTGATTATCATATGTTTCACAAATAGTAACTAGCTTTATCCTACTATGTCTACGTGTTAATGATTTCCTTGTTATGGCCAAAAATTTAGTTGTAATCCAATAATACACTATATGTAACGTAGAACAAGTTATTTTTACCCATGTGTTAAGTTGGTAAGCCTGCGAAAGCTACAAGATGTGGTATTGGTGTGTGTGTGTGTGTGTGTGTAAAGGGAACTGTGGTTCACATGACTCGAACCTTCACTTCACCAGAAATAAGCCTATATTCTGCAGGAGAAATTCTATTGTCTCATTCCGTTCCACAGAATATTCTTTTCACATATAATATATGGATAATTGTGGTTATCATAATTATGTTTAATATATTCATTATTGTTGAAACACATTTATCATTGAGTATAGCAATTTCATTACATATGTCCAAGTTTTATAGACACCCATCCCATCTGATGTCATTACAGTTTTGATATCGAACAATACTTAGCCTATAGATGAGAGTAGAAAATAATAATATTATGATAACAATGATAAAATTCAATACTTAATTATATAAGTTTGTTAATGTGAACTCCATTTCCATTAGTCCCTTCACCCAAAGTCATTCATAAATCTTCAAGAAAACGTCTCTACAGCCACTGTTATTGGCGTCTCTCTTGTTCTTTCTTCCTCCACCAGACCCTCCATACCCCCCCCCCCCCTTCTTTCTCTCTCATTTCCCCATAACTCGTCAGGTAGAAGCGACCCCATGATCAGTGTGCTCGTGTCTCCATCCTATCAGCTCGCGACTGAGTTGGGTTGGGGAGATAGAGGTCATGAGTGCTTCGCTTCGTTCGGGATTCGAATATCTGGGTGGCTCAACATTGGCAACGCGCAGTGGCCAACGCGGGAGTGGAGCCAACTGTACAGTGCAGTGTAGAGAAGTGATAGTGTTGTGCAACCTTCTATTTAGTGTGTGGCTATGTTTTGTGCCCGTTCCCGACTCTCACAACGGCATAATTCATCTCATCATTGTGTGGCCAGACAAAGGTAGCAGACTATCAGTACACCCTCCTCTCACCACACCCTAGGGCAAATTGAGCAGGTTCCCCTTGGGCCCTTATCATCCTGTAGCGGGCTGCTACATTAGTCATCTGTTGAGGTTTGAAAGGAGACTAAGAGATTGTGGGTTTTAATTTGATTATTGTTTCAGGTTGCACATTGTATATAAGATTTTATAGTTGACCTGGAATATGATCATGAGACAATAGTAGTAGTCAACCTGGAATATGATCATGTGACAATAGTTGTAGTCAGTCTGGAATATATGAATATAAGGTTTCCTGCCTGCTACACTATTAAAACCCATCAGGCGAGAGTGCTGATACTTGTGGCGGGTAGCTGTTTCTAGCCGCCACAATATTCCCCCCTCAGCGAGAAATTCTTGGTCTGTGTCAGAGGGGGCGACCTACAGCAATGCCGTCTCTATCTTAAGGCCTGGGTCTGAGGTTGATGACGTCACAGCGACGGGTGGGCTGGTGCGCGATAATTTCTCTCGATTTTATTTCCTTACCATTGTTTCATTAATTTTATCAGTGCCTCTTACTTTCCCTACAGTTGTTATTGGTTTTTCTTAGTATCACTTTCCAATTATATTATTTATGTAGTTAATTATGTGTACTTGGGCAGAACATTCAGTCTCAACACCATGTGAAATAATAATAATAACGGGTAAAAATACACACTAAAGTACAACATATATTTTATTTTTAACTACTATCAAGCACAAAGTGGTCAGGTTTCTGTTGATATTCACAAGTCTCAGGTCAGAATGTACAGTACACACTATAGGTCTACCTATACCTTCAGTTTTGGAGTGTTGATAGTTTTCTCTTCATATTTTTTCCTTGATTATTGTATTGTTGTATGTCTTTGTGAAATTATTCAACAGAATATTAGTTAGAGGCCATATGCACATTGAAATTAGGTTCTTCACTGATATTTTGCAGGGGCAACATTCATTTACATCAAAATCCCTCCTCAGAAAGTTTAGAGCTAACTGGACTAGCACTTTCCTTTGACAGCTGCAGTGCATAAAATCTTTCTTAAACTTACCAATGAGAGCTTGGAATACTTGGTAGGTTGAAATACATACAGAAAGTGTAAAATCTGTGGGCCATTTTAGGCCACCTCGATCAAGGATCTTTATGTACTGGTAACTGTCAGGAATTTCAGCTTCAAGTTTCTTCTCCAGAGAGAATCTACTCACACATGCTGAACATTTCAACTTTTTCTTAACACTGTGAGCAACATAACCAGCAATAAAAATCATCACACTTTCATCATCCTTTGACAGTGTTTCCTCTTCCACATATTCCTCAACTCCCTTGAATTTTTCCAGGTGGTCAACAGAACTACATTTTGAGTCTGGTTCACTTTTAGAACTACATAAATCAGTCAGAGATAAGGGACCTGTCTTGGATGAAGTCATGGAGAGAACACCCATGATTTTTAGTTTTTTTTCTGATTCCATCACCTGAGCAACAGCAACATTATAATTTGTACCACTCATCCTCCTATACAGTCCAAATCTATCTTCCAACCTGTCTGTTTGAAATTTTCCAAGTAGTACATACTGAAAGTCATTGTGTTCTAGTAGATAATCACACAACTTTATCATTGTTGATGTTGTGTGTCTGAGAGCAAAGAATGTTTCCCTTGACAATTTACCAACCCTACCTTGTTGAGGCATTTCTAACTCTTCCCAGGACTTAAGCCAAAGACCAAAATTGCTAAGAAACTTGAGGCTTGGATCAGTAGATGAATCATTCCTAATCGGGTTACATTCCTGCTGACGTAAGTGGATACCTTTATCTGGAGTTTTAACATTTACAATATGCCACCAAGATATTATATGTTCCAAGAAAACAACAGTACCTGACACATCAGAACTATTCACAGTTTTTAGTGCAGCCACAGTTTTTTCATCAAACAGTCGTACAACATACTGAACATTCTGTCGTTCCAAATTAGTAGGGAAAAGGACCTTCTCTGACAAACCTGGAGCTAGCTTTACATACTGATTACGTTCTTTTATATACAATTCTTTTAATGGCTGAAGGCTTGCTTGCTTATGAATTTGAATGTTAGAAGGTGAAGGGACTACAAAAGTCTGTATGGGATTTTTCTGACTCAACCAATTATTCCTTATACATTTAAATAGATGAACTGAATCAAAAAGGAAGAAAAGGGGCACACCTGAATCATAGGGATTTGAAATGGAGGACACAAGACTACCTCCACACATCTTCTCAAACATATTTCTGTTTACCCTGTTGTTGTCAGATATTAATGATACTACTTTGTACCCTATATCATGTAGGAATGCCAAAACCTTGTGTGTCAACTCAAGGAGTATTTCTGTTGTCAGATTTCTTACTGGATACAGAGCAGTAACATGTCTGCTTTTGGATAAGAGGGAAGAAACCATAAAAGCCTGAATGGTTGTTGCAGGTTCACATGAATTTATAGAAGCACCATAAATCTTACCACCTTTATATGCGAGATTTTTTTTCACATGTATCTCATCAAGCAGGACATTCACCAATCTTTCTTCACTTTTTAATTTAGCAAAATTTTCCCTCAAAAACTGTTCATGAGAATTTTCTGTCAACACTGAATTTGCACTGGATACATCAAACTTCCTTAGATAATCAGGATGAGGGAGAATAACTACTTTTGTGTCACGTAGGTCTGTGTACAGTGAGGGGCTTGATAAATAAATTTTATAGGCCCAAACCAAAAACTCACAGCTGTATCTCATTTTTTCTTTACAAAACATGTTTAGCTGTTCACTACAGAACCACAACACTCCACACTTTGAATTCCTGTCACCTTCCAATTCACTCTTCATCTCTGATTTAGTTTCCAACACCTCCTTAATAACTTGAATACAGTGAGAGATTTTGTCAACATCACTAACTGCAGATTTAGAGTAAGAACTCATGTGACTCATTAAATTTTCAAATTTTGTCCACCGATCACATTTGTTTTCTGATCCAAGAAGCCACTCAAATTTCTTTAAATTTAATTCATTGTTTTCATACCAGATAAAAACCTTTAAGTCTTTCATCACTTTAAATGATGCAGTTATATTTGGCTGGCCATCACAATTGGGTTTTAAAAGACACACACAACAATCACTGGAAACAAACAGCCAATCTTTAGAAAGTTTACCAACAAATTTATCCCCAAACTCCTCAAAACTGTTTATCTTGTCATTTTCCATCCATACTTGAAATTGTTCTTCATCTCTTGTAAGCATCTTGTCTTTTCTTTCTTGTGGGTTTGTGCGAGCAGGTGGTGCTTCCTTTGACAAGTACTTCGGCTGGTTAGGAAAGATGGTTGGGAATGCATCCTTCGCTAGAGCTGGTGTCCCTCTCTTGGCTGTAATTACAGTTCCATCCGGACATGTAATGCTATCTTCCCTAATGATTAAATGCTCTTCAAAATGTCTGGCACAGACCACTGAAGTACTGGATGGTGTGAAGTCTTCCCTATGGATAGCCTTTACCCATTGCAGCCGTCGTCTTTCATCAGAAGGGAACCGGAATGCAGACACCTCAAAGATCTTATAATTGGCCTTGCATCCAGGGACACAACATGCCCTTGGCATCTGCAATAATATTTTACAATGAAATATACAAGAAATTACAATGTAAAGTTAAAAAAAGGGAGAGACGTTTAAAGAATATGGGTACAAAAATAAAAATGTTTAAGTTGGCCTCATATGGGATTTATACTGTAGGAACAATCTTCATCATTTCACTGGATAAAGATCTGTTCAAGTTTAGATAGGAAATCATATATAAAGATTGGTACAAAAATACAAAGGCATTTTAAAAAACGTGGGTACAAAATTATAAATACTGTAAGTAAATGGACCTCCTATATGAAATGTCATTAGATTTATACTGTAGGAACAATGTACTGTACTGTACAATATACTGTATAATTTAAAGAATACAGATCTGTTCATGTTTAGTACAGTGCTGACTTTACTGTAGGCTGTACACAAAAGAACAAAAAAACAATAAAATTATTCTACCAGTACTGCAACAGTACTGTACATTATTATATTTCCTTTATACATCGCAACAGGCCTACTGTACTTGAAATAAATCACTACTGGTATCCTTCCATATGGTTTCCTCTCCTTCCCTTACACTATATCATAATAAATATAGGGTGTCCCAAAGAAATGTACAGTACTTTATAACTGGACATTACTCATAGATACATAGATTAAAATATTTATATAGACCTATGTATATATTAGTTGTTATTTTCCCTAACTCATTAGACTTGTATCTATGTCAATAAAAACCAAATTCAAAACAAAATACTTGTACAGTATATGAGTAATGGCCAGTCAAAGAGTGAACACATTTTGGGGGAACATCCTGTACTCTTTAGTGTAAGGTAAAGAGATGAAACTTTGGTAGGATACTTATTGATGACAAGTACTGAGGTATATTAAGAAAATATAATAACATACAGCACAAATTGTATCACATAATGTATAGGCTTGTGTCACACACCATAATAATGAAAACCAGTTCCACTTGGAGTCTTCCAACTTACTTAACTTGTTCATAAGTACTCATAATAATAATATAGTGTAACTGTGTAAGGTAAGGAGATGAAACTTTGGCAGGATAATAACTGATGACAGGTACTGAGGTATACAGTATTAAGAAAATATAATAACGTACAGCACAAAATGTATATAATTCTGAAAAACAGGTTCACTTTGATTTTTACAATTTAATTAACTTTTTCATAAGCACTCATAATTGTTCTAATAATTTTTGGTCAAATTATTGTGAGGAAAGAACTTTTAAGTTACCTAACCTAACCTGGGATTTAAGATTTGTCCACGTCAGCACCATATTTCATACTACAGCTACATTATAACAGATATACCTTATCCTCCTGTTTTGTTATAGCAGCTCCACAGTATAATCGAAACTATTCCAAGCAACAGGACTCCATTATTATTGTTAACCTGGTCCCGTTTGTTGACACACAGGTACTGTACTTTGGAGGAATCATGGTACGGTACTATAAAGGACCAAAAGACACATTCCCCTTAAAACAACTATGGAATGGGTGAACTGCCACAACAAATAACTCAGTGTTTCTCCTAAGATATTCAAATATACGGATCTGGGATAACAGTTTACCAGTTACGGCTTGTCTGTTTTAATTACAGCAACTACTCAAAGATAAAATGCTCACCTTGTATTGTATTTAATCCAGTTGAAGTTAAACAAACAAGGAACCCCAAAAGCACAAGCAAAACACATTCGGGACCCCTTGGCCTTGGAAAAGGGCAAAAATGAAGGCTGACTGAGCCGACAGCTGCCTAGGCAAGTTGGTAAGTTGGCGCACTATTCCTCTATCCCTCTGGCGGTCGGCGGCCACCCGTTCTAGTGACGTCACGTCTGGATCGCTGCCGAACACCCAGGCCTTAAGATAGAGACGGCATTGCCTACAGGCGGCGGGTCGTCGTCTTGTAGATAGGTCGAGCCGTGATGTAGAACCGTGTGTGGCAGTAGTGGTACGGGCGTTAGCTACGTTCGGCGTACGCACTAGAGCGATGCAGGAATATATGCCGGTAGCGCATAGATTATGATGGACGAAGGGCTCCCAGATGCACCAGTTTCTGACTACGAAAACACCTTCCCTCGATTGGTAGTCGATAAACGTATGCAATGTGTGTGTGTGTGTGTGTGTGTGTGTGTGTACAATTTGGATGTGGTAGAATATGTTCACGTGTGAGGGAGGGTCACAAAGCAAATTAATAAACGGCTGTGTTTGTGTGTTACTTAGGGAGGGACCGATTTATGAATTAGGAAGTTCATTAAGGGATTACGTTTGCGAGATCCATCACTAAAGTTGAAAATGTCATGGTTTTGAATATACAACAATAATTCAATTATTTTTCTTTTTCCAACAGTATGACATTTACTGTAATTGGCATTACATGCATCATTAAATACTGCCTTATTTATTTTGCCTCCATAGTTACGATGATCGGTTCCGTGACCATGCCCCCCTCAACAGCACACAAACAAACACAGCAGCTTAATTTGCTTGGTGATCCTCCCTCATACGTTGACATGCTGAGCACACCCAAACTTAATTAACACCTCGCCAGGATTAATTGTCCCCGCTACCCCGCCCCTATACAATGATGTAATGGACATTGTTCGAGGTAACTGCATATCATTGGATTCTGTTCCAATTTTAAATGTATCAAGCAAGTTTGCTAGAAATATTAAAAATAATTATTCTCTTCAGGTAATCAATGACTCTTGTGAAAAGGAGGATATTACCTGATTATATTAATGAAGAGCCAGAGGAATATATATACATTCCAAGGCAGTCTCACCTCTCAAAGTGTACAAATAAGATTGTTGCATATATAGCAGGATTTGTTGTATATAAATTAATGAAGTCCTTGTACAGTGAACCATACATTGTTGCCCTAAGCTCAGATAGGACTGATAAACATATTCTTTCCTTGGTAAAACAGAGGAAACTTGGTGTATCCATCTGATGATGTAATTGATATATGTATTACATCAGAAAAACTGTTTAGGGAAAGAATATCTAGCGCCATTTTTAAGAGGGCAGATTGTACAAAAATAATAATTTCAGTGTTGACAAATTATGCCCACAAAAACATATTTCCTAGTTTAGCTGGCTTCATGTATGACTCAGAGCCTACTGAAAATCACTTGCATTTATTAATTAAAGCAGTTGCTGAAGCATATTTGCAGGTGAGATATGCATATGAGGCCAAACAAAATTACTAAGAAGTTGGCATCCAAAGTTAAAGTAAAGAGTCGACAGATATATACAAAGCTTTTACATTTCAGTGGCCAGTAAGGTATAATTTTCTATGTACTGTATATTATTGTAAATATTGAAAAATGTGTGTTATTAAAGAATACAAAATATATGTCATGAACAAAAATTAACAAACATCGTGAGGAAGCTGGCTAAACCCTGTGGTGAGTTGTGGGTACTACAAGTGCTGGTCAGCCTTTCTTGGCCACAGCGGGTGTTGGCTACCGAGGACCTGACTCGCTTCACTCCACTGAGACCCAAATGAACACGCGGGCCGTCTCCTCTTATTCTAACTCCATGGGCGACGCCTTCTGCCTCCGAGGGGAAATGGCCTTCCAAGGTATACAGAATTGTGTTAAAGTCGTGGATGATGTGCTACTCTACGATGAGGTCTTCACCACACACCTACAACGGGTCAACAACGTGCTCACGAAGTGCCGAGAATATGGGATCACACTCAACAGGGATAAGTTTGTGGTCGCCGCACCTAACGTGAACTTCTGGGGGTACACACTCTCAGGACAGGGCATCTCAGCTGACCCAGGCAAAATCAGTGCCATCAAGGATTTCCCGACACCAGCCAACATCACTAACCTCCGTTCATTCATGGGTCTGGTAAACTAGCTGGCGGAATTCAACCCTGATATCGCCACTGCAGCTCAGCCACTATCCCCCCTGATGAGCACGAAGAGGTCATTTACTTGGACAGCTGACCATGATGGGGCTTTTGGCCGGGTTAAGGCTGCTCTGGTCAGCCCACCTGTCTTGGCCACATTCGATCCTTCTCCCAGTGATCCTCCAGACTGATGTATCATGTCTCAATGGAGTCAGATATGCCCTTCTACAGGATCATGGAAACAACTGCCTGCTTCTAGTCCAGTGTGGTTCGAGGTTCCTCAGTGACACGGAGTCTCGCTTCGTAACCATCGAACTGGAGATGTTAGCCGTGGTCTGGGCTATGTCCAAGTGCAAATTCTACCTCATCAGATTACAACACTTCACCCTCGTGACGGACCATCGGCCACTCATCCCAATACTTAACAATTATTCATTGGACGCAGTTGAGAACCCTCGCCTCCAACATCTCAAGGAAAGAGTCGCACTCTACCTCTTCACAGCCGTCTAGTGTGCAGATGTACTGTCACGAGCATTTGTCAGCCACCTGATGCTAGAGGATGAGATTGTATGTGAAGCTGCCACAGCACACCTTAGGGCCATCGAAACTGTCAACTTCAAGACGCAGCCAGAGTGGACCCTAAGTACATCTGCCTGCATGATTGTGTCACCTAACATTTCCCAAGCAACCACTATGACCTACACAACTTGTTAATCCCCTTTTGGAAGCTCCGCGATCACCTGTCAATGGATGGTGGGCTTGTCCTCTATGGAGAGAGAGTTATGGTTCCTGAGGCTCTTCACCGTCGCACGTTGCCTCGCCTCCACGACAGTCACCGAGGTGTGGAATCCACCAAGCGTAGGGCATGACAAGCTGTCTTCTGGTCCGGGATCGACGCAGAAATCGCCAGCACAGTCCAAGCCTGCGAGCCATGTCAGGTCCTTGTAACTACGTGGTCTCACGATCCCGCACTTACAAACACGACCACGGACCATCCCGTGATTCCGCCCATCGCCGCAGATTGGCTAGGATCGCGGACCTGTGATCCTATGTGGAAGGACGTGGCGAGCCTACGACGTCCACCACTTCATGATCACAAGCGATCCCATAACTCCGCCCATCGCCGCTGATTGGCGGATATATGTAGACCTATGTTCTGTATGTACCTATATAAGAACCATGCTCATGTAAATAAAGCTAGATCTAAGCTCACCACTGCAGACTTTACTTCCTTCCTTCCTAGCCTTAGAAGAAAGCCTGCTCGACCTACCTGCCTGCTACATCCTACAGCCAAGTCAACAGCAGGAACCCCTGGTCAACAACGACAACCCAACAAGACCCTTTGAGTCTGTATCAGCAGACTTCTTTGCTGTAGCAGAGAAATCCTTACTTATTGTCACTGACTGACTCTCAGGCTAGCTTGGGGGTCTGATCGAGCCACTCTCCTTCCCCTATACCATGCTCTTACAAGTTAAAAACTTGACTATGAGTGTGAGGTATACACCTTAGACCCTGTTCTTCATGCTGGGGTACTATGGTGCACTGAAGTCGTGTCCATTGCCCAGCCACAGTAAAATTTCAAATAGCCAGATTGTAATATTTCGAAACACTTTGAAAAATGCTCTGGTCTGGCAATAGATGTTGCCTATGCTGCGTGGAGATCAACCAGTGATTTAAGCAACAAATAATGCATTGAATAATCTCTACGCCCTGTTGTGGATTTTTTTGTTAAGTAGTATTTATATAATTATAGTTTTTACCATCAGTGTATTTTTATGATGTTCAGCACATAACATTTACGGTTATTTAACACACTTCCAAATATACAAAGTGTGAATATTGTAGTGGGATGTTTAACCCATACGCTCCGGGACCCGCCCATCCCACCATGCCTCCCAGTTTTACTCAGCAGCTCGCGTCAAAATTCCTCGATTTGCCCTATATTCACAACGCTCACACTCTTAACCTATATAGTGTACTGACTTCAAAATTGTTCCATCCTTACCTTCATTTCTTCCTCTTTCCAATGGTACCATCGGGACGGCTGTACGATGAATAGTTGTGGAGATAGGGCGAGTTTAAGTAGACCATGTTTGCGCGCGAATCGACAGTGTGTTTGACTCGACGTCCGAGTGTGAGTGGAAGCGGCCTGGGTGTTCAGTTTACCGCGCAAGTCCATGGTCAACTCACTCGTATTACTACTATTATCTATTGTATGTCATGATTACAACACTAAAAATAGTATGAACACTTGTAGGAATATATCATCGTGTAACTGTCACTTAGTAAATGATAAACAAACTAATTTGTACCGTAGGAAACGCGTATATTTACCATCACTCTCCACCCTGCCTGGGAGTGTTTGTGGTGTTATTGTTCTTATTATTACCATTATGTATCGTGTGTTATGATCTATACACTAAATAATAATTTGTAACCTTGTAGGAATATCATGGTGTCACTCACGTACATATATTCACTACGGTATTGTCTTACGATAGTTAGAGCACAAATTCGGACAAGGGGAAATACTTAAAAATTGCCCAGCCATCGTGGGGTCCCAGAATCGACTGAGTGGGTAGCGGATCGATATTGTGAGTGTATTTTCTCGCCCAACGACAAGAAAAACTAGCCCTACATGGCGGGAAATAGCGCTAAATCGCCGTGACGGTGTATGTCGTGACCCGGTCTCTAATGTATGACGGTCTATGTCTTGCCCCGGTCTCTAGGGGTTAAACATTGCAGACCTAATGAGTTGTGTAACTCCTTGGTCTCCAATTTACTGTAGGTCTTCCAATTTAGATTGAGGTGAAGCCAATGCAAGACCATTAATGATGCTGCTACGGCCACCTCACGTTCCCTTGCATGAGTTGTAGACCAAAGCCTGACTCAGTCTTGTCAGCTATGTGCAGTAATATTTGTTCTATAGGATATTAGTTATTCAGATTAACTTTTTATCTCATTTTATCTTTTGGTATCACTCCATATCAATTTATCTCTGATCAGTTAGATTAATATTCCCTAACATTATCAGAAACGTGGTAATGCTCCAGTCTCATCCAGCCACCACCTTCTCCAGTTCCCCTCCTCCTCCTCTAATTCTCCCCCTCCACCCTCCCAACACATCAAAAGACATCTGTTAGCTGATTATAGCATTTCCTCAGCTGTTCCGAAACTTCAGACTCAGTTTACTTGAATTCTCACTGTGGCTGGGTAATGGACACGGTTTTTGTGCACCATAGTATATCTGACGACCGGAGCCATCAGGTCGTCCCCAATCCCCAGTCTCCTGGTGGATGCTGATGAGGCACCTCTTGATCTCCGTCACTAGTCCTTAATGGTTCGTTGTTGGCATCGATTACATCGACTTCCTGACTCTCTTCCTTGTTTGGCGGTGTCATCTGACATCATGCGCATTACTTCCTTTAACATTCTCGTACACCATGGCCCTTTGGTTTCCGGGTCAGACAGGCTATGGAGGAGTTGGGCATTGATGGCTTCCAGATTTGTCGTGTGCAGGTCACCAGGGTGGCTCTGTGGTTTCCTCCAGAAATTTTCACCTGCACCTGCTTTTCAGACATGAAAGAATCTCTTCCTTCTCCAGTCCCTCCCTGTGTACACAAATGGATCAAAGTTTGATGCTGAAGTTGGTCTTGGGGCTGTCTCTCCTGACTTTTGTCAGGCTCTCGGCCATTTTATATGCTCTACAAATATTTTTTACTTTCCCTCAGCCTTCTTTTACTGATTTTTGTGATTCCTCTATGGAAATGTTTCGTGGTGATCAATAATGTGGTGGGCAGTGGTGGTGTTGTGGTGGCAGGTGGTATAGTGCCTTGCAGGACTTGGGCAATTTTAACTTCCTATCCCTGGTGTTGGCCATTTTCGAGTGGCTTGCCATCCTGGGACGTCGTGACCGCAGAATCACATTTTGTTGGGTACCTGCAGTAGACTTTCGACCCTACATAGATACTGCCGTCTCCATATTGGCTACTGACGTTTTACTCATGGATTTTTACTGGGGAGGGCTCCCCTTCCGTACTGTGACATTGCAGCATCTTCTTGTGGAGTGTCCCAGCCTTTGGGACATTTGTCGTAGGCACCTGTCCGAGTACTGGGAGGTTGGATGGCTCTTATAGTCTCTCCCAAGTGCTCAGGGAGGAGGCTTGTAGTGTGGGAGGGAACACCCTCTCCTTTGTGGAGGAGGTTAGTCTCCTCCACAAATTGTGAATTTTATTATTTTTATGGCATATTTTATAGATAGCTCAATGTTTTAATTTTGATTCTTATATAAATTTTACTAAAGCAGGTTATTTTAGTAAAAATGTGATCTCGTATTGATGTGTCCTCTTAATCGTGCTGCTTCTCCCTTTTGGGGTAATGAAACCTGGCTAATATGTATATATACTTAATTAATTATATAAATGACATTATTTTAAAATCTTTATCAATATGTTGGGCGGTTTATGACCCTAGCTGTTGCGCCATCAGATACCTAGTGGCATCTACTAATCAATTAATTAATTGTATTTGCCAATGTGGCTCCCATTGAGAGGCTATTCAGGTGCTATAGTTTAAAATATTTATAAATAATGACCTTAGATTGTCATGCCGTTACTGACAGTCTAACAACAAATTTCCAATAAATCTCTGTGAATACTAACCATCCACCACAGGGCTGAAATAAAGATCGTTGGAGAATGTGGCCATTTACTAGTGGATTTGACGAGATCTGCCCACAAGGATTAAAATCCAGGTGAGGTGTACTGCAACAGGAGACTTTAATTTTGTTTTCACTGCTGAGTGAACCGCCACCACATGGGGGTACATAATCCCTTTGCATGCAGCTGCCTAAACTCCCTTCCCCTTTATGGTCCCTTCAGGACTGGTCTCCTAGAAGGTGCAGTCTTACATGTAGCTTTGCGGTATCAAAGACCTTCCCCCCCCAATCTCCCTGGCCACGTGACGCTTTTTTTATTTTTATTTTTTTTACTGTCGCTTCTCAGCCTCACATTTGGTGGTCGAACCTTAAGCAGTGCTACTTGGTGTTGATTCCAGCCTTCCTCTTTGATCCTGTGCTGATGGATCAGTTTGTTCTAGTTCGAAAGATAAGGCAGATCTGCATGCTTCTATTTCCATCAGTAATCAGAGTGATGAAATTCTGCAACTGCTGTCGTCTTGTTTTCCTCAAAGTGGACTTACTTCAGTGGTTTTCAAATCAAAGGAGCTTCTTTCTTACCTTAAGGATCTTGACTCCTCTAGTGGTGTGACTTATTGGTCTTTGTGCCCATTTTTTACAAAAAATTGCCCTGCCTCTTGCTCTTAAATTGGCAAAAATCTTTAGAATTCTCATAAGCCAAGGAACCTTTCCTGAATGTTGGCGTGTTGCAAATATCACCCCCATCTCCAAGGGTTCTTCACCATCTATTCACCCTAATGAATATTACCCTATCTCTATTACTCTAATTTTATCTAACATCTTTGAGCTCTTGTTAGCCAAGCGACGAACATGATTTTTAGACATTAATAAACTGTTGCTACAGAAGTAATTTGGTTTTAGGAAAGGAGTAGGTTTTCATAACTTGCAGGTATCTCTTGATGTTGGACGTGAAACTCAACTCGTCTCCCTTGACTTTAGCTCTGATTTTGACCTTGTCAACCGTAAAGCCCTTTTGCTTAAGGATAGATTACTAGGAGTTGGGGACAGCTTCTTTAATATAATTGCAGACTTTCTATCTAATTATAACGAGTTTCTGTTGATGATTGTTTTAGCTATTTTAACCTTGTTAAGTCTGGTGTTCCTCAGGGTAGTGTCCTGGGACACCTTCTTTTTATTATTTATACCTAGGGAATGGGGCCTGATATTGAGTCTAATATGGTCGCTTATGCCGACGATGCAACTTTGTTTGCACCAATTATTTCTCCACAAGATAGGCAGCGTATCGCTTAATTGCTTACCCAGGATATATTAAAGATACAGTCCTGGTGTGAATTATGGGGATGAGGCTAAATCCCTCCAAATCTCATAGCCATATCGGCAGTCGGACAAGGACTTCCCATCCACCTCATCCGGATCTACTCGTGAATGGGGATGGGATAAAAAAAATATCTATAAAATTGTTGGGTGTCACTTTTGACTACAAACTGACGTTTGAGGAATACTTGTTTTCTGCTGCTTCCTCAATCTCACAAAGGGTTGGTTTACTTCGCAAATGTAGTCGTATATATTCTGCTGATGATGATGTTAGAAGTTCCTTTTATTCTTTTCCGTTACTTCATTTTGAATATTGCCATTCTGTGTGGCTTTCTTCCTCCGAATCCCACCTTAAGTTTCTGGAAAGAGCTTTTCGTCAGACTCGGTCTTTGCTGCCGGACTTGCGATTGAAAATTAGACATCGTCGAATGGTGGGCACTCTTACTCATCCCCATAATTTATTTTACAACCCTGATCTATTGATTAGACCACGCATCAAACAAAACTCTAGTGAGCTTAATGACCATACATTTGTTGCCAGGCAATTTAATAAGTCTCAGTTCTCTCGAACTTTTTCATCACCTCTGTTGGGTGGTGGAATTCTCTGCCTGAAGACATTGTGCATTCGCCTAGATGCGAGATATTCAAAAGGCGTGTTAACTCTTTCCTTCTTTGTTCATAGAATCTATACAGTTTCTTCCGTTTCTCATCGGTGAAGTGCCGCTCTCTGGGTCCTGTGTAGTTCTTAGGTTGAACTTAAATCATAACCTTCCAGAGGGTCGCCTTCATTGGTTGTCATAATAATAATAATAATTCACTGCAAACAGAACGTACCGGGGGTCTGCGGGGCAGGGAGCCATTCTGCACTTTCAGATCATCATCATCAACATCAACAACAACAACTCCCATAAATATTATATAAGATGTCAGGAATTACTATTAAACAGTTCAGTATGGTGGTGCGAATTAATTTTATTTTTAATATTTTTAATAACGTTATCGTTATACATATTTGTAACCTAAAATCATTGGAAACTCTGTTGAAAAATATTCTGGTATTTATAAGGTGAGATGCAACGAACATAGTTCGCGCCTTTAGATGATTTGTGTTTTGCTTCTGGTGTTCCTTGAAAGAATGATAATTGTGATGAACATTTGGAGACTTCATATTGTGGCGCAGCATTACAGGATGTTAGTGATACTGATGTGTATGGAAAAATTGCTTTTGATATCGGTGCCCAAAGTGATTGTTCCGTGCGTGAAGAAATTATATTTCTCCCACAAGCCCAAGCAGTACTTCGTAGTTTCCTATGATATGGCCTGGTCTTAACCGAACCATCCTCCTGCCAACGACGTATCCAACGATACACAGTGGAGAGGCTGGCGCCTGTTTGTTTGCTGATAAGTTTTGCGGAAGTTCCTCCCATCCAAAGCAGCACGATCCGGGATCTTTCTGCTACAACTGCTGGACTATTGGTCCTCCTCCGATCCATTATCAATGTTAGCCTCTGCCAGATAATAAATTTGTTATATATATATATATATATATATATATATATATATATATATATATATATATATATATATATATATATATATATATATATATATATATATATATATATATATATATATATATATATATACATATATATATATATATATATATTGAAACTTGTATGTTTTTTAAAATAGATACGATTAATGTTTAACTATAATATGCTATAGTTAGCCTTTCGATGCTGTATATCAGCATGTTAGAGTGAAACACATCAACTAATAATATTATTTGGGCAACATGAAATAAGTCGTAGCTCAGAGTTCCTTTGGCCCATCAACAAGATTTCTCTAACTACAGTAAAATCATGATAATGACTGAAAGAGTTTAATATGTTTATATTTGTCCATGCTTCTTTGTATATATTGCAAAAAATATAGAATTATTGCAGGGCTAATGGAAAGAATATTTTTTTATATCCTTAAATCTGAAGTAAAGAGTGACAGAAATTCATATTGCCAAATTTCCTTAAATGTATCTACAGATTTTTTGCTTTGAAGGAGCAATTGTAAATACTAAACATCGATGACAAAAGTCAATAAATGGTCTGTTGTATATATGAATGTACAATATTATTGGTTACCTCTTGCATATGGGTAAGTGATTGTTGGGTTATTGTGAGTGAAAAATGTATCCCTGTTAAATTGGAACATAGTTAACTTTTTTTTATATTATTATTAATTGCGCTGTAGCGTCAATCAACAGGCATGCAACCATACATACAGGTAGGCTGAGCCCATGAGAATCACACTACAATCACACACACACACACACACACACACACACACACACACACACACATCATGGAATCATAACAGAATGAAGCACAAGCATACAGACAAATATTTACATTATGACCTACTTAAATCCACCAAAACGAGGATGGCGTACCAGAAGCTCCTCCCAAACCTGATGGTTCAGTGGGTGTCGACAAACCACATCAAGTGGCAGGCCCTGGGGCAGCAAGTGTCGGACAGTGGGGCAGGCCAGGTAATAGTGCTCTATGGTGTTAGCACGAGGCGCTCGACATAAGCGACACTCAGTGTAGGGAGGCTCACCCTGCATCCCAGCAACCTGCCATGGTGGCCGGTAGCCAAACCTCAAACGAGTAGAGACTACATTGTGCCTTCAAACCATGAGTCCTCGACGACGGTAGGAATATATTTTTTTGGCGACAGACAGACTCGTAATGGGTGATGGAGATGCTGAAGGGCCTCTCTGCATCCCTGCAGCGTCGTACAGGAAGGAGAGCGGCGGAGCGGACTCTAGAGAGGTAACATGTCAGGGAGAGAGGACGTTCAACACCACGAGGAGGCTTCCTTTGCGAAGGAGTAGGTTTTCATAACTTGCAGGCATCTCTTGATGTTGGACATGAATCTCGACTCGTCTCCTTTGATTTAGCTCTGATTTTGACCTTGTCAACCGTAAAGCCCTTTTGCTTAAGGATAGATTACTAGGAGTTGGGGACAGCTTTTTTAATATAATTGCAGACTTTCTATCTAATTATAACGAGTTTCTGTTGATGATTGTTTTAGCTATTTTAACCTTGTTAAGTCTGGTGTTCCTCAGGGTAGTGTCCTGGGACACCTTCTTTTTATTATTTATACCTAGGGAATGGGGCCTGATATTGAGTCTAATATGGTCGCTTATGCCGACGATGCAACTTTGTTTGCACCAATTATTTCTCCACAAGATAGGCAGCGTATCGCTGAATTGCTTACCCAGAATATATTAAAGATACAGTCCTGGTGTGAATTATGGGGATGAGGCTAAATCCCTCCAAATCTCATAGCCATATCGGCAGTCGGACAAGGACTTCCCATCCACCTCATCCGGATCAACTCGTGAATGGGGATGGGATAAAAAAAAATATCTATAAAATTGCTGCTTCCTCAATCTTACAAAGGATTGGTCTACTTCGCAAATGTAGTCGTTTATATTTTGCTGATGATGTTATTAGAAGTCCCTTTTATTCTTTTCTGTTACTTCATTTTGAATATTGCCATTTTGTGTGGCTTTCTTCCTGTCAACTGTCAACTGTACCATTGTGATATAAACCTACATGGGATGGTACCCGTAAGAATTTGACACTCAAGTTACGATGCCGTATTAAGGCCAAAAACGATAAAATCTGCTGAATAACAGAAGAGTGTGTGGGCTGAATACTAGAGAGGGAATGAAGGGCAGGTTTGGAGTCACAACAAATGGCAGCATTCACTCCACGTTGACAAACAAGACTAACTGCATCAAGAATAGCATACAGTTCACACAATGTTGAGCTGGAGTGGTTACAGAGACGACGGCCAACCCAGCCCCCTGGAGGTGACTCCATATCAGGTGAGAAAACGGAAAAAGGATGATCTTGAGGTCTGGCAGGAACAATTGGCCAAATATTGACTGGCGCACCCAGGTAACAGTACTGGGAACACATGGAAATGACAGTCCCTCCAATGGTGAACACTGGCCGAGCTTGAGGAAGACGACAATTGAATATTCTACTCTTATCTGGTGAGACAATAATACCACAGTGAGAGGAGGTCACAGAGGAGTCAAGAAACTGCTGGAGATCCCTTGGTGAGGTAGAATGAACACAGATATCATCAGCATAGCACGTAATTGTAGTACCAGGAATATCAGGGAGAGAAGTGAGCAGCCGATGCATCAAAATATTAAATAACAACGGGCTGAGAACACCACATTGAGGCGTACCAAGACAAAAACTGCACAAAGGACTGAGCGCACCACTGAAAAACACACGGGAGGTTCTGTTACTGAGGCAGCCCGGAATCCACCTTAGTAGATTACCCTTTATACCAAAGTCAACCAGTTGATCCAAAATGACGTCTCTATTAACAACATCGAAGGCACTTCGAAGGTCAATGAAGGCCACCACACTGTCCCTGGAAAGGCGAGAGTACAGGTCGACTAGGCAGTGGTGTGTGGTCCGCTGGGGAAGAAAACCAAACAGCCATGGAGAAAGACGATCCTGCAGTCTGTACATGAGACAATTGGCCTGAACTTCGCAGTGCCGGGCGAAGGGATGGGTATTATTGTGCTGCTGGTCCAGGCTCGTGGTACACAACCATCACAAAGACAAAGATTGTACAGTTGAAGTAGGAGGTTCCCATGAACTTATTGAAGTAGGCGCAGCACATCATAAGTAATACCATCATCACCAGGGGAAGAAGCTTTACCCCGGGAGAGAGCACGGCGCAACTCCTCCTCAATTATCTGCTCTGCATCATCGTCATCATCTTGCAACAGAGCAGACATTAGACGTAGCCGATAGTTAATGTTGATTACCACGACAGGTACAAGTATAGCGAGTCAGCTATCACCTGACTGTACATCTGACCATTACCACAATAACTTCCAAGCTGTACTGTCTTCTGTATTCTCTTTACTCAGTAGCTTGATGCGTGTACACTCTCGCCCAAAAGTTGGTTAACTCCGTCAGTCGCTTATTGTTTCCATCTCTGCTTCAGATGTTCATGATTGCCTCAGTACCGACCAAAACAAGACTATACACATGAATCAAAAGATTTGAAACTGGTTGGCGGAGTTAAGGTAAGTCGCGTTTATGAATGTCCCTGCTGCTTGAGGCGGTCTTGAGTCTGACTAGACTAGATGCTGGGACAATGAAAAACACCACAGTCGACCGAGGGAGACCGATTACAACAACAACAAAGATGGCGGAAGGCAGACATTTTCAACTTTGCAACTCTTTTCTCCCCGGAGCAATGGAAATTATTATTAACTTTTATTATTAACTTTTGTTTATTATCAACTTTTAATTGAACTTATAAGTTCAGAGTATTTACCTTGTTGTTGCTTTAGACGTCATTTTGCAATGTGTTTATTTACATTGCGACGTCACTACCCTGCCTTGAGACTGGGTCTAGCCTGCTCCAAAACTGGATAGACTTGACCAGACCTGGACTCGAGGCGGACTAGAGTTTGGGACATGCAAAAAACACGATTGGACGTCAGCCTCGAGTCTGTCTTATGTTTGGGGCATTCATAAACTCGACAGTACTTAAGAGCGAGAGTATACCATACTTTCCTAAGAGGAGAATGCATATAGTAAAGGAAGTTCGAAAGATAATAATTGTTCATTGCGAGAGATAGATAGACAGATGGAGAGAACATTTTTTATGGTATTTGCCTTATCAATGTGATACTTTATACTGACGAGAGTTCACTACATTCCACTGACTATGTATTTAAAAAAAATAATTTGCAATAATTTCTACAAAATATTAATTAAATAAATTCGGAAGATTGTAAATTACCAAATATAAATGGTAATACAGATAACTAGAAGAATGTTTAATTAATTCCTAATTGGTTCCATAGTTTTATATTAACAACATATTATTATTATTATATTATTATATTAACCATGCAGTGATTAAACAAAAGCAGGGATAAAATATTATATTATTTTCATACGAAGGCTTTACCGTTTTACCGTTTTAGTTGATCACATAATTATCTATGTTTAATTGCTGTTTTGAACCACTTCCTGATTACTCGTAATATCCTCTAAATATGTAATGAGCACTTATGAGAATGAAGGGAATATAATATTACACATTGATTGAGGTACAACTACTTTACTTTTATTAACAATTTTGTTATCTTTTTTAATGGGACTTTATTCCTAACGATTATAAAGCATATCAATGAAAGACGGACATGATAACATCTTGGCCGTTGAAAGCTAGTACGATAATATTTACAACAGCCAAATTATACCCCAAAAGGGAATATTTTTGGTTAATCACTAACTTGCAATGAGTGTATAGAGGTGGGCGAGTTGGCGGGTTGAAGGAAGGTGGATTTGCTGCCCGAACTCCAATCCCCTTGTTCCTCTTGTCCAGGATAGAGGCAGAAAAGAAGTACACCCTGAAAAATCATTAGTATGCATGGCTGTACCGTCATCTATATACATAAAGCCGAAATTCTGTGTGTGTCTCTGTGTGTGTGTGTGTGTGTCCTCTATGCACGCCAAGATCCTTCGTCCTAGAGTGAAATTTTTTACATGGGTGTGATCGCTAATACTTGGGGAGTGTTTTGGACCTATAAAAAAAATGTTTTTCATGTTTTTCAAAAAATGTTTTGAGGAGGATTCGAACCCCTGGATTAGTGACTCTCTCTCTCTCTCTCTCTCTCTCTCTCTCTCTCTCTCTCTCTCTCTCTCTCTCTCTCTCTCTCTTTCTTTCTTACACACATGCTCTCACACATGCTCTCTCTCCCTCACAGGCTCTCTCTCTCTCTATCTCTATTTTTAATTTCAGAGAGAGAGAGAGAGAGAGAGAGAGAGAGAGAGGGACCGTCATAGTAAAATAAAACAGCCACATTTTTTTGTTATGTTCCGACACTGAACATAGGCTTAATCAAGCTTGTTTACCAAGGCCCAGGTCAATTGCTACTCACACACACACGTCACGACTTCGGAAATGGTACCTTGCCACAGAGGGAGTTAAGTGAGGGTAATTCTCAAATATTGCAACTGTTATGGTACCAGCAAGGGTGTTCTAGGGTCTGAAACTCGATTAAGAAGAGTGAATATTCTTAGCCCTTCACCTACGAGAGGATTCTATCTCCCGACCTATATAGGTTACGAGTCCAGTCACTCCATTGGGGTAACATTCCAATAAATAGGCTAAGACTTAGGGTTGCCATACGTCCGGATTTACCCGGACATGTCCTCCTTTTTAGACTTCAAATTACCGTCCGGGCGGATTTTTGAAAAATCGCCAAAAGTCCGGATTTTCAACTTTCATAATTTCTTAGAATGATTTGGGGAGACATTATGATATAAATGCATTACTCATTATGATAAAGATTAAGAGAGAGGCGAAGAATTGAGGATTCGAGGACAGAGGAGGCAACAAAACTTCCGAACAGAACGTGTTCAGTTTTCGTCGTAACTGCAGCTGAGTTCACAAAAAACGACAACATCAGTTTTGAATCTCCGTGATACGAGTCAAGGTGTGTGAATTTGGTGAGATCCGATTGTGAATGCTTATTTTGTGGGTTTTTAGCCATTAGTTCCACGTACAGTAACAATAGTTAGAGTGAATACTACGGCTGCTGCTTACAATCAGTGTTTTTTCTGTGTTCAGAGTATAATGGACTGGAAATTATACTAGAAAAAGATGCCGAAACGCAAATGCAAATTCACGGACGAATTGCAGAGCAAATTTCCCTGTTTCAAAAGTGGAAGGGATGACTGGGAGGGCATATATATATTATACGGTCACAAAATAGTGCCGAAGTGTGTACGATACGTGAGCGATAGAAATGTCCTCTTTTTAGATTGCTCAAATATGGCAACCCTAAACGGTTAAGTCCCATTTTTTAATTTGCTACAAGCAGCTACTCATTACTTAAAACAATAACATCACAATTATGTGAATGAGAAAACATTAGACAGCAAATAGTTTGAAATAACCATATGTAGATGACTATTATTGACCATGACTGTGGCCACAAGAATTCGTACACACGCTGTTATTTTCAAGGGTAATATTACAACATATAGGATATGCAAGACTACGTAACTGCAATACAACATTATTATTTGGTTTGTTATTATGTTAATGGACCTTTCATTGCAGTACTTCCTGAGTAATGACTTCTCTTTCCATATAGTTTGTGTAAGAATTCCTGTGGCCAACTGTATACAGTACACATACTTGCAAACTTATTCGTATATACTGTTGTACCGGTTAAATTAATCTACATAATTATATATCCCACAAATATATCACTTAACACACATAAGGACATGTACAGTATGTTGAATGCATGTACGCACAGGGGATATGACTCAGGCCAAAGGCAAGCATAAACGTGTACGCTGAACTAAGTGCTTCTCCAACACCTTAAATACGGCTGAGTGCCGTTGGAGATGCACATCCAGTTTGGGTAAGAGGTGCATAAGGGAAGATGTTTACTTCCGGCTATCTCGTTTCCTGAGTGCCTTAAGGACCTCGTGATGTAGTAAGAAAATAGGAGGTTAGCGAGTCCTTCAAACATTGCCACGAAACGCCACCAACAATGAAGGAGCTTGTTTCGTGGCATAATGAGGAGGAATGAGAAGCCACCTCAAGTCTCGTACACGATCACAGGATTCTTAACAAGTCCACGTGCTGTTAGGTCAGAAGGTTAAGCCCGGTAAACTGAGCCTTACCTGGTATGTCAATAGATTTTCATTCTGATATCGAGCCTCAAAGGGGTAACACCAAACATTCTCCATATTATCTTTCCCTTGTAAAGATACTTCTCTTTTAATAAATTCTGACATTAGTGAAAAGCTTGTCATTTCAAATCACCTTGTATTTTCGAAGAATACCGCCAATCAATGCTACGCCTTCAACCTCAACTACCATCATATTCTGGACAATGCTATCTAAACACTCTACTAGCATACCTACTTAGTACTTACATGTACAGTCTGTCAATTATGCACATACTCCACTCTCGTTCAGTTACTCGCAGTTTTAGCTGGTAAAATATCTAGTAGAAAGCAGATATTAGATCGACCAGTCACAATCACTGTAAGATAACCTTGCTTACTACTCCAGATTTTACCAGCTAAAACTGCGAGTAACTGAATGAGGGTGGGGTACGTGTATCCTGTACTTCATTCTCGCTTTTTACATCTATTTACATGCCTACTGACACACTTTTCATATACATTTTAATAGATACTTTCACAGTCATAATCACACATCACATAACAGTATTTTCACACTAATTCACTTTCACTTTCATGCTTACTATAACTTGCATTCAATTTCTTCCTACCCAATTTCACTTCTACATGCATATGAACTTTCGCATGCACTTGCACTTTCACATCGATACACTCTCAGTTTCACACTGTATATGTGTGAAAATGTGTGTGGATAGTGAGAATGGGTAAAAGTGTGTGTGTGTGTGTGTGTGTGTGTGTGTGTGTGTGTGTGTGTATAAATATGAGAAGTGTGAAAAGTGTGGATTTGAAAAGTGGAAAGAGCACAGTAGGAAGAGTGATAGCTTGTACTGTACAGTCGGCGGCAAAAGTCGTGTCGTTACATTCATTGCTTCATGAAGGATAACATAAAGGCAAAGATCGAACAAACACATACAGAATTACAATATCCAGAGGGCAAATTAATAAATTCTTTAGTTTACGAGTGTGTGAAGCTAATCTTTCTATACTGTACTTCCTAATGTGGCAGATGTGGCGACACGATTTTTGCCGCTTTTACAGTATCTTCAGCTCCTGGCCCTTGTCAAGTGCAGGTACTGTACACAGGTATATATGCATATATATATGCATATAGGTATATATTATTATAGTCATACTGAAATGTGCATTGCATTTAGCCATCTCCTGGTTCACTAAACTCTTGTCCATTACTTAGGATCCATAACGTTGTATAGATTCTTCGTATGTTACGCCCTTGTGTTTACTCATTTTATATGTCTTTTGTTTATATATACTGTATATATGTAATATCGTGATCGATATTTTTTAATGCTTAGCATTGTTTTTCTTATACTTTGCGCCTCTTGGCTTTTTAATTATAAGTATAGGGTGTATGATTTTCATAAATTATGTGTGCATGTTCCACTAATGGTTATGTTTTATTATCAATTTATCATGGATTAATATTGTAAGAAATGTATGTTCTTTATAATTAGGCCTGAATATGAATCCTGTATGGCTCCGAAACGTTACAAAATAAAAATGTCTTGCTTCAAGATGTTTCAAAATGCTTGTGATAACCCTGGTTCTAGTTTTTCTTATGAGAATGCGATTTCCACGCGGCCAATTATTTTTATTATATATTTTTCTTTTTTCTTTTTGAGATCCCTTGTTGTCAAGATAACATAATGGTCTGAAAGTCCCAGTAGTTTACTAGTTGGAACACACTGATATTAACCGTCTTGATTAAAATAACTCTTCAACTTCAAATAAATATTGGGCTGTGAAAATCCAAAAATATTGTATTCCACCACCGGAATTATTTAATAAAGCGAACTTTCATGTTTCATTGTGAGCTTCACTTTGTTTATTGATATTCTAGATTATTCTCCCCTTTGAATATCAAAGTAAATTTAATATTATCCTTTTCTACTGTCCAAGCATATTATTCTACAGCACCACAAATGGGAAACCATTGCAAACATTGCCTTGATTATTATTATCTTCAATAAAACTTTACGTATGAGTTTTTTCGAATGGCACAACATACATGCACTTGTGTTTACTTGTATCTAAAGGGCTTTAGTCGGAACGAAGCATTTAGTACTGTGAATCAAGACCCTTTACTCACCTGAGATAAGGAAACAAATTATTTCCGACAAATAATCGTGTAACCAATGGAATTTATACTTGACGTCAAAAACATTATCCCAGGAATGACATCTGATTTAATAACATTTTTTATGGTCTTTTTATACACATGCAAAGTTTTATAATTAGTCTATTTAAAACGTGATCTAAATGATTATAATTATTATAATCATACACCAACTTAAGGTTTTAAATAGAAAAATGTATATATGTAGACTGTTGAAAAAATAGTGCTTCTGATCGAATATAGAAATGTACTTACCTACATTACAAGGTATGATTGCTGAGAGCAGTTGAGGCAGGCTGTGGCCAATGTGTGAACTATTGCTCATGAGGCGGTCTTATATATTACTCTAGCTGTCCCTCCTCTGACGTCAGTATTCTGACCTTTAGTAAAGGATTGCAATTAATGATCATTTTTACTAAATCGACTTTTGTAACAAGAATGACTCTCCTTTTGTGTGTAGTAAGAAAGTTACGAGTAGGTGATGTATTGGTGAGTAAAGGTTATCGGAGTTAATTAAGAAACTTTTGGGCGTTAATGTACAGTTGCATGCAGATGACTTGAGGCCACCTCATCCATCAACATCAATGATACAGCATCTTAAACCGTTAAGAACAGTTAAATCTATATAGTGACAAAAAATTATTGGGTCTGTTTCACCCGAGCAGACGACTGAAAATCAGTTCAGGTCATATTACCACTTTTACCAGAAACAACATCAATGGTGGACGTGCTGGCCTAGAGTCATCTGCACGCAACTGTACAGCCTACTGAATATATTCGCGGAGACTTGACAGGTTTTGCGCATGGGTACAGGTTTGGTAACTGTGGGAAAACCTCACTGCCAGGCTTGCAAAAAATCGTAGCAGTTACCTACCGTACTACGAGGTGCTTCACAAAACAAGGAGTCTCTGAAAAAGATATAAAGTCCTTGGTGTTTTATTACATTATTGAATAAGTTATAATTATTACTGATTTTTTTCTGTTTGTGTCATTGCTTTAGGTATTATTCTGTTGACTAACAAAATGCAGTAAAATCCCCTACTTTGATTAGGCCTATCCAGCCGTGCTTTAATGTGTTTTCATCCATCTTCATTTACCCTTGACTGAAATCGTCATGATTCTGCTTGACAACCCACAATGTGGAAAGAGGAGAGCTGTGAGGAGAGAGGTAGTCTTTTGTCAGAGTGTAAGGGCGAAACACCATTTTTCTCCTCCTGACTATTGAGTGCTGAGTAGTAGTTGGACGGGTCTGGAGATGTGACCGACTCTTCATATTGCAAGATTTATTGAAGCCTCAGTGTCCCGTTTCATCGCATCAGAGGCTCAACCGAGGTTACCATAGGGCTCTCTTATCTTCAGCCTGCAGAGCGCTCACAGCTTCACCCCAAGCAAGCTGTTCTCCTCGCTGGCTGTCTTGGCTCTCAAATATTTCTATTGCTCTTGCTATATTGTGGTCTTGTGAATATTCTATTGAGTTAGAGTGATACAGTGAATATTTTGTTACTCTGGGCTATATTGTGCACGAGTGAATATTCTGGTGTGTTAGGGTGATACAGTGGACATTCTGTTGCTCTGGCATATTTTGTACATATGTGTTTATACAGCTCGTCTTCCCTTTACACAGAGAATACAGGAAATCATATTATGTGAAGGAGTGGAGAAGAGAGTCATATTAATCAATTCCAGACGTTCAAAATATATTCAGGTAGGGCCTATAATTATAGTGCGGTTATCATTTATATATTACTCTAGGGAAAGATACTTATTATGACTGAAATTTGGTGACGATGAGGCAGTAACCTTCTGCAAGTTTCGATATTGTTATCTGCCACTTTGTATACTTAAACTGGCTGTCAATTCATGATGCATTTAAATTAATAATATCTGTTTGTTGCAATTTGCTTCTTTTCGTTATGTTTTCAAATCTTTAAGAAGATCTGCTTCATGTGTTATGAATATAAAACGAAATAAAACTCAGCAACATTTATAAATAAATAATTTATTTACCACTAGCAGCGATACCCGACGTTGTCCGGGTGAAGATCCTACATGTGATTTTGTAAATAAATTTTCTCTAATAATTTTAAATGAACTTATTAGGAGGGTGGGAGGAGTCCATTATCCGGTTTGGTTGCTGGTCCCCCAGAGAAACCATGCCAACTTTATAACCACAAACGTTATCCATGACGCAACTACAGCAGAAGGTGGCATTGTATCAGCCATGATTAAATAGCAAGGCCCGAGTGGCGAATTGAGCTGCAAGGGTACTGGGATCGAATCCCCTCCCCCCCCCCCCCCACCCCATTGGTCTTTTTAAAACTTTATTTTTCATTGTCCTTAGATTTAGTATTAAATTTAGGTGTTCAACATTTTGGGGTTTGAATTCATTCCTAAACTGGGCATGCATCCTTGATGTTTGAGACCATAGAGTCTATGTTGAGAAAGCCATAAATCTTTGATTGTTTTAAGCTGATAATTCAAGAAACACACATCCACCAAAAATAAAATTAGATCGTGGACATTTCCGGGACTACACCGGTCAGAATACTGTATCATTTATATATATATATATATATATATATATATATATATAAAATCTACCAGGGAATCAAACCTGGGATCTTTCGGTTAAGGCCAAATAACAGCCTTTAGCTTGTAATACAGTCACATACATACACATACATACACATAGAAACACACGCACTTTCCCTCACTCTCTCTCTTTCTCTCTATATATATTTTTTACACACGTACACACACGCTCTCTCTCAAATACACACAAACACACACACACAGAGAGAGAGAGAGAGAGAGAGAGAGAGAGAGAGAGAGAGAGAGAGAGAGAAAGTGCGTTGGAGGGGTTTGGGAGGGTAATAAGTTCCAGAACCGTTTCTGGCGGTTCCGACAGGCTTCACCGATCAGAATGATGTATTACGTTTTACTCTAGGTAACGATGCGGCCGTGCATAGCGGATAAACACACAGACACACAGGCAGACGGAGTGTTTATATATATAGATAGATATAACAGAGTTTAATTCTATGTTCTTTGAAAAGTCATTGACGAGAGAGGATAAAACCTTAATAACTTGACCAAACCACTTCAGCATCAGTGACCTCCTGTAAGTTTTTAGGCATTAATGACACCAAGTTGTAAATAGTAGCTTAATTTTGGGGAAATGCTGCATATTCTAGGCTGACATACTGCACGACTTGGCCCCTTTACTTCTCCTGGCCCTGCTCCCATGTGTTCACCATCAGACCCAAGCTATTTTCATTGGGATTCATGTCGCATCCCTTCGAGGGCCAGTCCAAAAACTCAATGGACGGTTAATCACCAAATAATCTATGAATGATACCTGCTGTATGGACAGGGCACCTGTCCTAATTAAGAAGAAAAAAGTAAAGTAACATTAAAATGAGAAACGGAAACTTGTTTATCGTTATCATAATAAACTTGTCCGCTTTTTATTTTTTTTATCTGTCCTCCCGTTCCACCATGCTATTTTCTTTGTGCTTGCCGTTCCACCTCCATGTCACCTTCCTACCTATAGAGTTTTACAGACATACGTCGATTTTTGTCTTTGTCTTCAAACTCTCCTTTACCTGTAACTGTAAACAGTAATAAACTTAGTAGGGAATTATTGTGTTAAACTAACGTTTAAATATGAAACATTAAATAATGTTCTTTAATTATATCATAGTACGAATACTGCGACAAACTAGCCTATGTGAACATTTTCTACTTTTATAAGAATAACGATCGTTTATATTAAAATTCTTATCCTTGTCTTGCTTTCCGTCCTAAATAGATATTATAAACCTCGCATACACTTTTGCTCCAATAATGCTGGAGTGTGGACGTTCATCCTGGCGCTCTGCCTGAATTCTTGTTTTATTGTTGTTTGTATTGTTTGTGCATTCTTGTTTGTGTATTGTTGTTTCTGTGGTGTTGCTGGTGTTGTTTGTCTGTTGTTGTTCTGTGTACTGTATTGTTGTGATTGTCTGTGAGTGTGTGTCCTGGCTAGTACAGTGATAACGCACCTGCCTTGCATCCGTGAGGTCGGCAGATCGAGCCTCGCCCAGGCCCGAGAGTTTAAAACTGTTACTGGGGGGTTACTGCCATGGCTGGGCACCATGTTGGGGAGTTGGGCTTGCCTGGCTGACGTTCAGGTGAGTGTCTCATCAGAGACAGATACCTGAACTAAAACCCTGCATCTTTAAGTGTTCAGATGATCGTGTTGTTGTTTGTTTCCCATCTAGACCTTCCCCGGCCTGATGGAGATCGCGGATACGGAGGCTGACTTGGCCATGTCGGAAGAGGATGAGTCTCCTATTGATGATCACTGGCTTGAGCTGCCTTCTTGCAACCCTCCCCCCCTCGCCTCGGTCATTCCGCAGCTCAGCCTTCCACCTCCTCAACCTCT
Organism: Petrolisthes manimaculis; assembly: GCA_034508575.1. Classification (NCBI taxonomy): domain Eukaryota; kingdom Metazoa; phylum Arthropoda; class Malacostraca; order Decapoda; family Porcellanidae; genus Petrolisthes; species Petrolisthes manimaculis. Next base: position 362,841 of record JAWZYT010000298.1, on the reverse strand, counting down.
ACCAATCCTTGCAGGATTCCGATGATGTGGATTGTTTGCCTCCGGCTGCCAAGGGAGCTTCAGCTGTGCAGCTCTGGACAGATCAATGGTCCACACTTCTTCCACCAGCGACTTGGTGTGGGCCTCAGCGGATCTGGTATCACTGGCAGGTGGAAGGGAAAGGGGAGAAATGTGGGCGGGGTTATATAGGGGGTAATGTGGGAGCATTTACCATGTATCGTTACCAATGTTGAACCATCCAGAAATTTGAATCTCGAACCACTTGTGATCATGAATGTGAACCACTCATTGGAGGGGATGGGTTGGTAGGAGGGGTTCGGTTGGGTAAAGCTTCACCAGTGATCAAATAGTAGTAGTAGTATAGAGTAGTATTATGTTTTTTATGTAATTTAAATCCAACTCTGATGCTACATTCCATGGGATATTCTTTATTATTTAAAATTAATCTCGATTTTACGTAATACAGTTTTTCATGACTAATATATCAAGCCATGCACAACCTACTCAGTGTTGAAATAAATTTCAAGTAAATCCTTTATCCTTACCCTGTATCATTCTCGGCATTTTCTAAGAAACTTTTATTGCGTAACTGGTTACCAAAGGAAAATAGTTATATACTGTAGTGTAAGATCTTAACTACCTAATAACTATTCCATCTGTTCTCCCCCAACCCGTCCTCCCTTATTCCATTCACTGTTTCCTCTCCCTCCTTCCCAGCATTCCTATTCTCTCCATCTTACCTTACCACTACCACCACCATCATTCTGTGTGTTGCTGCATAATCTGTTAATGCACAAACAAGACCACAATATAAATAAAAGTTATATTTGGTATGCGTATACATTCTGTTATATATAACGAATATATTTATTACCTTATTTATTTATCTGAGGTCAACCTCTAGGCCAGCCATTCAGACACCAGTGTTAGTAAACCAATCACAAGATTTAAAGGATATTGTGTCAGCACTAATTTTATTACTAATTAAAACCGGAAAAAATTGAAATCAGACATTTATTAGTTATTGTTTACATGACTTTGTCAGTTTAGGTGAAAGCTCCACAAGTCATCATCACGAAGCCTTCCACACCCATAATCCAACTGGGACTGTAGGCACCACGTTGTAAATTATGAACACGTTCGTGTCATACATTTATAATATATTACTCTTAACTTAATATAATCTGAAGTTTTTACTTCGACCTCACATTTGCATTAAGCATGTGTAATGGGTTTTTTTTATTAAAATCACCTAGATATGTATTGCTTTAGACCCTTAGCCACGATGAGATACAGTGTATACACTATTTATATTCACTTCTATGAACACATTAAGGCTGTAGATTACATATTTCATTTTCTTACTCATCAATTTGTTACTAGTATCGTGTCCAGCCACCCTCATTCTCAATGACAGCCTGTAGTCACTCGGGCATTGAGGCACCATGCTACCTCACTATATCGGGTTTTCTCAGAAAAATCTCCCACTGTGCTATAGTGTGGCGTAACAAATCTGCTGTGGTTCTCTCTCGTTCCGGCTCATACGTGTTAACGATAGAACCCCATAGATTTTCTATAGGGTTCATATCGCAGTCTTGACTAAACATATCCATCACCTGCAAATTATCATGAGCAGCAAACCATTCTTGAACTATCCTGGCTTTATGGATAGGGCATCGGTCGTGTATAGGACAAATAAGATTTCCTTTGATTTCCTTCTCCGTCTTCCATCGTGTGAGGTGCCGAAATTTTATAATGACCAGCCTTGGTGCTACAGATGCTGGGTAGTTGGGCATATCTTCCGGTACTGCTCTGCCAGGCCGAAGTGTGCATGGTGTGCCCCCGACCATGATTCCAAGACGTGTCCTGTCAACGCTCAACCATCACGTCCTGCTGCCTAAACCACTGAGTCTTCACCTTCTGAGAATACGTCTCGATGGAAGTGTCCACGATGCCTTCAGCCAGGGGTTAATTGCCTTGACGTGGTGGGGGGACTTGCGTGTCTCTGAGACCTGTTGAGCTAGACTAGAGGGGGCTTCGGCCACTGGTCAGTCCCGATTTAGGGGAGAGAGGGCTTCCCATGCTAGGAAGGTCGCCAGTGAGAGACCAGACTAAATGGTTCCCATGCAATAGGCTGCCAGTACGGGCCAACAATGCTACCCTCCAGAGGGTCTACCTTCTAGGGGCCGTCCTATGTTGGATGGTTGGGTGTCTGGGCCGGGAGATACAAGGAAGTACAGACAACAGGAGGTCCATAGTGGACTTTTACGAGGTTACCTGTCTATCTACATTAATCTAGACTACGTGTTGAAGGAAAGGACAGATAAAGGACAAGGCTCCTCCCCACCCACCACTCCCACTGGGTTAATTATGACAGTTGGAAAAACAGGTAAAAAGTAATACTTTGCTCGTTAATAAAAAAATGCACAAGGAAATGTTATAGAAAAGTGGGAAAAGTAATGGAAGTCTAATTCTAACATCTACTTACTACTGCATAAAAAAAAAAATACTACAATCCTTTTTCTTGAAAATATTTATCGAGGCGATGTTTAAATGTTTCTACTGTATTCGCTGCTACTACGGATGCCGGGAGTTTATTCCAATAGTTTACGACTCTGATATCGAAAAAGTTCTTTCGCAGTTCAGTTTTAAAACATTGTCCTTAAAACCGTTATTTCTTGTTCCAGACTGGGGATGAAGCTCGAATAAATTTTCATAATTAATTTGATCAAAGAGTTTAAGTATTTTAAAAGTTTCGATGAGGTCGCCACGTATTCTACGTTTTTCAAGAGAAAACATATTGAGCTTATTTAATCTTTCTTCATATGTTAAATTACGAATGCTAGGGATCATTTTAGTTGCTCTTCTTTGTACGCTTTCCAACTTTTTAGCATCTTTAGCATAACAAGGGGACCATAGTTGAACTGAATATTCTAAATGTGGTCTAACAAGGGATGCATATAAGCACGTTATTATTTCTGGTGACTTATATTTAAAATTCCGAGCAATAAAGCCTAAAACTAAGTTAGCTTTTTTACTTGCTGCCAAACACTGCGCACTCATCTTTAGATCACTGCTAATTATGACACCTAAGTCCTTTTCCTCGTTTACTTTTGCCAGATTTCTACCTTGTAATCTATAATTGTGTCTATGGTTGTTATTTCCTACATGCATCACCTTGCATTCATGTGTGTTTAGGTCACTCTGAATGGCTTCACAGTCTTCGTCGCTTTTTGCAGTGCCCCGAATTTTTGTATCCTCGGCAAATGTGGATATTTTTAAAATAAGTCCGCATTCTAAGTCATTTATATATATCAAAAATATTGACACTGATCCCTGTGGCACCCCAGGTTCACTCAGTCTCTTTAGAAAACAGCTAAAATTTTCAGACAATTTACAAAGTGACTAAAATTCTTATTCATTATTTTGGCATATTGACTGAAATGAATCTGGTATAATGAGTAATCGGCGAGTTTGCCTATTGGCGCTTTGTGTACTGATGTCTGGGTAGTAATAATAATAATAATAATAAACGGTTTATTAATTGGTTTGGCAGCCATAGGGCTGAAAATATACATTGTGACAATACATTATGGGAATGAGCATGATAATAATGAGCATAATAAATAGTATATACATAAGTGAGTGTGTGTGTGTGTGTGTGGGTGTGACCGGTACAACCAGTTGTTTGCTAGCCTTGTCCTGTGACATTTTCTCTCGTGTCCTTTCTTTGTAGAAGTTATGGCGTGTCCTGAGGAAGCACTTTTTTTATGAGAAAGTGATGTAAACAAAAAAAATGATTTAAAGTCTTTACTGCTGACTAGAATTGAGTATTACAGTCCGATAGAGGAATTCAAAGTAGCTAGCTGCATCTGCAAAAAAAAAAGATCAAATCGTCAGTATCACATCCTTGGACGTTACGAAATTTTTCAATATGGTGACGTTGAAAAGTAGATCAAAAAACGGAATGACAGAACTCAAGAACCTGTTTTTGTTCACCCTCTGCCTATCTAGACAATCCTCCAAGAAGACTGTATGAGCTCCAAGAGAACATAGCACTTCAACGGTCAAAAGCAGCAGCTGGTCAATGGGGAATTTTCTAAATTCGTGGTTGCCACCAGGTGGCATCACAATCGATGGTTCATCGCGCACACAAGCAAAATAAAATATTCCTTCAGTCATTCTATACACAAACAAAAATGCATCGAGCTTAAATGATACATATTTCTACACAATTCTTTCTAAGTAGTAAAACACAGATAAAATAGTACTATTCGTGATCAAAGGAGTTAAGTTGATTTTCTGGTGAAATTGGCATTCAGATTATTTTGGCCATCTCGGGATTACCAAACAGGTACACCATAGATTGGAAACAAAGTAAATGAAAATATAATAAACATAAAAAGAACATGCAGGTGATAGTTAAAACTCCGAATTACATAGAACAACTTCCTGGTTTATTGAAATACATATTTCAATTGAGAATAGGCAACTCGAATGTGCTGGCGAATTAGTCGAATCGTGGAGGGAATCAAAACAAAACAAACATGTTTATCCGACTGGCGCTCGCTTTTGTTATTGTTACGTGGTTGGTTTGGTTCTTTTATAAGAACAATGGACTACGGTAGCTGGACGTTGCAACAGCTGAAGGAGGAGTGAGGACTCTCAGGCAGACGCCAGACTGGCTCTCAGCTGATGTTTGTTTTGGTTTGAGTCTCGCTCGACTTATTTTGCCTTGTCGCTCACTGGGTGAAGGAGATACTAATATCTCCACAAAAATAACTATCTATATATTACCATGTTACTGGGTATGTTACGTCATAATATGTAGTACAGTCTTAATCATATTTATTTGTATTGTTCTAATAAATAGATTTTAGCCTTGGCATATGCCTTACTTTGAATATCGATAGAAGAAGGTCGACAATCACGAAACAAAAATCTCTAATTTAACCAACTTATCTCAAAATTATCCATACAGGTTATTAAAAAGTCGATGCAGGATTCCAAAAGTATCATAATGATCAAGGTTCTATGTATTTGTATGCTGATGGGATTTTAAAAACCAATATTTTAGCTCATGTCGCATGAATTGACTGCACAGCAGAGACATCTAGTGGATTAGTTCCAGAAATTCCCCATTAGCCCAAGCTGAACGCATGGTGAAACGTAGTCGTATATATCATGCCCCTGATAATTCCGGGGATAATGTGACAGTTTCCATCCCGTTGGTTGATCGAAGGAAAGGTGATCCATGAAATGCTATAGGTGTTATATTAGATCGTAATGAAAATTACAAATTGACAAGTATCGAATAGCTGTGAGAGAAGGAGGAATACATAAGAAATGCTATAGTAGAAGTCAGTTTGATATATGTACCCAACAGTTGTATAGACTTAGTGACGTGTGTGCCGAAAAGGAAATAGGACTTCGTCAGGCAGTACAGCAGTCATCTAATTAAATAAGAAGCATTGTTAAACAAATCACTGTAAATATTGTAAAGAAGGAAACAAGTGCAATAGCCGGTGCCACTCAAGTTTGACCTGTTAGAATAAAAACTGATGTAGTGCCATATTCTATTGTCACATTTATCTTTTTACCTCCGCTAATGAGGTTATGTTTTCACCCCTGTATGTTTGTCTGTTTGTTTGTATGTTTGTTTGTCTGTTAGCAGGATTACGCAAAAACGCATGGACGGATTTTGATGAAACTTTGTGGGAAGGTCGGAAATTTTAGTGGCAACAATTGATTAGATTTTCAGATGTTGAGGTCATAGGTCAATGTCAACGAAAAGGTAAAAAACACATTTATAGCCATATCTCGGGACTCGCTTGAGCTATAGACTTTAACCTGGGCTCAATTTTGACCTATATTCGACCTTGAAAGGTCAATGACCTTTAAAATCACCTGAGGGTCAAGTTGAAGGTCAAATATGAAGTTTTTCCGATTTCTTCGAAATTTTGCAGTTGGAAATTATCTGGCATTGACAGAGGTTTGCATTCTCTGAATGCTTCCATGGTTGTTATTCATCTGTAATCACCTAGGTTTAGAAAATAAAGTTTTACTCAAGATTATTGTATTACTGGATTACTATATTACCCCATTTCAGTCAATATGCTAAGATAATAAATAAGAATTTTAGTCACTTTGTAAATTGTCTGAAAATGTTAGCTGATTTCTAAAGTGAATCAGGCAATTCACATATTGCCTGAAAAGTTGTCACTTAACAAATTGTCTAGGTTTAGATATTGACTGTAACATATATACTATAATTGAGATATAATATTTTGTTATGTGCTGTAACACGTGGATATTATAATAGCAGTCGACGATAAACAAAAATATTATAATTTTGTATATATAAACATTATATAATGTATACTCAAATCCATATATAATTATGGTACAAAAATACGTATGCTTTCATAAACATTATTTATTTAAAAATGATATCTATACAGCCAGTTGGGTGTCAATTTCAATTATTTATTCACATGCATCAGAATAGGTAGTGTGAGATGTTTTCTACCAACAGGGTGCAGAGAGCCAGGGCAGCCCCAAGAAACAAGAGGTAAAACACCCCCTGAAGATGCACCAGTCCCAGTACAACTTCCTTGTCATTTTCCTGTGAGGAAAATAAATTAGAATAATTATTCACATAAAGAGATAAAAAATTATCCTAATGTATGTCTACAAAATAAATTAACAAAATATAATAATATACCTTTCCACCAAAACCTATTTCAATTATGGAGTACCGTATGCAATTTAAATAATAATGCAGTATTCCCACGATTATGAACATTTTAGGTGATCATCTGCTGTAATAGATTTGGATTGCAACTGTTTAATCCAAACAAGCGTGTTTTGTTTCTTCACTTTATTGTTGCATTTAATTCCACTACGTAGAACTAGATTTTCTGTGCCTATTTGTATTAGGAAGCCTTATTTAGTATATAGAATGGAATTTGATTTGATTGATTCCTTGATGCAACTAGGCTCAACAATTAGGGTCATATACCGCCCAACACAAAATTGTCAATCACAGCTAACAAAAACATGAACTCCCGAAAGGGACAGGCATCATGACTATATGACACACAAACTAACAAACACACCATTACTAAAAGAGCGCGTCGACTTAACTAAAATATAAAACAGGATCAAGACTAAAAAATATCAAACCATCTAAAACCCATAAATATAATAAAATCTCAATTTGTGGAGGAGGTCAGCCTCCTCCATATAGGAAAGGGTGTTCCCTCCCACACTACTAGCCTCCTCCCCGAGCACCCAGGAGAGACTGTAAGAACCGTCACCCACCCAGTACTCGGAGAGGTGCCTATGACGCAGGTCCCCAAAACTAGGACAATCAACAATAAGATGCCATACTGTCAGAGGGACCAGACAAACGTCCAAGTAGGGAGGCTGAACCCTCTCCATTAAAAAGCTATGAGTCAATAATGTGTGGCCAATGTGGAGATGGACAAGAGGCGTCTCCAACCTGCGGGACAAGCAGCTGTAGCTCCACAAACCAAGGTGCTGGTGGATGTCGCGGAGCTTGTTAGCCCCGATAGTATCCCATTTGTCATGCCAGCAGGAACGAACAGCAGCACCAATATAGGGTCGAAGGTCCACTGCAGGGACAGGATGAAGCCTGGCAGGAGGCCGTGAAATGGAGACTGCAGCCTTAGCAAGGGAGTCAGCCAATTCATTCCCATCGACACCCACATGAGCCGGGACCCAACTGAAAGTGACTTTGTGGCCACGACGACCCAGGAGGACAAGCCACTCAAGGATGGCCAACACCAGGGGATGGGGAGAGTTAAAATTGCACAAGGCCTGCAAGGCACTACAGGAATCACTATAAATAGTAAAAGAAGGCTGAGGGAGAGTAAAAATCACTTGGATGGCATATAAAATGGCCGAGAGCTCAGCAGTGAAAATCGACATGACAGAAGAAAGTCTACCGCCACGGCAAAAGTCAGGAAAGAACTCCAAAGCCAACTCAAGCATCAGACTTTGACCCATCTGTGTACACAGGGAGGGACTCCGTGTGAGTGAAGGCATGTTCTAAAAAGAGGGAACGAGCCACTGGAGGAGGAAGAGATTCTTTTTTGTCTGTAAAATAGGTGCAGGGAAAAACTTCTGGAAGAAGCCATGGAGCCACCCTGGGGACCCTCACAGGACGAATCTGGAAATCTTCAATTCCCATCTCCTCCATAGCCTTCCTGACCCGGAAGCCAAAGGGCTATGGTGTAGGAGAATGTGAAAGGTAATAATTAGACATGCTATCAGATGACACCGCCAAGCAAGGAAGGGAGTCGGGAAGTCTATGTAATCGATGCCAACAACGAACCATTGTGGACTGGCGACGGAGATCTAGAGGTTGTTCGTTAGCGTCCACCAGGAAACTGGGGATTGGTGATGACCTGAACGTTCCAGTTGCCAGACTTATCCCAGCATGATCAACAGGGTCTAAAACTCTGAGACGGACATCTGTGGCAGAGGAGTACACCTCACACCCATAATCAAGTTTTGACCTAATAAAAGGAGGGTGGCCCGATCAGCCCCCCAGGTAGTATGGCTCAGAACCCTCAACAGATTAAGAGCCTTGAGGCAATAGACCTTAAGTGTACGTAAGTGGGGAACCCAGGTCAAACGTTTGTCGAAAATGAGACCCAAAAAGCGAGTCTCCTCGACACAGCGTATCCGATGACCATACATGAATAAGTCCGGATCAGGGTGGACACCTCGGATGCGGCAGAAGTGCATAGCAACCGTTTTGGCAGGAGAAAATCGAAACCCATGAGAACCAGGCCAACGTGACACTCTGTCAAGGGCAAGCAGCAGTGGTGGTGGTGGTAGTGGTAGTGGTGGTAGTGGTAGTGGTAGTAGTGGTTGTGGTGGTGGTAGTGGTGATGGTGGTTGTGGTGGTGGTGGTGGTAGTGGTAGTAGTGGTTGTTGTTGGTGGTGGTGGTGATGGTAGTGGTGGTGGTTGTTGTTGTTGGTGATAGTGGTAGTGGTATTTGTTGTTTTTGTTATTAGAGTTCTGTTGGAAACTTGGAACTTTGGTAGAGGGAAAAATAGCTGAATATGCCTCCCGGCCCAGACACCCAACCATCCAAAAGAGAACAGCCCCTAGAGGACAGCACTGTTGGCCCGTACTGGCAGCCTAATGCATGGGAACCATTTAGTCTGGTCTCTCACTGGCGACCTTCCTAGCATGGGAAGCCCTCTCTCCCCAAAATCGGGGCAGAGCATGGGCCGGAGCCCCTTCTAGTCTAGCTCGCCAGATCTTGGAGACACGCAAGTCCCCCCACCACGTCAAGGTGATTCCCGTTAGGGGGGCATTGAATGAAAAGTCGCACTATACAGGGTGGTTGAAAACTCTACACACAACTTTTGAGTTAATGAATATATGAACTGATAATAAGTAAAAATATAAAAGTAAATAACAAGAATGCACATAAGAATTTAAGAATGTACTAAATTTCTAGCAAAATGCACTGAAATGAATTGTACAAAACTTAAGACAAGAATCTTATACTTTTAATAACTGTAATTGAAAAGTATTATCAAATTCAAATTAAAAATATTATTATTGAAATCATAATAATAGGACTACGATTCTCCAGTTGAGCATCGAAAACTGTAGTTTACTGTAACTCAACTCTCTGCTGCGAAAAAATAACAGAGACATTACAGGCTGTGATGTAATCAACGCCTTTTTCAATTGTCCGAACACTTAATTAACAATATTTAAATTACGGAACTCGGGGCTGATCTCGAGGCATTGAACTGCTCCCGAAGCTTCGAAGTATGAAGTGTTCTATCTATCAGCCTGTTTGCTGTTTGACCTTTCTATCACCTTCTCACTGTTGCAGCGCCTAATGTCAATCAATCAATAACATCCCTCTCTTATTAATTAACCGCAGAGTTATCCCTCCTTTCAATCGCTATTACCCTGGACATTGCTCTTCTGGACTATTTTCAACGTATTCTTCCTCCCCTCCCTAATGCGAAGTTTGGCCGGTATTATCAATCTTTCAAATACACAATTAGTCAACTCTGGAACATCCATCTCTCTCCTTTCTGGGCATCTCACACGACATGTAAGGGCAATGACCGGACTCTCAGTCACTTGTCCTCAATTTTTTTATTATAGAACAAAAATTCTTTCTGTTACGCTTCTTTAACGGGATGCATGTGATATTAATTAAGAGGAAAAGTTAATGTGACGAAACAAATTTGTTCGACGAGCATATTAAACTATATGAATATTGATGACCTAGTCCATAGGATGATATGCAAATTCCCTTGCATCTCATCCTATAATATCTATAATATGACTAAAATGTTTCTTTCTATATTTTTGCTAGGGTTTAAACTTCAGTGACACCGTCATATTTCATTCTCATTCACACTATCACAACAAATCATGTAAACTGGACCTTTATTGTCCCTAGAATCCCTAGGGGATTAAAAAATCAGCTTTTCCATTCACAGGCAGACGCTGCTGCTATTTAGAATAATTAACTCTGGCAAAGATACAAGTCGAAAACCGTCAGGAGATCATTATAATGTTATAATTATCAATTCAATATGTAAAAACGTTGAAAACAAAAATGCAGTCTACAAGACATTATCATTACCTTTTTGCGTATGAAAAACTTTATTTAGTTAACATGATCTATGGTAGAATATTTTGTTTTTGTAATAGGATAAAATAGGCTCATCAGTTGAAAATAGGTGCTTTGGAAATGAGTTACTTGAGAGGAGCATGTGGACTTACAAGGTGGGATGGAGAAAGTAATGAGAGTGTGTATGAGAGATGTGGTATGACTGAGAAGGAAATTGGTGTGGAGTGTGGAGTGGCTGAGAGAGTGAAGTGTATTACAATGAGATTGTTTGGACATGTAGAGAGAATACAAGGTGAGAAGTTTGTAAAGACCGTGTACGAAAGTGAAGTTGTGGGATCTGGTGTGAGAGGTAGACCTCCGGTTAGATGGCAGAACAGAGTGCAAGAGTATGTGAGAGAGAAGTGTGAGGGGGGAGGGGGGATGAAAAAATTGAGGAGTGAGTGCTGGAACAGGGAAAACTGGAGACTCTTCTGCCGTGGCCATCCCCGTGGTGGGAGATCCCGGAGGGAGCGAGCGTCGGAGCTATAGATATAGAATAAATAGGATAAAACCAAAATCAGAAAAAAATATGTTTTTACTAAACGGATACTTATTATATTTGTAATCACATTTTTGTTATGCTCTTGAGCAGTTCTTTCACTTGAAATGGCCGCCTTCTTCTCCCTCACTCTTCTTGCTATAGCTTCCTCAGTCCAGTAACGAATCAAACCACCGTCCTCCAGATAATTCATTTGTTGCAGGAATCGTGAGTAAAATGGGGCGCCCTTTCTGGTAAGCAAAGAAAGAGTATCAAATGCGGAAATAGCAAATCAAGATGTACAGTTTCGAGCCATAATATGTGTCCAGGGTCGGTATTCACAACACATCTTAGAGTTTAGACTTGTTTATATGTTTGCATTGTTTCAGGTTCATTTCGAAACAGTATATGGTTTTGCTATTCTGTTTATATGAACTGTTGTTATGATTTCGAAGCAGCGCTGGATCCTAGTCCTCGCCATGAGTAAACGTTTACGAATAAAATTTAAAGTTAAGAGTGAAATTTGCTTCTGTGAATAGCCTGATGGAGTATAAAACGAGCTCCAAGAAGTATGAGCCAGGATAATTGTTGTAAATGGTGCACTGGTATGTCACACGATTAGATACTTAAAAAAAAAAAAACTTGATACAAAATTATTGCTGGTGACTGAACTCTTTCCAGTACCACTTAGTCATGGTATCTAAAGCCAAAGAAAAAAAAAAGCAAGTTGACTGTAGGCGACTTTTTTTAATTATTTCCTGCACGTCTGTGCATAGGGGAAAATATTCGTGTGAGAGCTACCCTTCACGGTAGCCAGACAAACACTAATTGCGGTACGCACTCTCATAAAATCATAGTTGAATATACAGTAGTCCAGGCCCAATGAATCACACCCACGCTGGTGTGATTTAAGGGGGTACCTGGCACTCAGGGGCGTCCTCCTATATGGAGTAGAGTGTTGAAACTTTGCAGGTTAACAGGTATACATGTTTTCTATATTTTGTGTGAATAAAAAATATCTATGTATACATATACGTATTTATATACATTACGTAACGCGATATATTAAATCAACACAACAGTATTAATACTTGATCAATGGTTTTTGTTTTTTGGCAGTGAATAGCCATTTGGTATGTCTAGAGACCTATGAAAAATATTAAGAAATTTTCACATATACAAATTAATGCTGGCATGGCCTATTTTCATTTACATAAAATTAGCGAAAACATGGGATTTTCGGTCACTATTTTCTCTATCACTCCCAAATCCTTTATCTTTTCCAGAATATGTAAAAATAGAGCTCTAGCTGCTACTAATAAGCAGCATTCCCTAGTAGTCCCATCAAAATCTAATTGTTTGTAGATTTTCTGTGAATAAAAAATGAAAAAAATTGATCGAATAACGATACGGCCAGTTAAAAATATAAAAAGTATGTAATATCCTAATTTCTTCACTAATTTACATGTTATAGTTATTATAGTAAACAGGTAAATAAGTTAAACAATCATCAAAATATTTCAGTTATATATATTTCAGTTTAAAAACTGTTATATATTGACCCCAGGGACCCCTTACAGGTGCCTGGTACCCCTCTTAATTAAAGGAAATTTGAAACAATTGGGAATATCGAACACTTGGATTTCATGAAAGAGCGGGGATTCAGAGGATCTTACCACTCTATTATTGGGGTTAAAATATTAAAGTTAAATAAAGAAAATATACCACATCAATGATATATAGATAGAGGCAAATATCAGGAATAGAAGCTGCAGGCATGCTTCATCTCTTATTATAATAATTGTTAATTGATTATCATCTAATGCCATTGCATGATATTATACGCAGTTGAGGAGTCGAATGTTCATGTTTTATGATTCCAACATATGTTGTCACTTCCACTATGTTGCCAAATATATTTTGAATATCCTTATGAAGTTGGCTTTTGTAAATAAAATGCATGTATAGATTAATATGTAGAATTTATATCTTCCCTTATAGTAACCATCTCCAATGAGTTTTAACCAACTGTACTTTATCTAATATCCAAAGCAGTATAATATAAATATAATTTTAAAATTAAGGGCATTATAATTATTGTCTTGACACGTAACTGCTATGGAAGAGATGGTAGAGAAACAAAATTAGGGAATATTTAGGAAAGGACGGAATTATGTTGGGGGATATAATTATAATGGTCGGGCAAATAATTACTTTGGCCGTTGGCGTTGTACTGTACATTTAGTAGAGTATGTCAGGCACTGTATAGGTAAAGTGGAAAATATTAGTGCAATTTTTTTAATTATCTGTTGGTATTCCAAATAATGGATATATACAGGATTTCCTCTGCTGTGGAGTAGTGTACGTCCCTGACACAAAACTATGTAAAATTTCCGATATATATGTTGTTAATGTTTTCTAAGAATTTATAAATTAATAGGAGAAGCTAAGATCGAGTTTTCTTTTATTCTACATCATTTCTAGGCAAGGTAGAAATTACGTAAATCCTAAAGAAGAAATATATCGTGGCTGGATTACGCCATCGGGAAATTGCTCCTTCACAGTTTAGAAACTACATTTGTAAAACTAGTTGTAAATAGAACATAATTTTACAGATTCCATCAACCTATAAATATGCTAAGAATACGTGAATTAATCACTCCAATAAATTACATCCCGTAGGTGTAGTAGTTTTAGTGTACAGAAACATTGCTACGTGAACTCATCAATGAATTTTGGAACGTTTAATACAATAATCTATCTCTTCAATATTCAACCATGTTTGGATTGCAGCAATGTTACCTAAATCTGAGCATTTGAAAATAGTGCAGCTATACAGTTTTTGTGAAATATATCACTTTATAGAATGAATTCATTATAGTGATAATTTCATAATTTACGTTTCCTCATATTGATTATAATTAAATAATAATTTTGCACGAAGGGTGAATGTCATACGCAAGTCTCTGTAATATATATTTACTATAACATAGATTTATAAGGACTATCTGTAATAAATAATAAGTATAAATTTCCGTCGAGTAAGGATACCTTAAAACACATAGTAATTTTATCTTTTACCTGAAACCCCATCCAAAGGAAGCTTGGATGTATATCCCTTGGTTGCTGATATAGAATGGAGTTTGGCCCGTAATATCCGCAAATTCTGACGCTACTAGAACAGTAATATAGTTTTTGAAGCTAATGAAGGAATATCCACCCTTTAGGACCTTCATCAGTGCCTCCTTAGCGTCGAGAATCTGAAAAATTATTATGTAACAGAGACTCCGGAATGGATACACCGGATTCAACGTGACATGTAAAGGTATACCAATGGCACAAATAAGCATTATATCATTGGATATCATCACAGCAATATTATAATCAGAATAATTCTGAGAGAAATACAAAAATATAAAACATTACTTTAGTTATTTTAAGGTGATGAATCACTCCTCCTTATCCAATATACAGGATGGTTAAAAAACTTACCAACAAACTGAACGGATTATATGTAAAAATGTCTAAGTAAGTACCGTATATAATATAAACACACTTTATAATTATAGGATTTACTAGGTTTCTAACATAACAAACTGAAATTAATAATTGTACTAAATTAAAAAAAAAAAAAAATTGGTCTTGTTAATACAGTAATCAAAATATAAATATAAAATTCATGACTGTTGAACAACAACTCTTCTAGTGTTTCTAGGAGAGTCATGTACAATTTTTAAAATTAAATTACAGCTCCACAAACAAGAAGTGTGATTACGACAAAGAGTATGGAAGGTATATAGAGGGTACACGCTCCTGTGTTATTTTAGCGACGGTGGCACCGCAAGTGAGAAGCGCGTAAAACTCGAGTTGTGGTGTCACTGGCGTGGTAAACAGCATGGTCAGCACACAATTTTGTGCGGTGATATGGACTCTATGCACTTTTAATGCTTTACCACCAGAAGCACAGTACACTGCAGACTTTGTTGAAAATATTGGACTAATTAATTAACTGTTTTAATAGTGGATATTGTACCAATGCTTCTAAAATAAGACATGCATTTAGTGTAAATTCAGGTTACAAGGAATTTCTATCAGGCTGTTTGACATACTAAATCATTAGGTCCTCGTAAACTGCCTTGTTTCCTCGGTTGGTAGATGAACATAAATAATCTGATACAGTTGTAGGATGAGCTACATTCAGAGCACAAGCTGTCTTACTTGTCAACCAATAGACTCAATCAGATTTTCTTGGAGAATTTATTTTCAGTACCGTGGTAGTTGTGGTTGTTGTGTTTGTATTGGTGGTAGTGATAGTTGTAGTGGTTGTTGTACTGGTGTGTATTTTTTTAAATTCCGCTGCAACGTCAGTCAACCGGCAGGCAACAATACATATGGGTAGGCGGGACTCATGAGAATCCTATGACTACACACACACACACACACACACACACACACACACACACACACACACACACACACACACACACACACACACACACACACACACACACACACATCACGAAAATATAGCAGAATAAAGCACAAACATACAGACAAATATTTACATTATGACCTACGTAAATCCAATAAAAAGAGCGTGACGTACCAGAAACTCCTCCAAAACCTAATAGTTTAGTAGGTGTCGACAAACCACATCAAGTGGCTGGCCCCGGGGCAGCAAGTGTCGGACAGTGGGGCAAGCCAGGCAATAGTGCTCTATAGTGTTAGCACGATACGCTCGACACAATCGACACTCAGTGAAGGGAGGCTCACCCTGCATCCCAGCAACCTGCCTTGGTGACCGGTAGCCAAGCCTCAAACGAGTAGAGACTACAATGTGACTCCGAACTATAAGGCCTCGACGACGGTAGGAATATTTGTGGCGACAGATAGACTCGTAATGGGTGATGGAGATGTTGAAGGGCCTCTCTGCATCCCTGCGTCGCCGTACAGGAAGGAGAGCGACGGAGCGGACTCGAGAGAGGTAACATGTCAGGGAGAGAGGACGTCCAACACCACGAGGAGGCAGATGGCAGGCTTCCTTTGCGAGTCTGTCAAATGTATCATAGTGATGTAAATCTACATGGGATGGCACCCATAAAAATTTGACAGTCAAGTTACGATGACGCAATAAGGCCAAAAATAATAAAAGTTGCTGAATTACAGTAGAATGTATGGGCAGAACACTAGAGAGATAATGTAGGGCATGTTTGGTTTCACAAAAAATGGCAGTATTAACTCCACGTTGACAAACAAGACTAACAGCATCTAGAATGGGATACAGTTCACACAATTTTGAGCTGGAGTGGTTACAGAGACGATGGCTAACCCAGCCCCCTGGAAATGACTCCATGTCAGGTGAGAAAAAGGCACAACCTGCTTTACCATCCATTTGCAATGAACCATCAGTGTAGAGGCAGTATGGATCTGGGATGGAGGACGTCACTGTTTCTATGTGTTCCAGAGCCAACTGCCGCTGTAGAGAAGGCAGTTCCAACTTGAAAGTAGGCGTGAAGCTCACATCAGGTGTTGGTAGCATCCACGGAGGGGGCCCTGGGGGGACGTCAGCAACCATTATATCTATATTAAGATTATGGAGCATAGATAAAACTGACCTTATAAGAGTACGTCCAGCAGGCAGTATGGGAGGGACTGGGTAGTTTGGTCTAAAAGAAGTTTTGACTAACTGAGAGTAATGGGGTCATGAAATATGTAGGAAATGGAGGCTCTTGACAGTAAAGCAAGTAACATTAGAATACATTCTCTCCACTAATGGGGGAAGACGCAACTCACGCTGCATGTTCACTATCCTGGTCGACATTGGACAGCGAGAATTATCCTCATTGCTTTATTCTGAAAATTTTCTAAAGTTTCAAGAGTAGCCCTGGGAAGTTGAATTAAAGCAGGGGAGAGATAATCAACAACTGAACGGATAAAAGCAATATAGATGGTCCTGGCTACTCAGATGGAGATGCCTGAGGAGTTGTTAGAGAGCCATTGAAGTGGTGTAAGTCGGCGCTGGAGATGACCCAAAAAATCCTGGACAATGGGATGATCTTCATGTCTGGCAGGGACAATCGGCCAAATATTGGCTGGCTCGCCTAGGTAACGGTACTGGGAACACATGGGAATGACAGTCCCACCAATGGTGAACACTGGCCTAGCTTGAGGAAGGCGACAGGTGAATATTCTACTCTTATCTGGTGAGACAATAATACCTCAGTGAGAGGAGGCCACAGAGAAGGAGTCAAGAAACCGCTGGAGATCCCTTGGTGAGGTAGAATGAACACAGATATCACCAACATAGCACGTAATTGTAGTTTCAAAAATATCAGGAATATAAGTGAGCAACCGATGCATCAGGATTTTAAATAACAATGGGCTGAGAAATAGCCCCTTGAGGCGTACCAAGATGAAAGGGCTGAGTGCACCACTGAAAAACACATTACCTGTACATTAGTACATTAGTACATTACCTGTTATACCAAAATCAACCAGTTGATTCAAAATTACGTATCTATTAGCAACATCGAAGGCACTGTCCCTGGAAAGCGAGAGTACAGGTCGACTTGGCAGTGGTGTGTGCTTCACTGCATGGGGAAGGACACCAAACAGCCATGGAGAAAGACGATCCTGCAGTCTGTACATGAGACGATTAAGTAAGATTCTCTCCATAACCTTACAAAAACAGGAAATAAGGGAAATTGGCCTGAACTTTGCAGTGCTGGGCTTAGGGATGAGTATTATTGTGCTGCTGGTCCAGGCTCGTGGTACACAGCCGTCACGAAGACAAAGATTGTACAGTTGAAGTAGGGGGTTGCCAGGAACTTGTTGAAGTAGGCGCAGCACAGCATAAGTAATACCATCATCACCAGGGGAAGAACCTTTACCCCGGGAGAGAGCACGGCGTAACTCCTCCTCAGTTATCTGCTCTGCATCGTCATCATCCTGCAACAGAGCAGACATTAGACGTAGCCGATGGATAGCAACACGGGAAGCGAGTACATCTTGTATGTGGATGGGTAGACTGGCTGGGGTAGATTGTTCTGACCAGGCATCGACAAGTTCTTGGGCATAGTCGGCGGGAGTGTGATGACGAGCCGTGGCCGGAGTTTTTCTAACAACCCGGCTAATTAAGTGCCACATAGAAGCCACACTAGGTTGCTGGTTGATGCTGTCCGTGAACCGCTGCCAAGACTCAGTGTGAGCACACTCTTACAGGGCAACTAAAGCGTCCCTAGACATCTAGTAATGATGGAGCAGGTCAGGGATTGGGTTGGCTTGAATTAATAGGCCATCACATTCAGCCTCCTCCTTTGCCTCCTGTATACGGGTATTAAGCGTCCAGGAGTGGGTAGCATGGCGATGCTGGAGGTTTGGCCGGGAGACGTATATTCTATAAAATTCATGGGTAGCAGATACAAGATCAGTGTACAACTGTTCAGCTGATGATAATTATGACAAATGTAGGTGATACATGGGCCATAAAATGTAGAGAATAATGAAATCGAAGAGCGATGTGATCAGAGAATAAGTCTGGCACGGAGGAGCACTGTACCCGAGATGCTATAGATAAGGCTAGACAAGACGATGTAATCCAGAGTACCTCCCCGGCAATGAGTGGCACCACCAGTGTCCCAGCGTGTCAGATGATGCTTGTGGATATATGAAAGGAGACGAACACCATTACAATAAATAGAGCCAGAACCATCACCCAAATCAGAATGCCGAGCATTAAAATCTCCCATATACACCATACCACGCATTGTTAGAGAAGGAAGAGCCCCAAGAGTGAATCTAGCTGGGGCAGAATAGACATTACGTAATTGGAGTACTCCATTCCCAGGTAGAACCTCAAATAGCTGAAAGGTATTATTTGGATCAGAGGAGGTCTGGAGAAGGCGATGTGGTAAGGATCTATGTATGTAAGTCAGGAGACCATTCTTTATCAGATAAACATATGGCACGTAACCTGAGAGGGGAGGAGCTTGCCCAGCAGCGAGCGGCCATCCTGGAAATGTTTCCTGAAGAAAACTAACACTGGGATGATGACGAAAAAAAACATAGGCCTTTAGTTGAGTGAGCTTAGCATAATTGGTGATACCAAATACATTCCAGTAGATGACATCAAGCCGGCACTCACTAGCGAACTTTGTATTTGGAGGTAGAAGTCTGGTGAGAGGGGGCAGATGGGCGACCTGGGGAGGGTGATGGACCAGGAGAAGGGACTGACTGGAATAGCTTTTCAAGGCGAGATGCAACAGTATCCATCTTTTCGGTAAGGGTTGTGACAGTTGAGATGATGGCCTGCTGAGCCTCGACCAAGGTGGAGAGTTTGGAGTCATTAGCAGCCTGAGCAGCAACCAGCAAACAATCCTGGCTTCAAAGGCTGTAGGGACGTGAGCGTGTCAAATGTCAGTGACGAGTATAAACATCTGGAAATTATTAAGGAAGCGCTACAGGTAAGTACATCGATATATGTATGTGCATAATGTGAATTGACAAATATATTTCCAATCTTCATAAGCGATAACAACATGACGAGTAACATTGGGCATTGGTGTTGACGTGTATTGTACCACACGCACCGTCGGGCGGCGCCACTGTTCCCCATAGTGGCGGTCGCAAGTTACCCCTATTTACCTTCCATACTCTTTTAGTACGATGACCTTTAGGTGGTAACTGACACAACTTAAAAATCTGACGGTACATCGTCATATATTTTGATAATTCCTCAGAATAAATAGATATTTGTTCCTTGATTTATAGTTTCATGCCCAAAAGGCATTCTTCATTACTTAAATTTGGTATGTTGAGGTATTCACAGTAAACACAAATTTAAATGACGCAATAAAAAATAACTAAGGAAATATATTGCAAGCCCCTTACCTCCGTTCTCCGGTATACTTCTATTACCACAGGATCAGTATGTTTAGAAAAATATTCCAAAGGAATTCCCTTAAGTAGCCAAGCCTCAGTACCCCATCCCCATGTTGGCTGCGCAACCAAGTTTTCAAATGTTTTTATTGGGAGAGCTTTGCCTTGAACGGTGAGATGAGCTATGAGGGAGGATTTGAAGCCCGTGCTAAATATGAGACAGGCCACTAGCCACCAACCCACAAGCATCTGTACATCAAGGAGTCAGTGTTTTACTAGAGATATCCAAAGAAAAGTAATCGTGGTGTATTTGCATTACTGATTTACAAGTTTCATTATTTTTAAACCATACAACAATGATACAAGCATACTGTAGTTGAAGTGGACTAGTTACTGAACTGTGATAATTTAAAGAGTTTTACTAGGAGAAAGAATAATGTCTAGTGACAAATATATATTATTCGTGTTTTTATTATGAGTTATTGTGAAATGTTCATTAGGAATAACTAGAACCATGTATTTATTACCTGTCCGAAACCATGGATGAAGAGTTCTGGAGGAGGTTGTTCCAGGAGGGCACCCCAGCTGTACAAGAGGGCAAGGTTCAACTGAACATCCCGATCTCCAGTGGCAAATGCCCACAATTTTTGCAACGTCCATAGCATTAATCCGGAGAAAACCACACTCCCTACCATCGCCATCCAAACCTGACCTGAAAGAAAAGGAAAAAAAATAAGAAAACTAACATTTTCCTTGCAATGCAAACACAACAAACCATATATATATATATATATATATATATATATATATATATATATATATATATATATATATATATATATATATATATATATATATATATATATATATATATATATATATATATATATATATATATATATATATATACATATTCCTAGATCACGTACCTCAAATTATATTGATATATATAGATATATCTTACCTTTTTTAAACACATATCATTTGGGTAACAAGGCAGAACACACCTGAAAATGGTCGGACGAGGGATAAATATTGTGGTAGGGTGGTGGGCTTGAGAGATATTACGGTCACCATATCTGAAGGATAACCGCGGGCATACTCTGTAACCTTAAGTCGTCCTGCCGAAGGTCCAGCGACAGTGCAGAAATCTTTTTCTTCCCGTTGCAGTAAACCCATCATGCCATCATAGGTTCCATTCTTTTCCACACCCCAGGACCGGTTTGGCTCTTCCCGAATTTCGAACCTGTACGTAGGATATATTGTCAACATTAGTACCCCCTTAACGGGAATCGCCTTGACGTGGTGGGGAGGCTTGCGTGCATCTGACATCTGGCGAGCAAGTCTAGAGAGGGCTCCGGCCCTGGTCTGCCTCGATCTCGGGGAGAGAGGGCTTCCCATGCTAGGAAGGTCGCCAGTGAGAGACCAGTCTAAATGATTCCCAAGTATTAGGCTGCCAGTACGGGCCAACAGTGCTGCCTTTCAGAGGGACCGTCCTATAGGGACCGTCCTCTAGGGGTCGTCCTATGTTGGATGGCTCATTGGGGCTGCTTTTTAATAATGTAATATGAGTATACGTAAAACTCAGCCCCCTCCCCCCACCATCATAATATTCCTTTATGAGTCGCCACTTCGCCACTACAAACAAGAGTCGGGTCTCATAAGCCTGGCTATATATATACAAGTTACTTTCTCCTAAGGGGCTACATTTGTCTGGTCTCATATAAGCCTGGCTATATATATACAAGTTACTTCCTCCTAAGGGGTTACATTTGTCTGGTCTCATATAAGCCTGGCTATATATATACACGTTACTTCCTCCTAAGGGGTTACATTTGTCTGGTCTCACATAATATAACGAGTTTCTCCTGGGGCCAACCAATCTAACAAAATTAATGTTATATGGATAACAAAATGCACCAATCTATTCCTCGAGCAGTGGTCGACCAGACCCTCGATTGATTGATTGATTCTTCGATGCAACTAGGCATCCGGCGGCGCAACAGCTAGGGTCATTTACCGCCCAACACAAAATTGTCATCCACACAACTAACAAAGCATGAACTCCTGAAAGGGACAGGCAGCATGAGTAAATGACACACAAATTAAAAAAAAAAATAACACACAATTACTAAAAGAACACATCGACTTAACGAAAATATAAAAAAAGAATCAAGACTAAAATTTTCAAACCATCTAAAAACTGTAAATATCATAAAAACACAATTTGTGGAGGAGGCCAGTCTCCACATAGGAGAGGGTGTTCCCTCCAACACTACAAGCCTCCTCCCCGAGCACCCAGGAGAGGATGTAAGAAGTGTCACCCACCCGGTACTCGGAGAGGTGCCGACTACGCAGGTCCCCAAGACTGGGACACTCGACAATGATATGCCGTTCTGTCAAAGGGACCAGACAATCGTCACAGTAGGGAGGGTGAGCCCTCTCCATTAGAAATCCATGAGTCAATAATGTGTGGCCAATGCGGAGACTGACAAGAGCCGTCTCCCACCGGCGGGACAGGCCACTGTAGCTCCACAAACCCAGGCGCTGGCGGATGTTGCAGAGCTTGTTAACCCCGATGGCATCCCATCTGTCCTGCCAGTAGGAACGAGAGTTTGTTCACTAACGTACCAGTGGATAAAACCATAGATACCATCCTCCAACGGGAATACGAACACCCAGACCTCCCACGACTAAACATCCCCAAGACCTGCCTCTACTTGAACTCTGCCCCAGGGCAATATGTACCAGCAGATTGACGGTATAGCGATGGGTAGCCCCCTGGGTGTCCTCTTCGCTAACTTCTTCATGGGTACTGTTGAAGAGGATCTTCTCAAATATAATCGCCCACCAATAAGCTGTCGGTATGTAGACGAAATTTTTGTTCAGGTGAAGGACCTGGACGAGCTACTACTACTACAACAACGGTTTATCTCCTCGTCTGGTCTGATCTTCACCTTCGAAAAATCAATGGATGGCAAACTACCCTTCCTGGACCTCTTGGTTGCCCACCACAACTCAGATTTCCAAACCACAGTGCACACTAAGTCCGCCAACAACGGACGATGTCTAAATAGTGACAGTGAATGATCCAAGAGATATCTCCAATCCACTATCTCATCCTACGTTAGGAGGGCCCTCACCCACTGCACCAGATGAAGAAACACACAACAGGAACTAGAACGTCTCGCCCAAGTCCTGGTAAACAATGGTTATTCCAACCCAGACGTCTCCAACACCATCAAATTTCAGCTAAAAAAATAGTATGAAGTGAATTCCCCATACAAACCCAACAGTGATATCAAACTTTACTATCGTAACTACATGCCTATTGACTACAAGACTGACGAGACCATAATAAGAGACATAATAAAGAAAGATTTAAACCCCACCATACAGGGGCGGGTAAACCCCTGTGTGGGGGTGTTCACGGAATATGCGCAGCACACCTAACTTCTTTGAGGCGGTTTTAGCAAGAGAGGTAATGTGATCTCTCCAAGAGAGATTGTGAGAGAAAGAGACTCCAAGAATATTAAGAGAAGGGGAAAGGTCAAGTAGTGTGTCGTTGAAGGAGAGAGGATAGTCAGCAAGAAGATTAGTACGAGTTGAAAGATGAAGGAACTGTGTTTTAGAGGCATTGAAAACAACAAGGTTCTCTCTGCCCCAGTTAGAGTTGAGGGAAAGATCAGAAGTCAGGCGTGCTACTGCATCATCACGTGATGTGGAGAGTAGCTGCTGGGATGGACGGTTGTCAAAGTGAGTGGAGTAGTTTATGGTGAAATCATCAGCATAGGAGTGGATAGGGGAAGAGGTACAGGTAAGAAGGTCATTAATGAACAGGAGAAAGAGGGTGGGTGATAGAACAGAACCCTATTAATAGACTTGGAAGAATGACCATCTACAACAGCAGCTATAGAACGGCCAGAAAGGAAATCAGAGATAAAGGTGCAGAGAGAGGGATAGAAACCGAATGAGGGCAGTTTGGAGATTAAGGTTTTGTGTCAGACTCTATCAAGAGCTTTGGATATGTCGAGGGCAACAGTAAAAGTTTCACCAAAGTTCCGAAAGGAGGATGACCATGAATCAGTAAGGAGGGGTAGAAGATCGCCAGTAGAACGTCTCTGACGGAAACCATACTGACGATCTGAAAGAAGGTCGTGACAATAAAGGTGCTTATGAATTTTGGAGTTAAGAATAAATTCGAATACTTTTGGTAGACATGAAGTCAGAGCAATGGGGCGATAGATGGAGGGTTGGGAACGGTTTAGTTTCTTCGGAACAGGTTGGATCAGAGCAAACTTCCAGCTAGAAGGAAAAGTGTTAGATGATAGACATAGACGGAACAATTTTCATAGGCAGGGTGTCAGCACTAAAGCACAGTTCTTGAGAACAACAGGAGGAATCTCATCAGGTCCGTACGCCTTCCGAGTGTTAAGGCCAGAGAGGGCAGAAAATATTTCCTCTGAAGAGATTCTGATGACAGGCATAAGTAAGTCAGAGAGGGGTGGAGTTGGAGGAACAGAGCCGGAATCATACAGTGTAGAGTTAAAGGTAAAGATTTGAGAGAAGAGTTCAGCTTTATCAAGTGGAGAGATGGCAACATTTCCATCAGGAAGGATGAGAGGAGGGAAAGAGGAAGAAGTAAAGTTACTGGAGAGATTTTTGGCTAGATAACAGAAAGAGCGAGAGGTGGAGGAGTTGGACAGGTCATTGCACTTGGCACGGATGAAGGATTTTTTTTGGCTAGTCGGAGAACAGATTTGGCACGATTCCGGACATAGATATACAGAGCACAAGATTCATCAGTTTGAAGGCGTCGGTTCCGTCTGAAAGCTTCCTCCTTGTTGTGGACAGCAGTAGAACAAGCCTGATTAAACTAAGATTTTGTTGAATTAGTAAGAGGGAAAGAATATGGAATGTACGCCTCCATTACCGAGAGGATCACCTCCGAGAAGCGTGCAGCACTCTCAGAGGGACCCCGGCCACGGAAGCAAAAATCACTCTCTACACCATAAGGCAAGTACTGTACAATAATAAGATAACAGCAAGGGTCACAAGACTATAAGATAACCAAATGAAAGTAGATAACACACAGGTATAAACAGACTACCTGCCTAAGGCCGGCATACAACAAATAACCAACACATGTAACAAGAGATAGGCATGAAGATAACCAGATTGCACAAACTTATTAATTTTAGGTAGGCTACCTGAAGATAGGAACAGCAGTGGTCATGACGCAGTAGACAAAGACTACGTGCCTTATCCTACCACATGACCATAAGACAACCCACAGTGTGATAGTCTATCAAAATTGTAATATTGGATTCCAGACTTGCTGGCAACTCCAGTAGAGAATGCATATAAGCAATGAAGCTTAACTAATAGGGAGGATACTTAAAACTGACTCCAAGGGCTGTAGGCTTGTCTCCACAAAGAGAGACCATACAAATACGACAAGGCACATCATTATCATTCCCTGTATAGATAAGTGTATATATAAATAAATTAAGCCTGAACTTAGAAACTGAGAAGTCAATAATCCCTAAACAACACCCAACGTCTGCTACGCTACCTAATACAACAACAACAACAACAACAACATCTCTACTACTACAAGTCTATGATTATCATACAAGTAAGTCACCAGATCCTGAAAGAGTTAAAGCCTAACAGACTGGTACAACTCCATGGGAAATCTTGAAAGTACTGCCTCAGATCATCCCAGTAGGCAGCGCTGTAGTGCCACAGGCGCCGCTTGCTGGGAGGGTTAAAAGGTCTTACAAGGAGCGATAGGAGAGGATACTGTAATAAGATTTGATCGGAGGAGCTCAAAGGAGAGAAAAGTTCAACAGTACAAGCAGAAGGATGAGAGGTTAGGAATAAGTCAAGGATATTAGGCTGATCTCCAAGGCAGTCTTGATTATGGGTAGGGTACTGAATTAACTGCTCTAGGTCGTTGAGGATAGAAAAGGTGAAGGCTTGTTCACCAGGTGGATCAGTGAAGGGTGATGAAAGCCAAAGGCGGTGGTGAACGTTGAAATTTCCTAAAATGGAGAATGAGATAGAATGTGTTCCATTTTTGAAGTAAGACAGTCGAAGAATTTTTTATAGTCAGTAGAGTTAGGAGAGAGATATACAGCACAGATGTATTTAGTTTGAGAGTCAAGTTCGGGAACACGAGAACAAGTGAGGTCGTTGCATACCTATAAGCAATATCCGAGTTTGGCACGAATCTAAGGATAGAGAAAGTAAGAGGAGACAGAGTAGGGGTTGCTGTCAGATGATGCTGAGATCTGGGTCTCGGTGAGGAAGAGAAGATGAGGTTTAGCGGAGAAGAGATGGTGTTCAACAGAGGAGAAGTTAGAGGAAAGACTTGTGGAGGAGGCCAGCTCCTCCACATAAGAGAGGGTGTTCCCTCTTACACTACAAGCATCCTCCCCGAGCACCTGGGAGCGACTGTAAGAACCGTCACCCACCCGGTACTCGGAGAAGGGTCTACGACGCAGGTCCCCAAGGCTGGGACACTCGACAATAAGACCTTAAGCGTACGTATGTGGGGAACCCAATTCAAACGTTTGTCAAAAAGGAGACCCCAAAACGAGTCTACTCGATACAACGTATCCGATGACCATACATGAATAAGTCCAGATGATGGTGGACGCCTTGGATGTGGCAGAAATGCATTGCAACTGTCTTAGCAGGAGAAAAATGAAACCCATGACAACCAGTCCAATGCGACACCCTGTCAAGGGCAAGCTGCTTGTGCCGCTCTGCCACCGATATACGTGAACCAGCAAACCAGACTGCCAGGTTGTCAACGCACATCGAGTTGGCTATACCGTCCGGAAGGGATGAAGCAATGGCATTAATTACTACTGCAAACAATGTGACACTGAGGCTGCTTCCATTGCCATGTAGTGTCATAGGCTTTCTCTAAATCAAAGAATACACAGACAAGGTGTTGATGTCGTGCAAAGGCCTCACATGCAGCAGCTTCCAACCTGACCAGAGCATCTGTAGTGGAACGATGTTTACGAAAGCCAGACTGGGA
The DNA here is from genome assembly GCA_034508575.1 of Petrolisthes manimaculis. Lineage (NCBI taxonomy): Eukaryota > Metazoa > Arthropoda > Malacostraca > Decapoda > Porcellanidae > Petrolisthes > Petrolisthes manimaculis. The sequence continues at coordinate 335,750 of JAWZYT010000298.1, read as the reverse complement.
CGAAGACAGAAAATCATCCTGTTTCAAATAGTATACCAGTCTGATATTCACCATGTTCTCAAATAGTTTACAGAGACAGGAGATCAATGCAACTGGTCAGTAATTGGGAACAACACTAGAGTTCTTGCCCGGGTTTGGAAAAGGAATGATGGTAGAAACCCTCCACACAGAAAGGAAGAAACCCTCCAGCAAGATTATGTTTTCTAATATATAAAACACTCTTACTGTCTGTCTGTCTGTCTGTTTAGTCGCTATGCACGCGCTCATCCTTGAACCTAGAGTAATAATTTTTACATAAGTTTGATTGCTGATGACTGGGGAGTGTTCTAGGCTTACAAAAAAATAATGTTTTTAAATGATCAATGGGGTGTTGGGGGGGTTCGAACCCCTAGATTATTGAGCCATGGTCATGTCGCCTCCACTTATACATCCTCGATGGACACTTGAACCTCTTTAATATAAACTTAGGTCTTTTAAAAGGAGATGGAGGACAGAGGAAGAATTAAATTGACTAAAGGACAAATGAAATGGAATTTGAGGACGAAGGAAGCCTAATATGGACGAAGTAAAATGATGGTAATAGAGAGAGAGGGTGGGACAGGGGGGAGTTGATTATCATGTCACTGTGTTAGGAGATACGTACACACATACACACACACTCTCTCTTTCCCTCCCTTTTTCACACACGCACAAACTCTCTCTCTCTCCCCCACATGCTCTCTCTCTTTTCCCCTCTCTTTCTCTCATAGGCTACACCAAACTCTCTCTCCCCCACACGCTCTCTCTCTCTCTCTCTCTCGTTTTCTCTTTGGAGGAACAAAAAAACTGGGTGGGTTTGGGGGTGCGGGAATAGGGGACAGGCTGGGGGGAGAGATATAGATAGATAGAGAGATAGATAGATAGATAGATAGATAGAGAGATATAGATATAGATATAGTTAGATATAGATAGATATAGATAGAGATAGAGATAGATAAATATAGATAGATATAGATAGATAGAGATAGATAGATAGATATATAGAGATAGATAGATAGATAGATAGATAGATAGATAGATAGATAGAGATAGATAGATAGAGATAGATAGATAGATATAGAGTGATAGATATAGTTATAGATAGATCACCCTCCTAATAAGTTCACATACAAATAATTAGAGGAAATTTATTGACAAAACCACATGTAGGATTTTCACCCGGACAACGTCGGGTATCGCTGCTAGTAATATTATAAAGCAAAAAGAAGTGAAATCTCCTCCTCGCCCAAGTGTCGCAACATTGCATATGGGATGTTGTCTGGCCAGGAAAAGTGTCGCCTCAGAGAGGGAGAGAACAGAATGGTTATAACTTTCATTTTCGCTCCCTGTGAAATCCAGGGCAGTGTGCTCCTTGGATCTTAACTCATGCCTAACAGCCAGAGGTCGAGAGTCACGGCTGGAGACTTTAGCAAAAGCCTCCGCCATGGTATTAGCCACTTGCAAACCATCTATGATCTTAATTCCATTGACTTTTTATCTTACCATTGATTTTACGGACTCTCCTGAAAACTTGGGCGAGTCGTGCCTCTTAAAACTCGTCTAGCCCGGGCCCTTGTCCATCGGAAGTCCTCTAAAAGAGTTGGGTCCCCACGATTACGACGAAGGCGAGAGAAAGCATCACGCTCCTCCCGCACAGCAGCGGTGCAGACTGGTGACCACCAAGGGACAGGACGTTTGAGAAAGTAGCCAGAAATTTTAGGGATAGAGTTGAGAGCAGCTAAGTGGATCATATCAGTGAAATATGTTACAGCCTTGTCAGAGCTACCAAAATCGGCTACAGAAGAGACAGATGAAGTTAGCTCTCTAAAACAGAGCCAGTCAGCTTACTCTAATTTCTATCTAGTAAGACTAGACTGTGGTTCATACCTGTTACTTTCTAAAAGTAAAGGTAAATAGTCACTGCCATAAAAATCAGGAAACACTTTCCAAGTAAAATCTAACAGAGCACTGGGTGAGGAAAGGAAAATGTTATAATGGTGGTAAAATTCCTAGTAGTGCTATTAAAATGTGTCACATCTCTCGTATTTAAAACCCCCAATCCCTCACCCTAAATAAAAGAAACCAATAAAACACTCCTGGGGTTGACCGAACTGTCACCCCACAGAAGATGACGACGATTAAAATTACCCAATAAAATAAAGAGAGATGGTTGAGATCACTCCTCTGAACTGTAACACTTGGAGGAAGGTATAGACTGCACACAGTGTACAGGCGGCCAATAAAACCTTTATCTGCCTGGAGCGGAGTGTGAAGCTCCAGGCTCGTGCATAGAACATCTCGATGACCTAGGATGGCAGAGCCACCATGGTGACCCTGTCCTTTAAATAAGCGAGAATGTCCTATTCTGAGAATTCATACAGGTCCTTACTATATAATTATATGCCCTTTGCTATAATTAAATATTCGATGTGGTTTAATAGATTACAACATGCTATCAGAAGGACAGGTGAGATTGAGGAGCATCATGGCCTGTATAAGATTTTTGGCTCTGTTTAAAACGCCCTTACCATATTTCTTTATATGGCCCATTGGTAGTACTCCAATTCCTTTCTCCAGATACCGGGAAGCATGGATAAGGTTACCACGTCCCTCCCTGTAGTAAGTCATAAACCAAAAGTCTGTAGCAACCCGATGTTCTTTGGGAACATCTCTACAGAGTCATCAAAGATGTTAGGGCAGTAGTCATTGTCACTGTCAACTACATTGGTGGACCACATCATCTGAACTTTACAGTGAGTATCCCCCACAATCAAAGAATCTTTTGCTTTAAAAGCTGCTTTGGCAGCAGCATTTGTATTGAAAGTAATATAGCATCGATTGGACTACTGTCACTGTCAGAAGTTATTCGGATACGAAGAACCACTCCATAAGAAAGGGATGCAAGTAAATTCGTAAAAAATTACGTGTTTAAACCGCTAACAGGGTTCGTCGAAACAACACCCGACCTGCTGAGTCTACTCTTATTCTATCTTATTCTGCATATTACAATGACTAGAGAGTGACGTCTAAAGGGCCTGGTCGACCATTGCTCGAGGAAGAGATTGGTGCTTTTCTTTTTCCATATAGCATCGATTTAGACCCCAGGAGCCAAGATCTACTACCTACTGCGCAAATGAGGGGACCGAGCGTTGGTCGCCGTGGGCGGGGTACCTCTTCCCCAACGGTGCCACTTGTTTTAAAAAGCAGCCCCAATGTCTTGAAAGTTTGCCCACGACGGTGCTGAGACCCCCTTCCACAACATCTCTCGGCTTAGACACCCAACTATCCAACATAGAACAGTCCCTAAAGGTCGGTCCCTCCGGAGGGCAGCACTGTTGGCCCGTATTGGTAGCCTATTGCATGGGAACCATTTAGTTTGGTCTCTCACTGAGGACCTTACTAGCATGGAAACCTCTTTCTCTCCGAAATCTGGGCAGAGCAGGAGCTGGAGCCCCCTCTAGACGAGCTCGCCAGGTCTCAGAGACACACAAGCCCCCACACCACGTCAAGGCGGTTCCCGTTGGGGGGGTTATCTTTGGTCAGAATATTTTGTTGTAACAAATATTAAGATTATCATATAGGAAACCAAATATAGTGTTTATTTGATTCATTAACACATATTAACACGTTGATCTGAAAGTAATACTTATAAAGAATTCTTCATAGGTACGGTAAGGAGACATTTTTTAGATCAATGGAAATGTTAAAGGATATAGTTACATAACAGGCACTATATATTGCAGTTATATAGACAGACAGATGGAGACGTTTTGATGGTGATATTACTATTACAGTGTGAATGCATCTTTATACCAACGTAAAATTGAGCTTGTCAGCGAAGGATAGCAGCAAATTTGCATCAACAGACTCTTGAAGGGTAACGGTGCTTCCTGGTTTATCACTGTCGGGAGAGTAGTCCATGTAAGGGAAGTACCGTGCAGTGATTACGTTGAATTTGTGACCAAGCATATCTTGGAACTGATCTAGAAATTAGAATGCAGAAAATGCATCACTCGTTACATGATTACATATAATGCTTTCATGTCATTTCCCTAATTGACCTACATTGATTACAGATGGCGCCATTCTTTGAATTTGGCCAAGTCTAATGTAAATAATGGAATATAGAAACAATAATGGTCATTGCTCTGGACTTGACTACTATTCGTTTCAGCCGGACAGACATTGTTTCCTCAAATATCGGACGAGTGTGGGGTACTCGTGTAACCCTTCCACTAATACCCGAACACCCACCATACCACTCCTTCCTTCCCTACCCCACACTTTTCTTCGAATGCGTCAATATGACTGGCCAGCTTTGTGATATTTTTCACGAGTAAAATCCTCGCATAACACATTTAGGAATATGGTTTGTCAGCCATAAATTAGGCCCGGATGTTAAATGTAGTGTGCTGAAATATTGTACTTAAACAACGATTCAATTAGGAGATATTTGCGAAAAACAGCGTCTGTCCGACGCTGAAACGTATAATAAATCTGTACGTATGATAACAAACGCTGTAAAAGGATTTCTTTATTTTGGACAGTACTATTTGTACCAATTTGACCAAACAATAAGAAAACTCATAAGCTTAGGAGAATCTATTAACCGAAAATATATTTCTCTTATGTGGAGATAAGTGCACCTTTTATGAAACTGATTAATAAGATTTTATAATCAACTAACCATAGAACAATGTTGGTGGCCAGAACTCCTTTGGTTTATTTACTTGAAGATTCATATTTGCTAAATTCCACTGAAACGTCAAATGAACATCTGCATATCCTTCATCACAGTACATACATCTGCTATAAACTGAAACGTGAGGGTCCACTCCATCTGCTGGAATATAATATGTGCAGAATTAAGTAGGTTACCTTCCAATAGCAATATTTGGAGGCAGTGATTTATCTGACTGTTAAAATAATGGAGATATAAAATATGGAGAGGGGATGACATCACATCCTTGAAGGCAATTTTATATTGGTCGTCTATCATGTACACCTATACTGTAAAAACATTAATCAGCTGATCTGGACACATCTTGTAGTGAGTGATATTTCTCACTCTGTGAACCATTATTCCTGCCTATGTATGTGCTAAATTGGATCGTAATGGTAATATTCCACAAGCAAGGTGAGAACTAAATAACAATATATATTTACGAAGGAAACTAAATAAGAATAACTAAAATGCAGCGTATGTCTATGCCACACGTCCAATTGCAAACAGACTAGACAATATTGGCTTAGATCGACTGTTTATCTTAAGTGTGCCTTATGAAGGAGAAAACTGAAAGACCAATGAACCCAAGTACTCAGTACTATCACCAGAAGATCCTTTAGATTGTAGTTTATCAAGCCTTCAATGATAACGCTGCAAATTTTCAATTTTTTACCATGGTATTTCAGTTACGGGTGCCGTATATTTTGATGTTGGTCTTATGAATGACAATCTCTTTCTCTACCATTTCTTCACTTATACAGGAGAAACCTACATTCATTATTTGTTGATAGATGTGTGGTCTTTGCTTTTGAATTTAAATGATCTTCTGGTGTTAGTCTGTTATTTATAAGTACTTTTTATATATGTTTTACATAGTTTATGCTCTTTCAACATTTATTTTGGCTGAGTTTTGCCGTCTTGCGTGAGCCACCCCCTTTGCACATTTACATGTGCATTTATATATAGAGAGATAATGCTATAGTGTCCTAGTTCGCTAGTATCGCTACCAAATCTACATTTGCCCTTATCCCAGATTGTTGTCTAAGCAGGCATACATAGGCTATTAATATAATCTTAGAATACTAACTACAGGAATTTTAGTTTTTTTATTTCCAATGGTATGACCTCAGAAAGTAATGGCAAATTTGAATTTGAATATGGGTAGGTTATAGTTCTTTGCTTGCTTGTTAGTGCAACTGTTCCTCCTCCTTGTGTATTACCTCCATATGTTCTCTCTCTCTCTCTCTCTTTAACAAGTTAACATTCTGACTAGCAACAGACTAGTAAATGGCAATGCCTGAAACCTATAGTCCTTCAGTTTTATGAAGGCGAAATGCTGTGGCTGGGATAATCCTGTCATTAATGTGTATCTGCCAACACTTTTATTCTAAATAATTTATATATATTTCCCCATAAATCTCTAGTTGTTTTCTAATTTATCTACATATTGACTCCGTAGGAGGGTATTGTCTGCAATAGTAATGTGGGCAATACTTTAAGGGTTTTGGCGCCCCTTCGGCCCCAGCCACTAGGTTTTAGTTCTTCAAATATCCGTCTTTTCTTTCTATTTCCTTCCTGCTTGCTGTCTCACCTCTCTATCACCGTTTACTGGCGCAGTTTTTCGAATCATATAATTGGACTAGGCCTATAAATGATAAGGGAGAAAGGCCTATGTCATTAAAACTGTTTTAAAACGAATGACAAGGTTAAAAATATGAGAAAAACAAGGTAAATGGTAAGAAAGGAAGGAAGGGCAAGTGAAAGAGGCATAAAACATTAGGGAGGATGTGTAAGGTTGCCAGTTACTTGAGAGATACTGTAATATTATAATATTATAGCCTATGCATAAAATTATTCCAAGTTTATTGAAAACGCTATTCAAGTTTAAAATCGATTATTTTTAAGAAAATGCATATTTAGAAGAAAAAATCTTGGTAAATAGCTTAATGAATTTGTTGATAAATATGATTATTAAAAAAGTTAGAAAATTAAACCGTCTTCTACCGAAACAATAAACAATAAACAAACAGCTGGGCTTGGGAGAAGGTGATAAATAAGGTGGACTACAAGCACGAAGGATTAGATTGATATTAAGTGACGCAACAGCGAGGTCAAATAACACCAGGAAAAGGTGATAGTGAGATGTGACAGCAAGCAAGAAGGAAATAGGAAGAACGGAAGGACAGTTGAAGAAATGTAAGCTAGTGGCTGGGGCCGAAGGGGCGCCACAACCCTTAAGGTATTGCCCACATCATTACAAGCAATACCCCCCTACGGGACAAGCACGAGAGATAAAGAAATACAGGGATAGCTGTCTAATATCCAAAGGATAATATATATTCAGTAGTCCATCCCACTACGATGGTGAACAAAAGACACTGCCTTTATTTAAAGGATATAATATAACATATTCTAATCATTTTTGTTTATTATTACTTTTCACCTAATCACCTTCATTTTTCTTACCCTCTTCCCCTTCAGCCTCGCCTCAAATCATCACATTTCTTCTCTCCTATATCCACCTACGTTAATGCAGTATGCACTTCTCTAAACCCTGGTATTTCAAACTACGGGTCCCGAATTCCTCCAAACTCACAAAAATTAACGCATGAATAAAATAGAATAATAATATTCGTGACATTAAATAAATATGAAGTTCACACACGAATATTCATATATTCATATATTTAATTTATATTATTTAATTATTTAATTATCAATAAAACAAAGTAATTGCACAAATATTAGCCTTCTTAAGAGAGAGAGAGAGAGAGAGAGAGAGAGAGAGAGAGAGAGAGGGAGGGGTAGGTGAGGCAGTGGCCGCACTGTTTATAATTCTGTAAATAATTCTGGTTAAAATGCTTTTTAATCATAATTATTGCATTTCATATTCTGGCCTTGTAGTTTCTTAGGTTGATAATTCTGGTCATTTGTAACAGATGTTTCTGTTTGGGTCGCGAGAATGATGTCATAGTAAAAACTGGGTCACGACTGAAAAAGTTTGATGAACCTTGCTTTGAACTACTGGTGATTCGATACTATTCATTCATTCCTCCTGACACACCTGATAATTCATTACCTCCATATAGCCCCGCCTACATTTCTCTCCTTCTCTCCCACTATCATCCCCCCCTCCCTCCACCGCAACTGTTGCCAGATACGATGAGGCCCAAACCAAGACACAGATGGATATGGTGTGGACCATTGATCCGTCCGGAGCTGTACGTGTACTTGTCAAGACTAAATTGATATCTGTAGGATGGGTAGTGAGCTCAGACTGACATCAACTCAAAATTCACCTTACACTCCATATACATATCTAAGTATGTTCTCACCCTCTTATTTCGTTTTAACATATCAATATCAGTTATTCACCACAGCAATCTCTCTCTCTATATATAAAACATTCCTTCTGTCTGTCTGTCTGTTTAGCCGCTATGCACGACCTAGAGTGATTTTTTTTACATGATTTTGATCCTTGAAACCAGGTAAGTGACCTCAGCCTATACAGGGTGTCAGGAATTTTTTGCCCGAAAATTTGGCAAATGTATGCTTTATTAATTCTGAAAAGAAAATACTCTATTGATGTGATCTTTTTTTTTTTAGTTTAGCGGTAATTGAGACATTTAATTAAGGGGGTGTGGGAGTAGGGGACAGGCTTAGGGGGGTGCGGGATTATGGGGACAGGTGGGTAGAAAGCCTGTCCCCCTATTCCTGCACCCCCATAACCCTCCAAGCCTGTCCCCCTATTCCCACCTTTAAGAGGGTGTGGGAATAGGGGGACAGGCTTAGGGGGGGGGGGGTTGCAGGAGTAGGGGGACAGGCTTGGGGGTTAGGGGGCTACAGGAATAGGGGGACAGGCTTTCTACCCACCCAAAATTTCGGGCAAAAAATTCCGGACACCCTGTATATATACTATTTTAAATTACCAATGGCGGGGGGGGGGGGGGGGGGGGTTCGAACCCTTGTGGAGGAGCCGTATTCTTTGGTACTCACGGTTCCACTAGAACTGGTTCTGGAACCTATCACCCTACCAACCCAACAACCCCCAATGCACGCTATCTCTCTCTCTCTCTCTCTCTCTCTCTCTCTCTCTCTCTCTCTCTCTCTCTCTCTCTCACACACAATTCTTTGAGACAAACAATTCAGTATAAAATAATGTTACTGATTCTGTGTGTTAATTATATATATATATATATATGTTATTCGAGAGAAAGAGATAAAGAGATAGCGTGCATTGGGGGGAGGTTAGGTAGGTAATAGGTTCCAGAACCGGTTCTGGCGGAACCGTGAGTATCAAAATAAACGACTCCTCCACATGGGTTCGAAACCCCCCCAACCCCCCCATTGGTCCTTTAAAAACATTTTTTGTATAGGCCGAGGACACTTCCCAGGTTTCAAGGATCAAAATCAAGTAACAATATTACTTCTAGGTTGTGCGTAACGGCCGTGCATAGCAGCTAAACAGACAGACAGACGGAGTGCTTTATATATATAAGATATAGATTGCATAATTCGAACACACACTGATGGTATGAATTATAATTTTTAACTAAATTATTGAAAGGGTATCATGTGTAGCATGGCAGACCTTGGACGATGAGCTTGTGGTGATGACCTTTGTGTGACAGCAGGTGCGAACCAAGCTTGGTTATTTCGAAATAAAGAGCGTTGACTGTGTTACGGAAAGCCTGATGAAGAAGTACCTCTCTCGCTTTTGTTGTTTCTCCTATTACTATTACCGATGTGTTGGAGTGATTCCATAAACCATCTGCTTCTAGCAATCTGAAGAAATAATGTTAGAAGTATAACATGTTTGTACGGAAATAACGTTAATTATTTGTTTCATGCTCATGACATTATCTAGCTTACTTAATCATCTAGCATTAGTGAAATATAATTTCACCTAACAAACGTAAAGTGATGACTGGCAGCAGCAGAACAATTATGAATATATTGAGCTGATAAGGCACACTAAAGTTAAGTAACTTCAGGATTTTATAATAACTCGGCAAAAATCGAATAAAACCAAATAACATTCGATGTATATGAAGAGTTATTACATTCATGTCACAGCGAAGAACTGATGCTCTCGCTTTAATGAATAACTTGCTTACCCTATACATGGTATATCATTTCATTATAAAAGATCTAATGCTTCAGATACAAAATGTTACCCTCAAACAGTGAATTTCTGTGATTCCAAAACCTTGTTATTGATAATTGTCGTTTTTTAAGTAGGAAGGATCTATATAATTATAGTCGCCGCAGGAATTTTGGGCAAGAATATCTCTGCCCTCCAGATGATGTAATAGCTGCTGTCCAACAATCAACTGACTGTTTTGCTCTACTCTCTCGTATTCAATACACCAATTATATGGTTGTTATACGTATGTTTTATTTCGTCATCTTTTGGTGCCGGCTAATCAGTTGAACCCATAATATTGCAACTGTTTTTTATGGGTTACCTGTCACGATAAAGATCGGAGGTTGGCGATGATTCACTGTAATACCTAACATAACATCCCTACTGATTAAGTTAAGGTAGCAAGTTTTAATTATAGATACACTATATTATACAACATTATGTATATTATAAATTATTTGTACTGTTAAGCTCAATAAAAGGGAGCACAATCCATTTATCTCATTAGTATTAGGTCTAATAATATGCTTAAAAACTCATGACAGAGCATTTGACATACTAAGCACACAATAACCTATTTAACTCTGATTGAACTGTAATATTGGCATACTAAACGATAATTTTCAGGAAACACATTGAGCTGGTTGTAAGCATCAGTTTCGTAATATTACCTTAGCACCATGATAGTGTTGGTGTTCTTATTATTGTTGCCGATAAGATGCAGAACGAGCACTCGGCAGGTAGTCTTGGAATCCCCCCAGATCCCCAAGGGTAGCTGCTGCTTGCTCAGTAGGTCGTCCACCACCACAGCACCAAAATCTGATGAGACCTGCCTGACTTATGACATGAGGATATTAATGTATCAAGTGCTGTGATGTGGTAGTAAAGTTATAAAATTCATAGTCTTGATTATTATATTTGTTTGATATTGGGCCTTAAGACTGATCAACTTCCTACGTAAAGGACATTAGGGCGACGTAAGTATAGAGATATAAATAATTATGTGTGTGGAGTTGTGAGATGTCTGAGATAAAGCGCACACATTTCCACATACACACTATATATATATATGCAAAATAACCACAGGAGAAATAATAGACAAAACAGAAAGTACTTTCGTATATTACATTCTCAGACAGAGTGAAACATAAAAGGGTATAGTCGGAGTATATAATTATACACATTGGCCACCTGGGGGTGGAGCTAAAAGAAGCCTCACCTCACCTCACCTCACCTGCCCAGATTAGTCTGGCGGGAATCTCTTAATTACCATATCTGTCAACACTTTATCACACTTAAAATGACCATAACTCAAATTCACATTTCTATCATATCTATTAAGAATCATACAAGATTAGATTACATTTCTTTCATAAAAACATTTTGCCTTATAGCCAGCCCAATTAATATTTCACTGGTGTACTACACTCTGCTGCTCTCAACTCTATCCCTAATACTTCTGGCTACTTTCCCAACCGTCTTGTCCCTTGGTGGTCACCAGTCTGGACCACTGCTGTGCTGGAGAAGCGCGCTGTTTTCTTTCGTCTTCGTCGCAAACGTGGGGACCCAACTCTTTTAGAGGACTTCCGACGGGCAAGGGCTCGGGCTAGACGAGTTTTAAAGGAGGCATGGCGTGCATCTTGGAAGGACTATGTGTCTTCAATTAATACTAAAACTCCACTCACCCAAGTGTTCAGGAGAGTCCGTAAGATGGCGGGGAAGTTTTCTCCTAGACCTCCAGCTGTTCTTAAGGTGAATGGATCTAAGATCATGGAAGGTTTGAATGTGGCCAATACCATGGCGAAGGCCTTTGCTAGAGTCTCCATCAGTAACTCTCGACCTCTGCTTGTGAGGCATGAGTTAAGATCCAAGGAGCACACTTTCCAGGATTTCTTAGGGAACGAGAATAAAAGTTATAACCATATATTCATCCTGAGAGACCTGCATTCTGCTCTCTCTCTCTCTCTCTCTGCGGAGTTGCTGCATGATGCCATATTACCATGTATTGTCATAGGCTTTTTTCTAAATCAAAGAAAACACAGACCAGGTGTTGATGTCGTGCAAAAGCCTTACATACAGCAGCTTCCATCCTGACCAGAGTTCCAGTAGTGGAACTGTGTTTACGAAAGCCAGACTGGGACGGAGACAGAAAACCACGCCGTTCCCGGAATGGTGGTAAAAGTCCCAGTAGGGCTGTTAATATGTGTCACATATCTCGTATTTAAAACCTCTAATCCCCAATCCTCACTAATAAATAAAACACCTCTGGGGTTGACCTAACTGTCATCCCACAGGGGATGATGACCATTAAAATCACCCAATAAAATAAAGGTTGAGGGAAAGAAAACGGTTGAGTTCACCCCTCTCAACTGTAACACTGGGAGCAAAGTTGTGCGGTCCCTGGAGCCGGACGTGTCCTCCACGAGCTCCGACTTCCTTCTTCATTTATCCTTCTTTTTTAACCAAACCCTCATATCATCACATTTCATCACTGTCAAGTGTCGAGATTGTTTGTTTTGGCTGTCATTTTATGTCATCTTTTTCCTTCTTTTTATTACTGTTTCTTTTAAATTTACATACACCCTCCCCCAGTATAAACACTGCCATCCACCCCTTGTTTATTTTGTTTACAGTTTTTAATAATACAGTTTCTTGTTGTTTTTTTTAGTACATTTTTATCATCTTTTTATAATCCTTTTATTATTTTTAGATAAACTTATAGGTTTTATTATTATTTTTCCTTTTATATAACTGACCCCTGACTGAGGGGTTTGTTTACGTTTTTAATCCTTCCTGCAGCCGAGCAGACGATCTCGATACAGGGGTAAGTTTGTTTGTCTATTTATATCTGTGCTTTATAAACATGTACAGACACACCCCACACAAAACAACATACACATACACATTAACAATGTTTTACACATATTGCACACTAGTTTTAATACTCTACAACACTAACAACAAAAACACTGGCTGTACTCATACCAACACATCAGACTCACTAACACCAGACATCTATACCCACACCTCCATATACACACACCTGTTTGGGAACCTGGGCTCCCCTAGGAACCCTCAAGGATTGAAGGCGGCTTGCCTCGGCAATCTCCGGGGTGCCCTGTTGCTCCTTATGTTGTGTGGTGACACAGGGGCTCTGGTCAACCCTGGACCCTGGCCCCCGTGCCCCAAAGTACCCCTGTCAGCTGTGCCGACGGGCGGTCAAGTGGGGCCAGCGGGCCATCCAGTGCGATCGCTGCTGTGAGGTTTCCCAGCATGCAGGCTGGTATCATATCAGCTGCGTTGGGGGCTTCACGGCTGCGTTCGACGGGTTGGAGGGCCGGAGCCTTTCATGGATCTGCTGGGATTGTGGTGCGCACAATTTTACCTCCTCTCTTTTTCACTCCCCAATACAACACAACAATAGATTCAGTTTGCTTGACACCACCATTTCCTCTCCATCACCATCCACAACCCACAACGCACCTTCACCATTAGATAGGATCACCCGACGTTTAGGTAGACGTAACAGTGACAATTCCTCCCCTACACAAAACCGACAACAAGACATGACTTCCCTTAACACCGTATCATCCACTCCTCCTCTCCCAAACCATTCCACACCCAACCAGACTCTTCATAGCACCAGCTCATTATCCATAACACCAATCACCATCCCCAATAGATCATCCATCCTTACACCCCATTCTACCACCAACACCACACTCAACTCCATCACCCATAAAAACCCGTCTTCCCTCCGCACCCTTGTCATCAACTTCCGCAGCATCATCAACAAAAGAGCTGCCTTTCACCAAACCCTCCAGACTTATGACCCCGACATCATTATAGGGACAGAGACCTGGCTCACACCTGACATCCAGGACAGTGAAATCTTCCCGACGGACAGTCCCTATAATATGACCCTATACAGGAAAGACAGAATTGACGATAAACATGGTGGAGTCCTAATTGCGACAAAGCCAGGACTAGTTGCGACCCCAGCCACCGAACTGAACGCGGACTCTGAAATTATATGGACTAAAATACAGATACAGGGCTGCAGGACACTCATTATAGGATCATTGTACCGTCCCCCTAAATTCAAACTTAGAATACCTGCAGACCCTTGACGAATGCTTATCTAAAATTGACCCCTCCAAAAATATATGGTTGGCTGGTGACTTTAACCTACCGGACATAAACTGGACAGCACAGGCGACACTGGACAATTCCACCCATGAAAGCGATTTACTATTACAGACTGATAGGAAACTCTTACATGAAAACTTTATTGACATCATCAACACCCACTCACTTACCCAAACAGTACTCGAACCAACACGCACACAAGTCAGTGTAGAAAGACATAATCCTAACATAAGACACGGGGTCACATCCAACATATTAGACTTATTTCTCACAAACAACATTTCCTTAATTACACGGACACGAGTACTACCTGGTCTCAGTGACCATGAGATGGTACTCATTGACGCAAACATCAAGCCAACAACACAAAAACAATTACCCAGGACAATCTACATGTACAACAGAGCTGACATGGGTGGCATTACCCAAGACTTAGTTGATTTTTGTGACTCATTCCTTGACTCAGACCCAATGGCCAGTTCTGTGGAAACAAACTGGACCAGACTTCGTGACTTCATACGAGACACAATGGACAAGCACATACCCACGAAAACTGTCACACATAACCGGTCATTACCATGGTACAATAGACAATTAAAAAGACTACACAGAAACAAGGTCAAAGCATACAACAGAGCAAAACAATACAACGATACAGAACACTGGTTAGAATACAAAAATATACAGAAAACACTACAGAAAGAAACTAAACAAGCAGAAACTAAATACACATCCACTTTTCTCACAGACAACACACAAAACCACAAAAAAATCTTCGGCTTCTATAAAGCACGCAAACAAGACTCGACCGGTATTACAACATTACTACACAACAATTCCTTGGTTACACACCCATAAGACAAAGCCAACGCCCTTAACACACAATTCCAGTCCGTTTTTACCCATGAACACGAAGACTTACCAGACATGCCAACACCGTCACACCCACCTATCCCTCCCATTCATATAAACACCCAAGGAATTGAGAAACTTTTATCTGAGGTAGACATACACAAAGCGACTGGACCAGACAATATACCCTGCAGGATATTGAGGACTAATGCTAAAGTTCTTGCCCCTGTCCTGCAGGTTATATTCTCACAGACTTTACAGACCAGTGAACCCCCTCAAGACTGACTTTTGACAAATGTGACTCCAATTTTTAAATCCGGAGACAGAACCCTTCCCATTAATTATAGTCCAATTTCTCTTACTTCAGTCCCCTGCAAAATTTTAGAACACATAATTCATAGACATATAATGGACCATTTTAATAGGCAAAACATACTGACTGACAATCGACACGGTTTTCGGCCAAAACGCTCGTGTGAGACGCAGCTACTGGTAACTACACATGACATCTTGCAGTCCCTCAATGACACAAAAACTAGACAAGTTGACGCCATAGTATTAGACTTTGCCAAAGCCTTCGACAAAGTCCCTCACCAAAGACTACTACACAAGTTGGAATTCTATGGCATACAGGGACAACTTCTTCACTGGATTAGAACGATCTTGACTACCAGAAAGCAATGCGTAGTTCTTGACGGTAGTCCCCCGTAGGGGGGTATTGCCTATATTAATTAATGTGGGCAATACTTACAGGGTTTTGGCGCCCCTTCGGCCTCAGTCATTAGCTTTCAGTTTTTCAACTGTCCCTCTTTTCTTTTCATTTCCTTACTGCTTGCTGTCACACCTCTCTATCACCTTTTTCTGGCGCTATAGGACCTCGATGTTGCGGCGCCTAATATCCATCAATCAAATCAATCTTGACGGTAGTCAGTCTCCACCTGTTCCTGTGATCTCTGGGGTACCCCAGGGCACTGTCCTGGGCCCTCTTCTCTTCCTTTCATACATTAATGACCTCCCACTTTCACACACCCCCAAACGGGAATCGCCTTGACTAGGTGGGGGGGCTTGCGTGTCTCTATGACCTGGCGAGCTAGGCTAGAGGGGGCTTTGACCCATGCTCTACCCCAATTTTGGGGAGAGAGGGTTTCCCATGCTAGTAAGGTCGCCAGTGAGAGACCAGACTAAATGGTTCCTATACAATAGGCTGCCAGTACGGGCCAACAGTGCTGCCCTCCAGAGGGACTGCCTTCTAGGGGCAGTCCTATGTTGGATGGTTGGGTGTCTGGGCCGGGAGATGTTGGGGAAGGGGGTCTTAGCACCGTCGTGGGCAAACATTCGAGCCATTGGGGTGCTTTTTAAAACGAGTGGCCCCGTGGGGGAAGAGGTACCCCGCCTGCGGCGACCAGCGCTCGGTCCCCTCATCTGCCCGGTTGGAAGTTGCTCTTGGCTCCTGGGGCCAAACACTATAAATCAATGATATATGGATAAATCTAAACCAAAATCTCTCTCTCGAGCGGTGGTCGACCAGGCCCTCGAGACGCCAAAATCTGGTCGTGGTGATGAGCAGAGAGCTCCAAATATGAGTAGACCCAGCAAGTCGGGTGTAGTGTCAGATAACCGTGTTAGTGGTTGTGACACTTTGATAATAACTAATGTACAGGCATCACTTTCGTATGGCGCTATCCACTCCATTTTTAAGTGTTTCGGAGTAGTCCTTCGTATCCGAATCACTTATGACTGTGATTGTAGGTCTAATCGGTGTTATATTACATTCAAAACAAATGCTGCTGCCAAAGCAGCATTTGAGGCAAAAGATTCTGTGACAGTGGGGGATACTCACTGTAAAGTTCAGTTAATGCGGTCTGCCAATGTAGTAGATAGTGATAATGACTACTGTCCTAACGTTTTTGATGACTCTAAAGAGAATGTCCCAAAGGAACGTCAGGTTCCAACACCCTTTTGGTTTGTGGCGTATTACAGGGAAGGACGTGGTAACCTTATCCATGCTTCCCGTTATTTGGAGAAGGAAGTTGGAGTACTACCAATGGGCCACATAAAGAAATATGGTAAGGGCGTCTTAATCAGAGCCAAAGATCTTACTCAGGCCATGATGCTCCTCAATCTCCCCTGTCCTACTGATAGTATGTTTGAATCTATCAAACCACACCGAACATTCAATTATAGCAAGGGGCGTATATATAATGAAGACCTATATGAATTTTCAGAAGAGGACATTCTTGCTATGTGCCCAGACAATGTCCAACGAGTAACAAAGATGAAAGGCAGTAAAAATATGATCATCCTCACTTTTTATGGTTCGCATATCCCAGATCGCATTAACATTAACCCCACCTCTTTTGAGGTGAAGCCTTTTGTTGAGCGTCCCTTACAGTGTTTCTGTTGTTATGAGTTTGGTCATGGGAGGAGGAACTGCAACAACCGTTCCCGATGTGGTAATTGTTCTGCTTCTGACGCACATCTTGTTTCTGAATGCCGGTCAGAGAGTTACTGCTTTTACTGCAGAGATGCTCACCCCTTGTGGTCTCGCCAATGTAAGATGTACCTCCTTGAGCAGGATATTCTCCACTTGGCTAATAGCCAATTCATTAGTATTGGTAGTGCCAGACGGCAACTCAACTTCAGGAGACAGAAGGATGGTGGTGTTAAGACATACGCCTCCACCCTTCGCCCCAAATCAGTTGTAACACCCTCTCAACCCTCTCAAGAGGCAGCTGCTTTATGCTCCAGTGAGAGCGTTTCTAAGGTTTCACAACATAATACCTTCTCTGTTTTGGAAACCTTATCAGACACTCATTCTGGTGACCCTTCAACAGATGACAATTCTGCAACTTTAGCTAAAGGTGTCCATGTGGTAGAGGTTCACGCTGCCACACGCTCTCCAAAAAGGAAACTTAAGTCACCTAAACGGTCACAGAGACGTCTTCATGGTTCCTCTGAGGCACTTGACTCAATAGATGTTCCTCCTTATAAAGCAACCATCTCTGAGGACTCATCCATAGTTTCCTCTCAATGTCACCAGAAGCGATCTCGTGACTCTGATGAATCTCTTGATTCAACAGAAGTTCCTCCTCGCAAGTTTCCTTCAGGACCATCAGAGGTGCGTGAAGTTAATGTGGATGCCACTGATGTCGCGACTTCAAAAGATTCAGTTTCTTCTCCGCTAGAACAGCAGAGTGATTCTACCACCTGTATTATGGATGTTGATGTGTCTGCCTGTGTCAGTGATACCACTGCTGCACAGGACAATACCAATGTAAATGCTTCTAAGAATATCCCTGCTCATATACCTTCATCTTTTTCAAACATATCAAATGCTTCAGGGACTCGTCAGCGGGTCCCAATTACTACCCCAAGTACTACTCCTCGGGTTCGCTCTTCTAGTGGCCCAGGATTTGACAAAACGTATCGTTTGAGTAGACCCTCAGGTCGAGGTGGTAGTGGGAAGTACCTTGATGAGGCTTCCCATAAACCAGGACCAAAGTAACACTTTTTAAGGTCCTTCAGTGGAATTGCCGTGGCTTGCGTGCTTCTTGGGAAGAACTTCGCATTCTTCTCTCTAGTTTCTCTCCTGCATGTGTTTCTCTTCAAGAGACAATGCTTGGGGACTACATTCCTGCCAGTCCTCCAGCATATTCTGCATTTTATTCAAATTCATTTGAAGGGCAGGGTCACCATGGTGGCTCTGCCATCCTAGTTCGTCGAGATATTCCATGCACGAGCCTGGAGCTTGACACACCGCTCCAGGCTGTTGCTGTTGAGGTTTTTATGGACCGCCCCTACACTGTGTGCAGTCTATACCTTCCTCCCAGTGTTACAGTAGAGAGGGGTGATCTCACCCGTCTTGTACGGGACCTTCCCTCTCCCTTTATTGTATTGGGTGATTTTAATGGGCGTCATCCTCTGTGGGGTGATAGTTCGATCAACCCCAGGGGTGTTTTATTAGCTTCTTTTATTGAGGATGAGGGATTAGGGGTTTTAAATACGGGAGATGTGACACATTTTAATAGCCCAACTGGGACTTTTACCGCCATTGACATTTCCCTTTGCTCACCCAGTGCTCTGTTAGATTTTACTTGGAGAGTGTTGCCAGATTTATATGGTAGTCACCATTTTCCTATACTTTTAGAAGGTAACAAGTTTGAACCTCAGTCTCGTCTTCCTAGGTGGAAATTAGAGGAGGCTGACTGGCAGTTTTTTAGAGAGCTAACTTCTTCGGTCTCTTCAGTAGCCGATTTTGGTAGCTCTGATGAGGCTGTAACATATTTCACTGATGTACTCCACTCTGCCGCTCTCAACTCTATCCCTAAAACTTCTGGCTACTTTCCCAAACGTCCTGTGCCTTGGTGGTCACCAGTCTGCACCACTGCTGTGCGGGAGAAGCGCGCTGCTTTCTCTCACCTTCGTCGCAATCGTGGGGACCCAACTCTTTTAGAGAACTTCCGACGTGCAAGGGCCCGGGCTAGACGAGTTTTAAAAGAGGCACGACGTGCATCTTGGAAGGCCTATGTGTCTTCAATTAATAGTAAAACTCCACTCACTCAAGTGTTCAAGAGAGTCCGTAAGATGGCGGGGAAGTTTTCTCCTAGTTCTCCACCTGTACTTAAGGTCAATGGAGTTCAAATTATGGATAGTTTGACAGTGGCCAATACCATGGCGGAGGCTTTTGCTAGAGTCTCCAGCCGTGACTCCCGACCTCTGGCTGTGAGACATGAGTTAAGAGCCAAGGAGCGTACAGCCCTGAATTTCTCAGGGAATGAGAATGAAAGTTATAACCATATATTCACCCTGAGAGACCTGCATTCTGCTCTCTCTCTCTGTGGGGACACTTCTCCTGGGCCAGACAACATCCCATATGCAATGTTGCGACACTTGGGTGAGGAGGCAAGCTCATTTCTCTTAGCTTTATATAACAGAATCTGGGTGGAGGGTGTCTTCCCTTCTGGGTGGAGGGTTGCTACCATCCTTCCTTTCCCCAAGCCAGGCAAAGACTCTAGTGTTGCCCTCAATTACCGACCAATTGCTTTGACCTCGTGTTTATGTAAACTATTTGAGAAGATGGTGAATGTCAGACTGGTATACTTCTTGGAACGGGGTGATTTTCTGTCTCCGTCCCAGTCGGGTTTTCGTAAACATCGTTCCACTACAGATGCTCTGGTCAGGTTGGAAGCTGCTGCATGTGAGGCCTTTGCACGACATCAACACCTTGTCTGTGTATTCTTTGATTTAGAGAAAGCATATGACACTACATGGCAATATGGCATCCTGCAGCAGCTCCATGTATATGGCCTGCGAGGTCGCCTTCCACGCTTTCTTAAAGAGTTTCTTAGTGGTCGCAGTTTTTCTGTAAGGGTTGGTACAGCTCTCTCAGCATCTGTTGCACAGGAGGAGGGCGTCCCTCAGGGAAGTGTCCTCAGTGTCACATTGTTTGCAGTAGCAATTAATGCCATTGCCTCATCCCTTCCGGACGATATAGCCAACTCGATGTACGTTGATGACCTACCAGTCTGGTTTGCTGCCTCCCGTATGTCAGTGGCGGAGCGGCGCATGCAGCTTGCCCTTGACAGAGTGTCACGTTGGACTGGTTCTCATGGGTTTCGATTTTCTCCTGCCAAGACGGTTGCTATGCACTTCTGCCGCATCCGAGGTGTCCACCCTGATCCGGACTTATTCATGTATGGTCATCGGATACACTGTGTCGAGGAGACTCGCTTTTTGGGTCTCCTTTTCGACAAACGTTTGACTTGGGTTCCCCACTTACGTACACTTAAGGTCTCTTGCCTCAAGGCTCTTTATCTGTTGAGGGTTCTGAGCCATACTACCTGGGGGGCTGATCGGGCCACCCTCCTTCGCCTATACCGTGTTTTTATTAGGTCAAAACTTGATTATGGGTGTGAGGTGTACTCCTCTGCCACAGATGTCCGTCTCAGAGTTTTAGACCCTGTTCATAATGCTGGGATACGTCTGGCAACTGGAGCGTTCAGGTCATCACCAATCCCCAGTCTCCTGGTGGATGCTAACGAACCACCTCTAGATCTCCGTCGCCAGTCCTCAATGGTTCGTTGTTGGCATCGATTACATCGACTTCCCGACTCCCTTCCTTGCTTGGCGGTGTCATCTGATAGCATGTCTAATTAGTACCTTTCACATTCTCGTACACCTTGGCCCTTTGGCTTCCGGGTCAGGAAGGCTATGGAGGAGATGGGAATTGAAGAAATTCAGATTCGTCCTGTGAGGGTCCCCAGGGTGGCTCCATGGCTTCTTCCACAAGTTTTTCCCTGCACCTGTTTTACAGACAAAAAAGAATCTCTTCCTCCTCAAGTGGCTCGTTCCCTGTTTTTAGAACATGCCTTCACTCACAGGGAGTCCCTCCCTGTGTACACAGATGGGTCAAAGTCTGATGCTGAATTGGTTTTGGAGTTGTCTTTCCTGACTTTTGCCGTGGTGGTAGACTTCCTTCTGTCATGTCAATTTTCACTGCTGAGCTCTCGGCCATTTTATATGCCATCCAAGTGATTTTTACTCTCCCTCAGCCTTCTTTTACTATTTATAGTGATTCCTGTAGTGCCTTGCAGGCCTTGTGCAATTTTAACTCTCCCCATCCCCTGGTGTTGGCCATCCTTGAGTGGCTTGTCCTCCTGGGTCGTCGTGGCCGCAAAGTCACTTTCTGTTGGGTCCCGGCCCATGTGGGTGTCGATGGTAATGAGCGAGCTGATGCCCTGGCTAAGGCTGTGGTCTCCAATTCTCAGCCTCCTGCCGGGCATCATCCTGTCCCTGCAGTGGACCTTCGACCCTATATAGATGCTGCTGTTCGTTCCTGCTGGCAGGACAGATGGGACGCAGTCGCGGATAACAAGCTCCGTGACATCCGCCAACGCCTTGGTTTGTGGAGCTACAGCGGCCTGTCCCGCCGGTGGGAGACGGCTCTTGTCCGTCTCCGCATTGGCCACACATTATTGACTCATGGCTTTTTAATGGACAGGATTAACCCTCCCTACTGTGATGATTGTCTGGTCCCTTTGACAGTGAGGCATATTATTGTGGAGTGTCCCAGTTTTGGGGACCTGCGTCGTAGGCACCTCTCCGAGTACCGGGTGGGTGACGGTTCTTACAGTCTCTCCCGGGTGCTCGGGGAGGAGGCTTGTAGTGTGGGAGGGAACACCCTCTCCTATGTGGAGGAGACTGGCCTCCTCCATAAATTGTGATTTTATTATAGTATTATTATTATTATTATATTATTTAGTCTTGATTCTTTTTTATATATTAGTTAAGTTGATGCATTCTTTTAGTAATGGTGTATGTTTATAGTTTGTGTGTAATTTAGTTATGATACGTGTCCCTTTCGGGAGTTTGTGATTTTGTTAGTTGAGGATAATAATTTTGTGTTGGGCGGTATATGACCACTAGCTGTTGCGCCGCCAGATGCCTAGATGCATCAATAAATAAATTCTGTAATTCCCACTTTCACTTTCCTCTACCACTAGACTCTTTGCAGACGATAGCTTAGTTTACAGACCAATCAAAGATAGGAATGACTGCCTTCGACTACAGGACGACCTAATTGCACTTGAAGACTGGGAAGTCAAGTGGCAGATGACATTTAGACCAGACAAATGCCATCACATCCGTTTTACCCATGCTCATAATCCCATACCATATACATATCAGCTACACAACACTAACCTCAACACAGTCCCTTCCCACAAATACTTGGGCGTCCACATCTCAGCGGACATGAGGTGGAACACACACATGGGTAGCATCAGGGCCAAAGCCAGTAGAGTCCTGGGGTTCTTGCGCAGGAACCTCAGCAGGTGTAACACAGACATCAAAATTATTGCTTTTAACACTTTCATTCGACCACACCTAGAGTATTGTGACACCGTCTGGGACCCACACACTTACAATAATATCAATAAATTAGAGTCCATACAAAACAAAACTGCAAGATGGGCCAGACGTGATTACAGACACACTACATCAGTCACTTTGCTTAAACAAGACACAAAACTAGACCCATTGGCAACACGAAGACAAATACACAGACAACAGATGATATACAAAATTACAAACAAGTTAGTTGACATAGACAAAGACACATATCTACACCCTACAAGTAGACTAGACTACAAGTCCACTAGAGGCAGCCACAACTTAAAATACCATACATACCAGACAAGCACTGATATATTTAGGCACTCATTCTTTCCCCGCAGCATCCAAGAGTGGAATCATCTCCCATCTCATATAGTTAATAGCCCCACAGAAAACATTTTTAGAAATAGGATCACCAATCATTACCTCCCCAATCCTAATCCTCAACCCACAGTCCCCGACCCAATCCACCCTCATCCTAACCTTCCTAATCCTACCCTGGATCCCTAAATCCCCCGCACAATCCCCGCATATTATGCTGCCCACGAGCAGCCCTCTGCGGGACCCAAAAACTTAAACGTAAACTTAAACTGCAAACAGTGTATGGACGGTCCATACAAACATTACCTACAACAGCCTGCAATGGAGTGTCAAGCTTCAGGCTCGTGCATGGAATATCTCGGCGAACTAGGATGGCAGAGCCACCATGGTGACCCTGCCCTTCAAATTAATTGAAATAAAATGCAGAGTATGCTGGAGGACTGGCAGGAATGTAGTCCCTAAGCATTATCTCTTGGAGAGAAACACATGTAGGAGAGAAGCTAGAGGGAAGAACGTGCAGTTCCTCCCAAGAGGCACGCAAGCCACGGTAATTCCACTGAAGGACCTTGAACTGAGTTTTGGGAAGCCTCACGGAGGTACTTTCCACTGCCACCTCGACCTGAGGGTTTACTCACACTATGCGGGTTTATACGTTGGCAGCGCTGAACTGGTGAAAGCGGGGGTGGAGGAGACTGTACTTTCCACTACCACTTCGACCAGAGACTTTTCTCAAACGACAAATTTTCTCTAATCCTGGGCCACTAGAAGAAGAGCAAACCCGAGAAGTAGTACTTGGGGCAGTAATTGAGACCCGTAGACGAGTCCCGGAAGCATAAAATATGTTAGAAGAAGGTGAAGATATATGAACAGGGATATTCTTTGAAACCACCACATTAGTATTGCCCTGTACAGTAGTAGAATCAATGAAACAGACAGATACATCAACATCCATATTACAGAATCAAGAATCACTCCGTTGCTCAAGCGGAAGAAAAGTTGTATATTTTGAAATCACAATATCAGAGGCATCCACAATTACATCACACCCTTCCGATGTTCCCAAAGGAAGCTTGCGAGGGGGAACAGCTGTTTAATCAAGAGATTCTTCACAGCCATGAGAATGGTTCTGGTAAAATTGAGAGGTAAATATCGATGAGTCTACAGAAACGATTGCTTTGCAAGGAGGAACGTCCATGAAGTCAAGTGTCTCTGAGGAACCAATAAGACGTTTCTGTTGCAGTTTAGTTGACTCTTAGAAAGTGTGCAGCAACATGAATCTCTTCCACAGGGATACCTTTAGTTAAAGCCTGAGAATTGTCATCAATTGAAGGGTTACCAGAATGAGTGTCTGATACAGTTTCCAAGATAGATAAAATATTATGTAGTGAAACCGTAGAAACGTTCTCACTAGAGTAAAAAGCAGCTGCTTCATGAGAGAGTTGACAGGGTACTGCAACCGATTTACATGTTGTCGACTCGGAATGACGAGGGTGAAAAGAGGCGGCGTATGTCCTAACACCACCATCCTTTTGTCGCCTGAAGTTGAGTTGCCGTCTGGCACTACCAATGCTAAAGAATTGGGAGTTAGCCAAGTGGAGGATATCCTGCTCGAGGATGTAACGCCCAGTTCCGTCCTGACCCGTTTAACCCCGCCAATAATAATAATAATAAAAAAAAAAAAAAAAGCAATAATGGAAATAATCTCATGGGTAATACTGGTTGGTACACCCTGGTTCAGAGCGAAGCTGTCCCTATCACAAAAAAAAAAAATATATATATATATATATATATATATATATATATATATATATATATATATATATATATATATATATATATATATATATATATATATATATATATATATATATATATATGGTTCCCGTGATCTTCACCGAGTCTCGGTATTTTAGTCAATAAACACGTCAAGCAGGGGGAAGAAAAACGAGTCGGTTTAATTTAATTTACATTTTATTATCACAATGATTTTTAATAGCTAATTTACATAAAGAAAATGTTAAATACATTCAACATTGAAAGACAAAAATATTAGTTAACTTGAACTATGGAAATTATGAATTTACCCTCTAAAAATATTTAATGTGAATTTTAAAACCCCTCCCTTGACTATTATAAAAAATAATTAATAAACAAATATATATATAGGGTCTATTTCTACCTATTCCATCCTACGGAAATAATCAATGGACAAGAAAAATATACTGTATAAGTAAACTCAATCCAAACTCACACTTTGAAAATAGCGACCAGTACACACCGCTCCCCCTTCGCACCGACTGGGTAATATTACTCTACTACGCCCGAGTCTTTACAAAAGGTAAAACAACGTGATTCCTTACGGCCTTCTCTACAGCGGCAGTTGGCTTTGGAACACATAGAAACAGTGACGTCCTCCATCACAGATCCATACTGCCTCTACACTGATGGCTCATTACAAATGGATGGTGTAGTGGGTTGTGCTGTTTTCTCACCTGATATGGAGTCACCTCCAGTTGGCTGGGTTGGCCGTCGTCTCTGTAACCACTCCAGCTCAACATTGTGTGAACTGTATGCTATTCTGGATGCTGTTAGTTTCGTTTGTCAACGTGGAGTGAATGCTGCCATTTGTTGTGACTCTAAACCTGCCCTTCATTCCCTCTCTAGTATTCAGCCCACACACTCTACTGTTATTCAGCAGATTCTATAGTTTTTGGCCTTATTACGTCATCGTAACTTGACTATCAAATTCTTATGGGTACCATCCCATGTAGGTTTATGTCACAATGTTACAGTTGACAGACTCGCAAAGGAAGCCTGCCTTATGCCTCCTCGTGGTGTTGGACGTCCTCTCTCCCAGACAAGTTACCTCTCTAGAGTCCGCTCCGCCGCTCTCCTTCCTGTACGGCGACGCAGGGATGCAGAAAGCATCTCCATCACCCATTACGAGTCTGTCTGCCGTCACAAAATATCTTACCGTCGTCGAGGCCTCATGGTTCGAAGGCACAATGTAGTCTCTGCTCGGTTGAGGCTTGGCAGATTGCTGGGATGCAGGGTGAGCCTCCCTTCACTGAGTGTCGCTTGTGTCGAGCGCCTCGTGCTAACACTATAGACCACTATTGCCTGGCCTGCCCCTCCGCCCGACATAATAATAATAAATAATAGATAATAAAACAATAGGGCTGAGTCTGTGACCAAGTTATAATATCACCATTTTTTTTTTTTTTTTACATGATTCAATACTGGACATAGGCTTCATCAAGCCCATTACCGTGGTTCAGGTCAATTGCCAGCAGGAACGAATGGCAGCATATATATAGGGTCGAAGGTCCACTGCAGGGACAGGATGATGCCCGGCAGGAGGCCGAGAATTGGAGACCGCAGCCTTAGCCAGGGCATCAACCCGTTCATTACCATCGACACCCACATGAGCCGGGACCCAACAGAAAGTGACTTTGCGGCCACGACGACCCAGGAGGACAATCCACTCAAGGATGGCCAACACCAGGGGATGGGGAGAGTTAAAATTGCAAAAGGCCTCCAAGGCACTACAGGAATGACTATAAATAGTAAAAGAAGGCTGAGGGAGAGTAAAAATCACTTTGATGGCATATTAAATGGCCGAGAGCTCAGCAGTGAAAATAGACATGACAAAAGGGAGCCTATCGCCATGACAAAAGCCAGGAAAGACAACTGCAAAGCCAACTCCAGCATCAGACTTTGACCCATCTGTGTACACAGAGAGGGACTCCCTGTAAGTGAAGGCATGTTCTAAAAAGAAGGAACGAGCTACTGGACAAATCTGGAAGTCATCAATGCCCATCTCATCCATAGCCTTCCTAACTCGGAACACAAAAGACCATGGTGTACACTGTACAGGATTCAAATTTCTGGATGGCTCAACATTGGCAACGATTCGTGGTAAACGCTTCCACACTACCCCCTATATAACCCCGCCCACATTTCTCCCCTCCCCCTCCACCTGCCAGTGATACCATATCCGCTGAGGCCCACACCAAGTCGATGGTGGAAGTAGTGTGGACCATTGATTTGTCCGAAGCTGTACGTCTTACATTGGCAAGGGGTGAGCATCACTGCAGTAAAAGCAGTAACTCTCCGACAGACACTTAGTAGTAAGATGTGAGTCCAGAGCAGAACAATTACCACACCGGGAACGGTTGTTGCAATACCTCCTCCCATGACCAAACTCATAACAACAGAAACACTTTTAAGGGACGTTGAACAAAGGCTTCACCTCAAAAGTGGTGGAGTTAATGTTAATGCGATCTGGGATAAGCGAGCCATATAAAGTGAGGAGGATCATATTTTTACTGCCTTTCATCTTTGTTACTCGTTGGACATTGTCTGGGAACATAGCGAGAATGTCCTCTTCTGAAAATTCATATAGGTCTTCATTATATATACGCCCCTTGCTATAATTGAATGTTCGGTGTGGTTTAATAGATTCAAACATGCTATCAGTAGGACAGGGGAGACTGAGGAGCATCATGGCCTGTGTAAGATTTTTGGCTCTGATTAAAACGCCATCACCATATTTTTTTATGTGACCCATTGGTAGTACTCCAATTTCTTTCTCCAGATACCGGGAAGTATGGATAAGGTTACCACATCCCTCCCTGTAGTAAGCCACAAACCAAAAAGGTGGTGGAACCCCACGTTCCTTAGGTACAGTTGCCCAACTTTCCGCCTGGGCCACCCCATACCCAGAGTTGGCTAACTGATGGCAACAGTGTTTATGTTTGGTTGTGTGTTCATACTCGAGAACAGTTCGAATCATCAAAACTTTCTTCTGAAGTGAACCTCAGATACATCCAGAGTTCATCCCATCGATGGCAGGGTAATAAGGATTTGGGTGCGGCTTGACAACTTTGGAAATATGAAGTGTCTGTCAATGACCATCTGAATATCAGAATTTAAGGGTTTCGTCTTTATTACATATTTTTTGTATTATTTAACGAGGGTAATTACGAGGGTCATTAAATAAGGCGATAACGACAATGATACAATGTCATGTGATCGTCAGTGGGACTTAATTGAATGTCTCTTCTACACTATTTGAAAAGATGTTTACTATATATATATAGAGAGAGAGTGAAAGTAAATGTGAATGGTTGCCAAGTTTATGACACATTTCCTTTTACTTCATTATGACAATGTTTACAATTATCGTTAAGTAATAACTTTACCTGAGGATTGCTGTCACGATGGCCATGTCTGGAAAAGTGGTCATCAATACAAGATGACATCCAGCAAAGTACTGCTTCACAACTACTTTCACCGTCTCGCCAATTTGCTGCACACCAAAGTGTTGGGCTATGCCTTCATTGCTCAAGAAAATGTGCAGCACTAAGCACAGCCAGTAAGCCTTTCCAAATATCATTGCACTATTGGAATGAGATATCAATTAATTAAACTGATTGATGCAGAAATATTTGTTAATATGTTTATGTCGACCTGCAGCAAACAACATGATACATTAACTAATTACAGTACCAACTAGATACCACTATGAAAATTATGACACACTGAATCTTGACGATATTCCTATTAACTAACGATAGTTAATGGCAGACTATACAGGAGTTCATCAGTTGTGTATGGATAACCATTAGGGTACAGTACATGTAAACCATTGAATTAGGAAGTTGTAGAGGTCGCATGCTCTCGTGAGGAAGAGATGCTTTCAGTATAAATATGGTCAACAGAAATAATTTACAAAATTCCAGAGAAGAGAGGGACAAGCTGTAGCGAATGAGAAAAAATGGGGAAGGTGAGATACAAAGGAATTCTAAGGAATTTTAAAGACAGTGACAGTATTAAAGTGACAGCCATAGTGCTCCTTTCAAGGCTACTTGATTACTAAGGTACTAGATCGAGGGCAAGTATAGTAAAGAAAAAAAACATCTCACCTTCCACACTTCCTTCAACTGAATCTTATGTTGTTATGTAGTATGGGAAACGTAACTGTAACACATCAGTCGTGGTTTGTTTCATACTTATATTTAATGTCATAAGCATAAGGATAGGACAATTAATGAGGCAGAGTATTCCACTGGTTTAGCTAGTTAAAATTATTCGCTGCAGTAGTGACGAAGAGTATGGGGTTGGGGTTATGAGTTGGGGGTAGTGGGAGTTACAGCTACTTGTGTGAACATTCCACACTGTCTATGCTCCCCCTCTAACTGCTAATTCGTTCGTACCTCACACGTAATTCTCTATAAATATTCATTATGCAGCACACATAATTATAACCTCCTTATTTTTACCTATGATTCGTGAAGTAGGATAATTTTTGTGAATCAATTATGCGGTATTATCAAAATTGCATGTATCATTATGTATATATGAGAGATAATATGTAAGACCTAGTCAGTTAGGAATTAGGCATTCAGACAGTTGGTATGGCGCCAGGATATTGATTCAGATGCTACCGTTGTCCGGGCTGAGGGGAGTACAGCCACCTCTGGGGGCTAGAGACAGAGTTTGAGTCAGTCCAGCTTTACACCCCAACGCAAACACACACGTAATCGAGTCGCTCTCGAACTTACCTCTCACACCATAGCTGGATTAATAATTCGTTACATCTGCTAATTATATCTCCAACGCTTCATGGTCGCATACACTGTCAATTGAGTGAACAGAAAAAATCAATTGATAGTGTAAGGTAAGAACATTGAACATTAACAGGTGTGAGGAACAGTGATAATTATATTGAGACTATGTAACGAACCTCTGTATAAATATCAGGACTCGTGTGTTAGATTGATATTAACCCATTTATGCCTAAAGTGGGAATAATTGAATTGTAGGTGTTATACACTGCATGTAGGGTTTATTAGACCCAATTAACACATTGATATCGTTTGTTAACAAAATTTGCTATTCCATCTACAAAATATTTAGTGTCCTATATATAGGATGCTAGGCAAATCAATTGGAAAATCTGTTTTTCTTATCTTACATTGCATTTACAATAAAATGAACATCACTTGGCGAAGAAACAGATCTCATTATCACCCTGACTCCCATTTAGGGGTCCGAGCATCTGCGCGGCTTCGGTCAACCAGACTCGGGACTGCTGGGCCAGACAGTCCTGGGATATACAACAACAACAACCAAGGTTGTTTTCTTTGTTTTGACCTATTCCTTGATATAGATCAAACCATACTAAGTAACCCAATGTCGTTGTTCTACACCATGCTTTGAAACCAAAGCGAATCGGTTTTCCTCGAATGAATAGCTGGCTGGTTCGGCAGATTTGCTATAAAACAAGCTTGATTGGAGGTTATTGAAAAGCAAATAACACTATAAACTACAAGAACATATGTGTATAAAGTTCATAGAGCATATCATTTATTTCAGTTTAGAGTTATGAAGAGAAATTATATAGCTCAAAGCATTTGACAATTATATATACATTTATGTCATATATGCCTGGTGACCTATATGCAGAACACTAAATTTTAGTTATGTATTTCTCAAATTCGGTAATGGTTTCAGCTTTCAAACTGCAACATATGCAAGATACATCCTTTGAAAGAAAAAATAAATATGCCAGGCAGAAATACATAGCATATGACAATTATCAATACATACCTACCTGTGGATGCCATGACGAATGTAGGAAATGGAAACAATCCTCAACTTTGGGACACAAAAAAATACACCCACTCACGACATGAACTGTACCACTTCTGTCAGCAAAGAATTAATTAAGTAATACGCCATTTTGATCAGTGAAGCCTGGGAAGCGTCTTCGGCCTACTTTAGTTTTTGTAGCATAAACATTTCTCGAGTTAGAACACCGTAAGTACACATGGTACCCTTTTATTGGGTTAGGGGAGCATACACTACTCTAATTTTTGTTGCGCCGCCAGATACCTAGTGACATTTATCAATCAATCAATCAATCATTACGTTAATGAAAACAAATCTATCTTACTATACATGTGTACACCTGTGCTCGTAAATTCACGACTATTTACTTCAATATTTATGCCATTTGAGCTGGTAAAATTTTTGGGGTGAGGAACAGAGGAGGTGGAACATAATAGAGTGACATAATACAATCTTTCACCTTCAATGACACTTTCCCCGCAGAGTGTTACCAGCTCAGATGACATAAACATTTGGGGACGTGGTCGCGAATTTATGAGCTCGAGTATTTTTTTTTGTGGAATGTAGTATAACAAGTATAATTAAACAAAGTTTGATTTGCAGTAGACAAAGAAAAAGAATAAGGAACTTCTATATCCATGCCTACATCCAATCACCTCCGTGATTCGCCCTACACACATTCATTTGGCAGCTCTGCAATGTTATAGGTGACGCTTTTCAGGGTATTTCAAATGTCTTACTTGAGTGCAAAGATTGGACCGGAAATTAATTTTGTGATCGGAGGAGATCAATGCAGGTAAAGGTTCAACATAATTTATTGATTGATTAATTGATGCCACTAGGCGTTCTACAGTATAAGTAGAAGGATGAGTGGTTAAACGTAAGTCAAGAAAATTGAACTGATTTCCAAGGTTGTCTGTGATATGGGTAGGGTGCTGAACGAGCTGCTCTTGGTCATTGGCTATTGTGGATAGAGATGATGAAGACTGCATCACCAGGTGGGTAAGTGAAAGAGATACACATCACAGGTGGTAGAAGCCACTGAAATTTCAATAATGGAGATTACCGATACAATTGGGTATAGATTGGGATATTAAGAAGATGGTGGGAGTAAGGGCAAGGAGAAGAGGGTTTGGTTTAAGGGAGAAAGTGTTGTTAAAATAAACGACGAGTCGCTACTAGTCATTATTTCGTTGATAATAAGGACTTACGAGTATCCAAGAGTATGACCACGAGTTTCCATGAGTACAGAGTGAGAAAGCTCATTAAGATAATCTTGGTCTGAAAGTAAATAACAAAACTGGTACTGGAAATAACAAGCAAAGCTGTTATTGTGTTAGTTTAATTTGTGATCAGCACCTGACATTTTATCATTCACATTAATAGATAAAAGGCATTTGAAAATACAATAAGAGCCTTACTCGCTTCATCGCTTAAAGAATATTATTTATCTCTGAAGGGTGAAGAGAGCAGTATTTTTGTTGTAATTGTTTAAAAAATCTTGATATATAGAGAGCAGAGACTGAAACTGCCCAGCACTCCGGTACGGATTAAGTAACCTATAATAACAAAGCTCAGTGTTCTGCTCCCAGTAGTCTGGCTTCACAAAAACCGTAGATGATGATGCAGCGGTGCCAACCTCTCTCTGCCATGCTGCTGCTCTAGGGCGCCTGCGGTAACGCTTCGTCTTCAGGGTACCCTCTTCCTTCCAACGCCTGATCCAGCGATACACCGTAGTCACACTGGCACCTGTTTTGCGTGAGATATTTCGCACCGCCATTCCTTTCTGCCAGAGCTGTACTATCCTGGCACGCTTGAACAGCACACTCGCTATATTCGTTCCTTTCCTCCACATGGTCTGCCAGGGAAACCAAATCTATTGCTTTCTCCTTGATTTATCGAGTTACAGACTAAGTAAAGTCACATATTAATTCGGTTGGTTAGGAACTATCACAAAAAAAAAACATTGACAGAAAAACAAATCATTACACTTAACTGCCCGAAAGTATATTTGAAATTCAAAAGGAATTTTGAGTTTAAAAATATAACTGCAAATTCAAGTTCAAGTTTAGAGGTCCTGCAGAGGGCTGCTCATGGGCAGCATAATATGCGGGGGTTGTGCGGGGGATTTAGGGATCCAGGGTAGGATTAGGAAGGTTAGGATGAGGGTGGATTGGGTCAGGGACTGTGGGTTGAGGATTAGGATTGGTGAGGTAATGATTGGTGATCCTATTTATAAACGTGTCAAGAGTGGTGCTATTAACTATATGAGATGGGAGATTATTCCACTCTTGGATGCTGCGGGGAAAAAATGAGTGCCTAAATATATCAGTGCTCATCTGGTATGTATGATATTTTATGTTGTGGCTGCCTCTAGTGGATCGTATACTTGTACGGAGTAGATATGTGTCTTTGTCTATGTCAACTAACTTGTTTGCTAATTTGTATATCATCTGTTGTCTGTGTATCTGTCTTCGTTTTGCCAGTGGGTCTAGTTTTGTGTCTTGTTTAAACAAAGTGACTGATGTAGTGTGTCTGTAATCACGTCTGGCCCATCTTGCAGTTTTGTTTTGTATGGACTCTAATTTATTGATATTATTGTAAGTGGGTGGGTCCCAGACGGTGTCGCAATACTCTAAATGTGGCCGAACGAATGTGTGGTAAGCAATAATTTTGATGTCTGTGTTACACCTGCTGAGGTTCCTGTGCAAGAACCCCAGGACCCTACTGGCTTTGGCCCTGATGCTACCTATGTGTGTGTTCCACCTCATGTCCGCTGAGATGTGGACGCCCAAGTATTTGTGGGAAGTGACTGTGTTGAGGTTTGTATTGTGTAGCTGGTATGTATATGGAATGGGATTATGAGCACGGGTAAAACGGATGTGATGGCATTTGTCTGGTCTAAATATCATCTGCCACTACGGTGCTACTACGGTGGATCTGTGGTGTATCAAGAATGTTCTAGCGAAACCCCCGGAGACACCGGAGGCACTGGGACAACTAATTTCGTAACAGTCATTTTAACATTTGCCGGGGGCTTATCTACGAAATGGCGCGGGTTCGCCGGCGACTAGTTGCAGTTGTACAGGCGTTTTTGGTTTATATTTATGTTATACATAAACATTGGGGTATACATGATATTTTTTTTAAGTTATCCCTATAAACACCAAGATGCAACTAGATAATGACTTCCCCAACAAACTAATGTTTCTGGGAAATATTACATTTAAACAATTAGAAAACTGCCCACTCTCACAAGGTTGCTGGAATATTCGATTGATACACAAAATATATAAAGAAATGCAAGCGTCAATGTTTTTTTCTCTAAACATACGCTCCACAGAATATGTTCAAGTAATTAGCCCAAACTATAGCATTTTACTCACGATCAATAATCTCACACTAGAGTGACATGTCAGATTTCTTAGTTAGCGCCGAGGTTACATCCCCGGTCTACTTGTAAGTACATGTCAGGGATGCAGCATTGATGCTCCCCCGGCATGGTGTTTTGCCTTACCGCGGTGTGTATCCCAGGGTCAGCCAACATGTCAGATTGGTTGGGGGAGCGCTGAAGGTGTTCCCCTAGATGGCTGTAGGAAGGTCCCAGGTGTCCCTAGGGTACATCTGCATAATAGCAATGGCGATCTTACAATCAGGCATCTAATCCCAGAGGATGCTCCCAGATCTACTGCAGGTAAAACATATAACGATAGTTCACCGGCGATGCTTCCGTGGTGTTTGCACGGTCGCCGAGAAGTCGCAAGTTTATCGCAACGTATTTTCGCCGGTGGTGCAACATAATGCTGGGGAAGGCTGCAGGCGAGATATATCTGCACCTGCAATTCCTCTACGACATTTTTTTATTCGAGCACACGAATAGCCGTAGAAGTACCCGAATAAATATTTAATTCAAAATTTGCTTATTCATAGTAGCGCTGGGAGCTTATTCACGTATGTGTAAACTAGGCTTTAATATTGGTATTAATGGTTGTATCAACTGGTTGCATTTCTACAAATGTAAATCAGTCTGGTTCTGTTATGTCGATGTCATCTGCATACGCCAGTGGTTTTTCCTTATCATCCTTGCTGCAAATCTCTCATACATTTGTCCATAAATATAATATACAACAGTGGTGACAGAACTACATCTATTTTTTTTTCAATATCTCAGTTTTTTTTAATCTAATCTTATATTATGATAGAGCCCTTTCATAACTTTTATAGGTTTTGTTGGTATACTGTAATGCAAATCTCCTATTTATTTCGATTTATCATAACACAAGTTTTTCAGGTCTATGAATGGAAATGTAGATATCTATATTCGACTCCCACTTTTTATATCATAATGCCATCGTCACTAATAATTTTAAACAAGTTCTTCATCAACAAGGCCAATTATAAGATTAAATCAATACAAGCTACACAGATATGAGACAAGTACAGCCACAATCAATAACCACCAAACACACTCCTTCTATCGTGCAAATAAATCAGTAGCATATATAAAAATAATCGTACAACACTTTATGGTAACTGAACCGCCTCAATCCCTTTTATGAGGTGCTGCAAAATTATGATGTGTTGTTCTTTATTAACCAGATATTTACTACGATTGGAGCAAAGTGTCTGTTGATATTTGATTGTGGCAGTACACTAATAAACATTTCATGCTGTTTTGTGACACTCTGGATTTTGTAGGGCTACCGCATAGGGGAGTATTAATTTCAAGGGTTAATAATGACACGTCTCCACCTATAAGAAGACATCAGAGCAAAATAGAGCAGAGTTACAGAAACATTCCTACTTTCAGCTGCTCCCCTACAGAGTTACAAATGAGTAGCGAATCGAGAACTAGAAATGTTGGTTAGAGTGTTCTAGCCCAAATCAAATTAATATACCAGGTTGACTCTTGCGCAGCTCGGTAAGGAAGAAGTGAGACTAATAATTATATGATGCATCATAGACTGCTACACACACACGCACCATGGCTCTCTCTCTCTCTCTCTCTCTCTCTCTCTCTCTCTCTCTCTCTCTCTCTCTCTCTCTCTCTCTCATGCAGTTAGGATATCCATAATTGTTTAAATGTTCTAATTCGCATATACTATAATCAATAAATAAAGTTCACTATAAATAGTCAAATCACATACCTCATTTTATGGAAAAAAAAGGTCCTCAATCAATTTAATGCATGGAATGCTGAATCACCTTATATACTGTAATTATATATATATATCGTGTCCCTTTTCTTTCAAGAAGTATTTTTCTGCCTAACATGCCACAATGAGGCATATTGAAAATTTATGAATCACACACGTGACCCGTAGCAAGTGCACGTCCAAGACAAGTTAACCCAAAAATCACCCAAGACCCAATACGCATCTCGTGACATCATGGTCGGCGAGGTCCATTTCAATTATGAACCGGCTGTGCGTCAACTCGCTGTAGTCAGTTAGTCCTAGTTCTAGCCAGTGAGAGGTTGGAGAGGGAGGGAATTTCCCCCATGCACAAATGCAGGGTTCTGAAAGGGAGGATTATACGTGGGGAGTGATAGTATATGAATACTTTAAGCAATATTAATTTTAACCACCTCACATATTGATCAGAGAGACAAGCTACCAGGATTTCTAATGAAACGGCCATTAATCTTTCATGCAGTGTTCTAGTAGCCTCTTGAAAATCAATATGCATCAGCGAATTATGCAAATGGTCGATTGCATCTAAAGCAGTACAAGAGCCTTTATTATTATTATTATTACTATTATTATGGGATGACCTCATATCATGTTGGTTAAGCCCTGGCCCTTCACATATAGACGTTCTAGGTTATTATTATAATAATATTAATTATAATTGGGTGTTCTTGTCATAATAATTAAGCGCTAGCCTTTCAAACATTCACATTTTGGGGGGTTTCTATAGGTGAGGATGGGGAAGGATGGGCAGTCCCATCGGCAAGCATTACTACTGTGAACAGTAGTAAAAATGTGTAGGTTGTGACGGCCTTGCACAAACAGATATCTGATTTGAAGACGGTCATAATATTAGAATTAATATAATAGAATAGAATATATATATATATATATATATATATATATATATATATATTAACAAATCAATGCAATAGAACATATAATTTACACTGTTCAACCAGTGAAATTTATACAAAAATTTTATACTAAGATGTTTACATCCTTCCCATCTTTGTGTCTATTTACTAAATATTCTGGTTACAAACTCACCTTTTAAATTGTACAGGGCAATATAAGCATAGGTTTTGCTTTTATCAAATATATTTAACCTTGGCTAATTTTTTATATAATTATATAACATGGTAAGATTACATAGAACATGACTTTTTCGTTACTTCAAATGTGGTAGGTACGGTACCTAACATGTAACTGGTTAAAGTATGCAACTACTTATTGTTTCCCTTTTTTTATTTAGCTTCATTTTGCAAGAAGGGTTGGTCATTGCTACTATCAGTGGCATCTCTCATTTACAGAGATGCAAAAGGACAAGAGAGCTGTATCATCTTACCGTAGATGATATTGGGCATACTATTATGAATATATAGCTCAATGTAAACACAAGATGATCTACTCCATAATAATATTAATGGTTAATATATCAGTTATTATATTGTGGGATTAGCATCAAATTTTATTTTACCAGCTTTGTAATATCCGTCTTCCTCTGTAGCATTCTTTATCACCTGATAGTGATCCCTTACATACTTATCAAACATAATACATGGCTAAGGATGTCTCGTGTGGTGCAGCATGTTTTTGTTTTTGTTTTTTTTGTCATTTGATAATATTATATATTGAGCAAACGGATATAATGTTTATCAAAACCAGCTTCCCATGAAGTCTGCTTGGAAATGTAGTCAGAAAATAATGCTAAGAAAACGCATAAACTTACGTTGCATATTGCATCTAAATCTACGTAAATGTATAGCATGCCTGAATAATGATCCTTAGAAGTATCTGTGGATGATCCGGGAGAGGCAGCAGGGAAAGAACTAAAGCCTGACTTAGTAGATGCTCATTTATAAGAAGCGTGGGCGGAGTCACGCCTGAGTACTATATTTTAGGGCGGAGCCACTCCCAGAAAGCTATGTCTGAAATAGGATTACGTGACAAACTCGTAACCATCAGCTTTTTACTGAGCAGGAAGAGATTAGAGCTGATTTATGGGTGTAAGTTTGTGCATTCACCATACCACACACCCTGGGTCCCCTGGCACTCCCAAATTAAGCCGGTGTGCTAACCCTCTTTATCTACTTTGCTATTCGCTTCATTTACAATTAACTCAAGAAATTAAATTATTCAGTAGATAGAATCTTAACCATCCTCTTATACAGTGCACACATTCCTCCCTTCCCTCTCTATTATTTTCTTACTGTTACCTAACATTTTTATATTAACAGAAACACTTTTGTCAAACTCTATTAGGCTTCCTAGTTCCTTTGCTCTAGAGGCAATACCAAACTATTATAATTATTGTTCAGTCTAACAGCATATCACATATCCCTGCCAGCAAGATTTTCATTGGTAACGATGGTGAAAAATTGGCCTAGAAGTTACAAGAATATTTATTACATTTATTGAGTAAAACTTCAGCCTGTTTCCTTTCGGGTTTTTGTGTGCAATTGAGTCATCGTTCATTGCATTTTT
This sequence comes from Petrolisthes manimaculis, assembly GCA_034508575.1. NCBI lineage: Eukaryota > Metazoa > Arthropoda > Malacostraca > Decapoda > Porcellanidae > Petrolisthes > Petrolisthes manimaculis. Next base: position 297,334 of record JAWZYT010000298.1, on the reverse strand, counting down.
TTGCATTTCTTTTTTTCAACACCATTGCAGATCATAGTGACATAGATATGGGTGATAATTGAACCTGGTTTATATTTTCCAGCAATAATCTAATAGAATTAAATGTGCTTAACAGATTGTATAAAAAACAGCACATTATGAAGAAGAGCCTTTATTAACGACCTTTCGATAATGCTTCTTTAGATCAAAGGCACTTTCGTTCAACATTGTGAACCTTACGTATGCGCGACACGTAAAGGATTAAGAAGTGGGAGCAAAAAAATCGGTAGAAAGGGTCCAAGGAGATAGAAGGAAAAGCGGCGTCAGTTGGATATACAATTATACACACACACATACACACACACACACACACACACACACACACACACACATATATATATATATATATATATATATATATATATATATATATATATATATATATATATATATATATATATATATATATATATATATATGATTGGCTGATACCTATTGTTTGGATTATTCCTATTCGTACTGACGTTAGGAAGTAAGATACTATCTCTATAACGGAAAATGCAATAACAAGCAGATTGAAAATATGAGAAATGGAAGATAATTATTTTATCTTATAATTGTATTATCATATCGAACAGACCAAAAGAAAAATTACGAACCCCGGTGAAACAAGACTGTAGACCCTCGGTATTATTATCGCATACACATATGTAAATGGATTTGTTTCTTTGGAATTTTATTCTTATTATCATATACTGTAGAAAAATATTTGTATGCACAACTTAAAATGAGAATAGTTGTCAAAAGTTGCCAAATTAACGAATAACCTTTTGTTATAACTACCGATTGTATTTCCTATGTGTTCCCAGTACCGCTACCTGGCACACTAATCAATATATGGCCGGTTGTCTTTGCCTCAAGACCATGTTCACTTGACGTTATTAGCTGTTCACGCGAAGGCAACATCAAGATATTTTGCCCAATATCCAATAACAAAAAATAAAACTTGAATTTATTTGCTGTTCACGCGAGCACCGAATTTAATATATATTGAACTTGAGCATTATCACCCAAGATTTTTCAAAATAGCTCCGGAAGTATTTTAGGTGCGACATTCTCAATTCAATATGATATTGACATTGATCCTGATAAATACTGAATATTGGGTGAGTGATCCGTGATCGGGCAATATTGCCTTCGACTGCAGCGCAATCTATAAAAGTACAGTACAATTACGGTTTAACCTCATACTTTAGATTGACAATCTGAAACTCTGGGGCTATGTAGAGATGGCCTATGGTATCTTTATCCCAAAAGTCCCAAAAAATTCCGTGACGGGTTTTCGAGTAATGGCCACAAAATGGCGGTCATTTTGGATTTTTAGCTTTTCTTAGTTATTGATGCAAATTAGTTAATGAAATAAAGTTAAAAATTGAAATATGCATAATTTTACATTGCTTAGTAATTTTAGAAGCTATCTATATACATAAATATTCAATATTAAGTTTATCAAAGGGAAATTATAGATTTTATTTTTTAAGAATTTGACACGAGTTGTCCAGTATAGTGTAACCTGTAACTGATATATAAGCTACATCAGTAAATAGAGATAAGTCCATGAGTTTACTCTAAACCTTGAGTACTAAACATAATTTCCCAGATAGATTAATAAGGGCAATTCAGATCAACGGTATAAGTAAGTTGACTGAAACAAGTCTACAGACGGATGGTAAGCATCTACAAATGGTTGGTACAGTTGGCTGGTAAAAGATAGCCACACTGAAATATAATTGAGAGTCCAGTTGGTATTTCCACAGAGAGAAGCGGAGATTGGACCCCCACGGCTACAATTATTATAACACAAGGTTAGTTTTGATAGTTATACAACATTTCTGTATACGGTAATTATAATTATAGTATTGTATACACATCTTTTTAATTCTAATGGATTTCTTAATGGTAGTTTGTATCGACAATTGTAACTACAATTCTCAAGGCATAGCCTATACTGTACCGGTACTGTATTTCTTCATATACCCCGCTTACAGTACTATATGAAAGTAATTCTTGCTACTGATTTGTACAGTATTTGGATTTAGTTAAACTGAAATATTTTATTTCTTACCCACAAATAAAAGGTTTGTAGATGTCATATAAAAATCTTCGAACCTTGATTCTTAGTAAAATAAAAAGCACTTTAGTTTCGTAAGGTACTGTACATAGTAAAATACAAAAAGCCCCTTCAGGAATCTCATCACTTTCTTATTAATTGGCTTTAATTTAATGGAATACGGTAAAGTGAAAGTCATCACATTAGCTACAGTTATCATATGATTCTAATTTAGGTTAGGTTAATTTAATCTGATATTCAATAATTAATTCATATATTAGGAATTTCAGCAGGAAAAATCTGGTTTACATAGAATGATAAGTCTAGTATATAGCATAGATCTATTGGTCCTAATTAATTGTAATTTGTTTACAGGCTCATTTTGATGATGGCCAGTACCGAGGAGAGAGGGGGAGGGTTGCGAGAAGGCTGCTCAGGCCAATGATCCTTAATTGTAACTCGTCTTCCTCCGACATTGCCAAGTCGGCCTCCAAGTAGGAATCCGCGCTTTCCATCAGGCCAGGCAAGGACTAGATGGGAAACAAACATCAACACGAAAAACTGAACACTCGATCAACCAAGGACCTACTGTACACACAGACAATCACAAGAAAAAAATGCACATAACAACAACAGACAAACAACACCAGTAACACCACAGAAATAACAACTCACAAACAAGAATGCACAAACAATACAAACAAGAGCGAACACAACACAAACAAGAATTTAGGCAGAGTGCCAGGAGGAAGGTCCACACTTCAGAAGTGCTGGATCGAGACCTCCTTGGACCCTGGTCCATCAGTATCTCTGACACGTGCGTGACTATAATATTATACACCATATCCTTCCATCTTTGATTTTTTTTTTTTAATTCTAATTATGTACATAAATAATAGTTACATATGACAGTATGTATATACGTATCGATCATTAGTAATATTGTTTATTACAGTTACTGTTGTGTGTGGACATGAAAACCAGAGCGGGTCAAATAACCATTAAAGCAATAGCTAATCCCGTTGTTAATGGCCGTATAGCTGGATGAATACCGACGTGTTTAAGGCGACTAGAAGGATGAGGTTAGTTTTGGTTTTGGGCAACAAAATAAAATCGTTCATGTTTGCTTCATGTGATCTTTACCTTTTTAAATAAGCGATTTAAGCCTTAATTGAATATCCACAGTCTCCCGTATCCCCTCCCACTCTCTGAGGTATGAGATACCCCCCAGCCCAAGGCTATGACTCAAGTAGTGACACGGTAGAAATCATTGACTGCCGAGGGGGGGCCACATTTTCCTTCGAATGTGTCAATATGACTGGCCAGCTTTGTGTTGTTTTTCAATAGTAAACTCATCGCATAACACATTTAGGAATATGGTATAATGTCAGCCATAAAATAGGTCCGGATATTAAAGGTAGTGTGCTAAAACATTATACTTATATAACGATTTATTTAGGAGATATTTGCGAAAAACAGCGGCTGTCCGGTGCTGAAACGAATAGTAGTCGAACTCAAGCAGCTTGGTATCGTACTGTATTATTAATTCAAAGTGGGGACAACACTTATGATTTCCTTGGTGTGTGTGTGTGTGTGTTAAGTTTCACGACAGCGAACGACGACAGAGCAAAACCCTCCGTAATTTCACTGAGGTCCACTGATACACCTCCTCCTTACATTACTTAATGCATTTTCCTTTGTAGAGTTAGCATAGTTATTTACTAACTTTATTGCTAACAGGGAAAATGCAATTGAACGTTTGTCTAAAAAGATTCAACGAGTCTTAGCTAAGGATGACTGCCGTTTCATTCACCATAGGATCACCCAGAGAGCATTAATGTTTACCTTTTACGATGAGATCTACTATGAGATGCAGAGCCAGCGTTACACTGTTTTTTCCTGAATATCTACCAAACCAAATGACAACAAATGAAGATGAGGTTTTGTCAGGGTATGTTTTACACACCTACCTAATTATTGACAGTATTCTTTAGTACTTTGTGTCGATCAAGCAGGCAATTATAGATATACGATAAGTAGCCGAATCCACAGCCACAACACTCACAGCAACGGGTGAGGAGGTATACTGAGGCTCCGCCCATCAAGGCAACGACGTGCACAGTGATAAGTGAGACACTGGGCATATATATATATATATATATATATATATATATATATATATATATATATATATATATATATATATATATATATATATATATATATATATATATATATTGTAATCTGACACTGACAAGCATGTTCTGCAGTTCTTGCGCGGCTTATTTATATGCTTCGGCTTATAACTTTGTTCAAAAGTGAGATGACCCGTTGCAGGCCTTATGTAAGCTTGAATAGTTAAATATAGATAATAGACCCTAATGTGGCGGAGGGTTACAGGCCAATATCCATCTCCACAACCACCCCTACCAGTTATTTCCTTTTATGCTAGTAAAATCGGCTAGAGCCACATTTACTAATATGGATAATTACATCCGAAAGTGAAGTCGTTCGCCTGCCACCCGACCACCCCGAGCTCAACCACAAAGTGTGTGTACCAGTCCTGATTTTGGTCTTTTCAAAGAATCTGGTACAGTACCTTGTTGTTGTAGTGGGTTGTTGGTTATTGGTTGTTGGTTGTTGGTAGCGTGTTCGGCGGCGTGGTGTTCTTAGGTAATTGACTTCACAAGTTTCTTAGTTAAGGCTTAATTAGTTTATTATATACACTTATATCTACACAGGGAATGATACTGATGTGCCTGGTCTTATAATTTTATGTATATAGTCTCTCTCTGTGGAGACAAGCCTATAGCCCTTGGAGACAGTTTAAGTAATCCTGAAAACATGTGTCTTTCCCTTGGTTATATATATTTCAAAACTCAAGAGTTGACATATATGGCTATAATAACTGTTGTCTTATTTCCCGTTGGAAAAGGGGAGGTCTATAGATTTGGCCACACCCCTTTTCCCTTCTCTTACATTGTTTCTTCTCTCCCTACTTCCTTATTCATTTATTCTCCCTTTCTCTCTCTGTGATGCTAGAGAGATAGGAAAGGGATAATGGTTTCTGCTCTCCTCTTACCATAACTGTAAACAAGAATGCATCATTGGAGACGGTCAGCTAGGGTCACTCTGTGTACGTGTGTATGTATGTTTGTTGGAGAGAGAGAAAATGATATTTGAATCTCAGTCAGATCAAGTAGTTAATTAGTCTGTGTGTATGGATGTATGTGGATTTGGACCTACCAGTCAGGTCCCAACACTGCACGTTGTCGTGTGTGTATAGGGAGTGTTGTGTGTGTGATGGAGAGAGAAATGATGGACAGCTGTCCTACAGTGTCTTATATCTGTCTGGCTATTAACGACTTTGCTATCTGATCTGTTGTTCCTTCTAGTCTTGCTTTTGTGCAGGGTACATGTGGACGGGTGCTGTTCGACAATCCCAGCACTTCGAGGAGAAGTACTGGACGTTGGACAATAGCCACGAGATCATGGAGCCTGTCGTCATTAACATTACCAGTAATGATGAGGAACGGTAGTGACGAGGAATAATTTTTTTGTATACCTATATTTGTATATTCGTATTTGTATATTTATATTTGTATATTTGCATTATTTAGTATTGTATACCTATATTTGTATACCTATATATATTCGTATACCTATACATATATTTCCTCAAAACATACATATCCATACATATACATATACAATATATGACAGTATATTCTCATTAATTTCAATTGATGTCCACACATTTTCCGTTCCATAACTACTAAGATATCATTTCTGATAGTGTTGATGATCCGTATAATTTTCAAACACACACACACACTTCTGCCACATCTACGATCTCTCGATACCGGGTGGCCCAGTCGGAACTGTAACAGACTGTACATACACTGGCGGTCAGAAGTTGTGTCCTGATCCCCTGGAAATATGAATCGCTTTGAAGATTCGAACAACTGTGCGTCTCCCTACAACACACAGTAGTGTTCCGGTTTGACCTTCATTAGAGGACTACTTATAATAACTTACTTACTACTTACTTATATGAGTCACTAAGACACTCAGTCTCACAGACATCACATGATTCTCCAATATTGCTGACCTAAGCTTGAATGGGAAGAGAACAGGGTACAACTCACTGTGAGAACCACTAACACCTCGGCATATAATGACGTCACAGGGCCTCCTCTTGCACCCTATAGCTTCAGTTAGTTACTGATAACCACACCGTTAACAGGTTACATTAGCATATAATCTTTCTCTTAAAGTTAGCACCCTAGCCTAACTTAACCTGTACATAGCTACATATTGTGACTCTGTAGACTAACTCGTGTTATTAATAAAAAGTGAGTAAACTACTTAATCTTGCTTGTATCTTCTCAATCCATATAATCCATATAGAAAACCTTATAATATAAAATCAAACTCCGAAGAGACATCAAAGACACTATAAAGACAAACCAGTCGCCAGCCTACCTGCCTACATCGACTCATCTACCTGGAGTAAGTTAAGTCTTTCTTACACCAGAACAGTAGTTTGAATCATCAAAGCTCGACTAGTTGTGATTCATCATGCCAAGGGATCAGGACACAACTTCTGACCGCGAGTGTACCTCGCTGACGTTTTCTGTAGGCTTTTAGTCTATTTCTATATTCAAATTAGGCTGTATACCACGGTTTTACCCGGTAAATTACTTTCTAATATTACTGAGCAAGTGATATACTATTTGTGCAATGCCAAGCTAGTACTTGCATATAATGTAACAGATTATTTGTTTCATTACCTGCAACAACTGAGTCCTGGTATCACTGCTGCCAGAGTGAGTACACAATTCAAACTCAGCCAGTGTATGCGTTCTTGCTTTACTATATATTTTTCAAAATGCCTGTATATACATGTGCAGTGACAGATTATGACTCGAAATAAAATAAATTAAATATAAAATGTGAAGAGTAGACGTGAGGCTTCGTCGTCGTATGCTTAAAACTTATTTATCTACATTAAGTTCCTTTCATTATTTATGCCTACATATCGTTAAATATAGTATTTAAAAGTTTCTGAAATACTATTGAATATTTCTATGGCAAAAAGAAGGTATACAACAACCAATTATTAGCATACCCATATGAAATAGATGTAATTAATTTATCTGGCAAATCTGGCAAGCTTCGGCCAGTTTGTGGATGGAGGAATTACTACCCTGTGTATTTGGTATTGAAGATGTGTAAAGTGGTGACGTATAGTGGGCTGTGAAGCTGTTGCGCAGATATGGGTGTGGTAGGTGGGGGTAGTGGTGATATGTAGTGGGTATTGAAGATGTGTGAGTGTAATGTGCATTTTACTAATGTCTGAACTCTAGACCAGCGTATTATCCATGATCTCTCTGTAACCTTTGCGACATAGGAGACTGACTACCTTTGTTTCTGACTGTATCATGAATGTTTGCTTCTAGTAACAGTATCACTCTCCAGTGCAAGGTAATTCCATTGTTCAGCCTTTACTTTAAGATAATTCACTGTTGTGTAGGAAGGTTTCACTCACTTGGTAAACATTCAAGTATTTATTTTTATTAAATATATTTCAAGCAACATTTTAAACATTTGTTTAAGTGAACCTAAATAATTTGAATGTGGAACCATAAATTCTCTGGATTTTCTTTCTGACCAAAGATTTAGTCTCATACATAAGCTTGCATTAGTTAATTGATGTCTACAGTCGCGTTATAATTATTCCAAGACGCCTCTCCATTCCAGTTCAAAATTATGAAAGAGTACCATAAAAGATACTGTAGATAATGGTATGTAAATGTACAGTTGGCTCCACTCCCGCGTTGACCACTGCCCGTTGCCAATGTTGAGCCACCCAGATATTCGAATCCCGAACGAAGCGAAGCACTCATGACCTCCATCTCCCCAACTCAGTCGTCCCTCCCTCCATCTCACTCGGTCATGAGTGCTTCACTTCGTTCGGGATTCGAATATCTGGGTGGCTCAACATTGGCAACGCGCAGTGGTCAACGCGGGAGTGGAGCCAACTGTACAACTCATGTTGACCGTATATTAAAACAGTAATCACACAATGAACAGTAACAACGATAGATATTTGAATATTGCATTTGGATAGTCTATGTGAAATGGCCAAACGTCTTCTCCACCAGAAGAGTGAACAGAGCTACAGCGGAACCAAGGAAGAGCACATAGAACGCTCCCTGTAAGTGGTTCAGTCCCAGGACAACCTCTCTTCGACCAGTCTGAAAAATATAAAATGTTATCATTAACTAACATGATCCCCAATTGACCTACTCTAAAACTTCTCATCCAATGACTAAAGAGGTAAACATTCCAGTGCATGACTTTTATGCACATATCAACAGAGGATTATTTACTGTAACTTTTCATTGGATAATAGTCTACTTTGAATAAATAGCACTAGATGATATAATATTTAGATGTATTTAGTGCTAAGAATGGAATATACGTAAAGCATAATCAACATTGTGTAACGATGCATTACTAACTGATATCAAGTTTTGATTCTCAGATGAAGATTTTGCTTCAGAAGTGGCTTTGGTCTCGCTAATGCGATTGGCAATCACTTCGTTCGTCCAGTACGTGATGAGACCGGCGTCCTCCAGCCAGTGCATAAGCTGATGTAATTTGTGATATAATGGTGAACCTTTCCTGGAAATGGAAATGCCTATATAAGCAAAGGCTCATTTAATTAAAGGAAATTTTGTTAAAGCTAAATCAGACGTGATTGTATTACAGATTTGTGCACATTTACTCGTATTATATAATCCATATATATATAACACACTCCGTCTGTCTATGTGTGTGTTTATCCGCTATGCACGGCTGCATCGTTTGTCCTAGAGTAATATGTAATACATCATTCTGTTGGGTAAAGCCTTGGAAGTGTCCTCGGCCCACAAAAAAAATGTTTTTAAATGACCAATGGGGGGGTTGGAGGTATTCGAACCTCTGCAGTAGAGCTGGGCAGGTACCGTTTTCTTCGGTACTCACGGTTCCAAGTATTGTGACTGACGGAACCGCCAGAACTGGCTGCTACATTAGTCTCCTGGGGCGGTTTGAAAGGAGACTAAGAGATTGTGGGTTTTAATCTGTTTATTCATACAGGCTACACATTGTATACAAAATTTTAGAGTGAACCTGGAATACATCAATATAAGGTTTCCTGCCTGCTACACTATTAGAACCCATCAGGCGAGAGGGCTGATGCTTGTGGCGGGTAGCTGATTCTAGCCGCCATAGTATCTACCAAAACAATGTAACACCTATGGCAATAAATGTTTTGAATTTGAATTGAATTTTGAATTTGAAGGGCTAACACCAGGGGATGGGAAGAGTTAAAATTCTACAAGGCACTACTGGAATTGCTAAAAACAGTAAAAGAAGCTGAGGGAGAGTAAAAATCCCTTGGAGGATATATAAAATGGCTGAGAGCACAACAGAAAAAAATGACAGACAGAAAGGAGCCTGCCGGACGACAAAAGTCAGGAGAGACAACTCCAGCATCAGACTTTGATCCATCTCTGTAGTGAAGGCATGTTCTAAAAGAGAGAACGAGCCACTGGAGGAGGAAGAGATTCCTTCTTGTCTGTAACGCAGGTGCAGGGAAAAACTTCTGGAAGTAGTCATGAAGCCACCTTGGGGAACCGCACAAGACAAATCTGGAAGTCATCAATGCCAATCTCCTTCATAGCCTTCCTGACCCGGAAGCCAAAGGGCCATGATGTACTAGAATGGGTAAGGTAGTACCGAGACATGATATCAGATGATACTGCCAAGCAAGGAAGGGAGTCAGAAGTCGATGTAATCGATGCCAACAACGAACCATCAAGGACTGGTGACAGAGATCAAGAGGTGGCTCATTAGCGTCCACCAAGAAACTGGGTATTGGGGACGACCTAAAGGCTCTGGTCACCAGACACACTTTAGCATGATGAGCAGGGTCTAAAACTCTGAGACAAGCATTGGTGGCAAAGAAGTACACCTCACACCCACAGTCGAGTTTTGACCTAATAAGAACATGATATAGGCGGAGGAGGGTTGCCCGATTAGCCCCCAAAGATGTATGGCCCAGGATACTCAACAGGTTTAATAAGAGCATTGAGGCAAGAGACCTTAAGAGTATGTAAGTAAGCAACCCAAGTCAAACGTTTGTCAAAAAGGAGACTCAAAAAGCGAGTCACCTCGACACAAAGTATCCGATGACTATACATCAATAAGTCCAGATCAGGGTGGACATCTCGGGATCAGGCAGAAGTGTTTCAAGTGCATAGCAACTGTCTTGGCAGGAGAAAATCGAAACCCATGAAAACCAGTCCAACGTGACACTCTGTCAAGAGCAAGCTGCATTCGAAGCTCCGCCACTGACATACGGGAAGCCGCAAACCAGACTGCTAGGTCGTCAACGTACATCGAGTTGGCTATACCATCCAGAAAGGATGAGGCAATGGCATTAATTGCTACTACAAACAATATGACACTGAGTACGCTTCCTTAGGGGACGCCCTACTCCTGTGCAATAGATGCTGAGAGGGTTGTACCAACCCTCACAGAAAAAATGCGACCACTGAAAAACTCCTTAACCCATAACAACCGAAATTCATTACAAAAGCCTTCACCCACAACCGCAAATACAACCTGATTTTTAAAGTTACTCTAAGGTTAGTTTTAGTCTTATAGGTTTGTAGAGCTTTATTTTACACACCTGAATATGAAAACAAAAGTCTTCTATTTCCACTGGTTAGAGTACAGCAACATATCAAAGTCGGAAAATAATATGACAGTTACCCCCCCAAATAACATACGAAGGCATACGCATGTGTTACACATGTGTATGATGCGTAGATACATGAGTATGTGTACATCGATGTGTGCTTGCGTGTTTGTGTATGTAAAACCAGTATATAAATGCACTTAAATAAATAGAAAAGGCAACATACAAGTCATCTTTGCATACAACTGTGCATACCTGTGATAACACTAACGTATGCATGTACAGTGTTTGAAAGTGTGTTATACTAATGTCCAATGGCTATATGAGCTATGGGAGGCAGAGAGAGGCTAGGGGAGGCAGGGAGAAGGGAGTGTATGACAAGCCACGAGTGATGGTATTGGCTCAGATAACACAGAGTGGGTGTAAATGTACTTTGGCCACACCCACCTACACCATAGGGGGGGGGGGGGGGAAGTCAGCCAATCACGATCAATTACAATAGTCCTGGGCTACATCTTTCCTTTGGCACTACTGCTGTGGCTATATGTAGCCCATGCAGTTATTTATGGGCTGTTCATTTAAACTGATCATCGGCTTAAATTTGTATCGTCCGTTTAAATGGACAATAGGAATTTAGGGGTTAATAAAGTGTGGAAGGCGATCCCGCAGGCCATAATATACATGGAGTTGCTGCAGGATGCCATATTGCCATACGCTTTCTCTAAATAAAAAAAATACACAGACAAGGCGTTGATGTAGTGCAAAGGCCTCACATACAGCAGTTTTCAACCTGACCAAAGCGTCTGCAGCGCGCTTCTCCTGCACAGCAGTGGTGCAGACTGGTGACCACCAAGAGACAGGACGTTTGATAAAGTAGCCAAAATATTTAGGAATAGAGTTGAGAGCGGCAGAGTGGAGCATATCAGTGAAATATGTTACAGCCTCGTCAGAGCTACCAAAATCGACTACTGAAGAGACCGAAGAAGTTAGCTTTCTAAAAAACTGCCAGTCAGCCTTATCTAATTTCCACCTAGGAAGACGAAACTGTGGTTCATACTTGTTATTTTCTTAAAGTATAGGGAAATGGTCACTGCCATATAAATCAGGCAACACTCTCCAAGTATTATCTAACAGAGCATTGGAAGAGCTAAGGGAAATGTCAATGGCGGTAAAAGTCCAAGTAAAGTCCAAGGATAACGATAATTAAAATTACCCAATAAAATAAAGGGAGAGGGATGGTCCCGGACAAGACAGTTGAGATCACCCCTCTCACCTGTAACACAGAGAGGAAGATATAGACTGCACACAGTGTAGAGGTGGTCCATAAAAACTTTTAATTTCAACAGACTGATGACAATTCTCAGACTTTAGCTAAAGGTGTCCATGTGATAGAGGTTCACTCTGCCACACGCTCTCCAAACAGGAAACTTAAGTCGCCTAAGCTGCCACAGAGACGCCTTCGTGGTTCTTCGGAGGCACTTCACTCCATAGATATTCCTCCTTGTTAGGCAACCATCTCTGTGGACTCGTCCATAGTTTCCTCTCAATTTCACCAGAAGCGTTCTCGTGGCTCTGAATAATCTCTTGATTCAAAAGAAGTTCCTCTTCACAAGCTTCCTTCGGAATCATCAGAGGGACGTGAAGTGAATATGAATGCCACAGATGTTGTGACAACAAAATATTCAGTTTCCCTTCTGCTAGGGCAGCGGAGTGATTCTACCACCTGTATTATGGATGTTGATGTATCTGCCTATGTCAGTGATACTGAAACACGTTATGGATTCTAGTCAGCTTCCTTTATTACCACGGGGTGAGAGGTTGTTACACAGAAAGCAGGAAGATGGTTCTAGTAAGATGGCAGCAGAATGACTGCCCTAACATTTTGCTCATGCCTACACTTAGGTTCGCTTTATGAACTATGAAGCAGCTGAATGATTCACGAATAAAAAATGATACATTGTTACAATACCACCGCTGTACAGGACAATACCAATATAATTGTTTCAAAGATTATCCCTGTTCATCTACCTTCACCTTCTTTCAACATATCAGATGCTTCAGGAACTCGTCTACGGGTCCCAATTACTGCCTCAAGTACTACTTCTCGTGTTCGCTCTTCTTCTAGTGGACCAGGATTAGACAAAACTTATAGTGTGAGTAAACCCTCAGGTCGAGGTGGTAGTGGAAAGTACCTCCGTGAGGCTTCCCAAAACTCAGTACAAAAGTAACATTGTTCAAGGTCCTTCAGTGGAATTACCGTGGCTTGCGCGCCTCTTGGGAGGAACTACACGTTCTTCTCTCTAGTTTCTTTATTGCATGTGTTTTTCTCCAAGAGACAATGCTTGGAGACTACATTCCTGCCAGTCTCCAGCATTCTAATTCATTTGAAGGGCAGGGTCACCATGGTGGCTCTGCCATCCCAGTTCGACGAGATGTTCCATGTACGAGCCTAGAGCTTGACAGTTCGGTCATCTCCAGGGTGGTTTTATTGGCTTCTTTTATTGAGGATGAGGGATTGGGAGTTTTAATTACAGGATATGTGGCACATTATACAGTATATCCCTACTGGGACTTTTACCGCCATTGACATTTCCCTCTACTCATACCAGTGCTCTGTTGGATTTTACTTGGAGTGTGTTGCCTGATTTATATGGCAGTGTGTACTCCCCTATACTTTTAGAAGGTGACAGGTACGAACCACAGTCTCGTCTTCCTAGGTGGACATTAGAGAAGGCTGACTGGCATTACGATGTGACATAGTTCTTGCTCTAATAAATGCTTGTGGAGTTATATTAGGTACTGTTTGTTACAGTGAATTTTTGGGAGTAAAAGGGAAGGGTTTTTTGTTATTGAAATGGCCAGATCTTTCCATTTAATTATTATTATTATTATTATTATTATTATTATTATTATTATTATTATTATTATTATTGATAGTCATTTTTGGTAGTATTAAGCAAGGTCTAACATAACATATGAACATTAAACATTTATATATTTTAATAAAATTAATTAATTGTGGTTTGCTCTGTTAATAATTAATTAAGTGGGGTGTAAAATTAAAGGGAGGAATCAGTCATATTTAATTTGGTCAATATTATTAATTTTTGAATCAGTCATAAAGAAATAAACGTTGTTAAAATTAATAGACTCTTTATTGTTCCACTTACACTCTGCATGATTATATAATTATCAGCTGAGGTCTTGTGTAAGGGCTGAAATACTCAACAGATTAATTCATATTCTGTCTCTCTCATATCAACTCATGTTTCATTGACTGTGTGTACCATTTTCATACACATTTAATCCCATGTTCCTGTGAAGTAATATCTTAATGTTTCATTGATAGTTATGTGGTGTATTAGTGGAGGACGAGAGTATAACTGCTTGTTCAGCAGTTTCCTCATCCCCCCCCCCCTCTTCCTTGGGATATCAACGTCAGCGCCATATACACTTCTCAACGCCGGCAGCGCCATCTATCCGAAGTTTCGTCTGGATGGAAGAACTGACTGGTGGCAGAACGGAGCTGCACTTTGATTTGATAGGAGCTCTGAGCCTCCTCTACCTCCTTCTCTCACTTGGAGCAAATCTAGCGCTTGGACAGCGTCTGGTCTGCCTCCTCCTGATGGTCATAGGGTGTTCTATTGTATTGGGACTCTGCTATCTGGCCAAGTGTTGTGTGTTGGAATTTATACTGTGTTGTGTTTGGGGGTGATATTGTGTGATGTTGGTGTGGAGTTTGTATGGTGGTATTGATTCTGTGTTGTGGTGGAGATTGTGATTAATATATATATATATGTGTCTTTTGCAAGCTTTGTTTGTAATAATTTCTCTAACTTTAGTGGTGCTAGAATCCTTAGTTCGAAGAAGTTGCCGACGTGCCACTCTTCGATTCGAGCTTTTACAGTCTCATTGGACTGGTTCTCATGGGTTACAATCTTCTCCTGCCAAGACAGTTCCTATGCACTTCGGCCGCATCCAGGGTAACCACCCTGATCCAGATTTATTCATGTATGGTCACCGGATACGTTGTGTTGAAGAAACTCGCTTTTTGGGTCTCCATTTTGACAGACGTTTGACTCTAGTTCCCCATTTACGTTCACTTAAGGTTTCTTGCCTCCAGGATCTCAACAGGCCCATTTACGTTCACTTAAGGTTTCTTGCCTCCAGGATCTCAACCTGTTGAAGATCCTGGGCCCTACGTACCGGGGGGCTGATTGGGCCACCATCCTTTGCTTATACTATGTTCTTATTCGGTCAAAATTCGACTATGGATGTGAGGTGTACTTCCTGTTCATCATGTTGGAGTACGTCTGGCTACCGGAGCCTTTATGTCGTGCCCTATCCCTATGCGGGGTTCACACTAGTCCGTTTGGCCGGAGCCCTCTCCGATCATCATTTTAAGGCGAGGTTCTCACCAGCACGTTTGCACGGAGCACGTTCACGTTGATGACGTCACGAACGTCCTTGTATGTGCCCAAACAGTGAGAATGCGGTGCCTGTCGCGACATCCAGGAGACGGCCGACTTCCAACGTTGAGGATGAACTAAATTAATCTTTTTGGGTAGAGACGTTGGCTGTGTTGACCGTTTATAATGTTGTTGGCTCCTTAACATATGAAGATCATATGAATTAAAGTTATTTGTTTGTAAAATGATATGATTTTATGTAAATAAAATAATTATCATAATATATTTGTGTATAGTTCGTTAATTAATATACGATTAATAAGAATGTACATTGGAATTGGAGGCTTGGCAAAACCGCACTCTGGTGCCGGGTAAACAAACAGCCCACCAGCCAAAACATACACCAATGTGTCCAGCAGTTGTAGCTACTGACTACATAAAAACATAATTATTAAAAGTTGAAGACCAGGTACAACAAAATGATTTAATTAAAAAAATATTTGATATCATCCATGATTCTAAATAATATTTGTAATGTAAATGCATATATATAGGTTGTAATTAAAAGTACTAGAAAACTTCCGCATTTTTAATAGGCTGATATGGTATCTGCTTTATTGGTTATTATTTTATCCCTTTAGTAAATCCTCGTCCATCTCCGGTAAAAACTCGGCCATGGTCGCTTGTTGTTAATGTGGTGAAGAAACGGCGGGAAACGGCGCTCAACTCCTCTGTGCCCGTCTGGACGTTGTGTTCGTGACGTCATCAACGTGAACGTGCTCCGTGCAAACGTGCTGGTGAGAACCCCGCCTAACAAGGACATCACTACTCTCTCCTATCGGACCCTGTAGTTGGCTTAAGGAAACGGATGGTCCTCTGTGGCCAGACGTGATAAACTAAGTTTAACTTTTCTTATACAGTGTTGTCCGTACTGATGATGTTGTATATTCTTATATACGATGTGAAGTAGTTTTGACATTATAACTGATTTTCAATAATGCATACCATTGTAATATGAAAATATTATGAAAATAATTGTATCAAATGCGATTGTTCAATGGCAAATTACAAGTGAATTAGTCATTTTATATGAAATGTGGCCCCACAGCAGTAATGTACACAAGCAGACGACATCTCTCGGAGACTTGACAGCGCTCAAACCACACATTAGTATTTGAGTTATGAGAGAAAGGATGGTGTGTAGCATACAGAACAAAAATTCCAGTGTCTACTGATGGAAAGAAAAAAAGAAAGGGGATAAAAAGAGGATAGGTCATTTATATAGTTTAACTATTAATGAAAGTGTATGGGTCGGAGAAAGTGAGGGGCTTGGGTGTGATTTTATACTTAACATAAAGTTTAATAACCATGTAATTTCCTTAATAAATTCTGAGACCTATAAGTTACGCCACGAATTATTGTTTCTTTCGTGAAATACTGTGCCGGACTGTCGGATCTGTCCAGTCTATCTTCTCCGACTTGTCTGTGGTCAGGGCTGTGACGTCAATACTGACGTCACTGTTGGAGTGACGGTCGGAGAGGTATCTGGCAAAACGGACTAGTGTGAATCCTGCACTAATCTCCTGGTGGACGCTAATAAGCCACCTTTGGATCTCCGTCGCCAGTCCAAAATGGTTCGTTGATGGTATCGATTACATCGACTTTCTGACTCCCTTCCCTGCTTGCTGGTGTCATTAAATATCTTGTCTCAGTACTATCTCTCACATCCTCGCACACCATGGCCTTTTGGCTTCCGGGTCAGGAAAGCTATGGTGGAGTTGGGATTGATGAGTTCCAGATTTGTCCTGTGCGGATCTCCAGGGTGGCTCCTGGCTTTTTCTAGAAGTATACACCTACACTTGTTTTTCAAACATAAAGAAATCTCTTCTTTCTCCAGTGGCTCGCTCCCTCTTTTTAGAACATGCCTCCTCTCACAGGGAGTAACACTTTGTGCACACTGGTAGGTCAAAGTCTGAGGCTGGAGTTGGTCTTTCCTGATTTTTGCCGTGGGTGCAGGCTTCTGTCATGTCAAATTTCTTATGCCCTCAAACTGATTTTTACTCTTCTGTAGCCTTCTTTTGCTATTTTTACCGATTCCTGTAGTGCCTTGCAGGCCTTGGTTAATTTCAATTCTTAATATCCCCTAGCGTTGGCCATCCTTGAATGGCTTGTCCTTCTGGGACATCGTGGAAGCAGAGTCACATTTTGTTGGGTGTCAATGGAAATGAGCAGGCTGAAGTCCAGCCTAGGGCTGCGGCCTACAGTGCTCGGCCTCCTACCATGAATCATCCCGTACCTGTTTTCGACCTTCGGCACTTTATAGATGCTGCCGTTAGTTCCAGCTGGCAGAACAGATTGGATTGGATTTTTAATGGAAAGCGCTCCCCTTCCCTACTGTGATGATTGTCTGGTTCCTTTGATAGTGCGGCATCTTCTTGTGGTGTCTCAGCTTTGGAGACCTTTGTCGTAGGTATCTCTCTGAGTACTGGGTGTAGGATGGTTCTTGCATTCTCTCCCAGGTGCTCGGAGTGGATGATTGTAGTGTTCAATGTTCTTTATTCTATATATTTCACTTAAGTTAATCAGGTTATTTTAGTAAAAATGTCATTTATAGTTGATATGTCCTTTTACCCATGCTCTTTCTCCCTTTTGGGGTAGTGATGCCTGCTTAATATGTGTATACATTTTAGTAATGATGCAAATAACCATATTTTGAAATCCTTAGAATTTAATATGATGATGTGCAGTATATGACCCTTGTTGTTCTGCCACAATAAATCAATCTACTGTCTTAATGTATATCATTATTATATTCACAAAACGTTGGAGTTTTCAGTACATTGTCAGGCAGAACATTCAACAAGAAATGAATATAGCGGCTATAGTTACTTCGTTCGGTAAGTTCTATGACTGAATGGTGAAATCCCATACTCACCAATGTTACTGGGTGCGGAAAACGTTACATCACCTCTCTGATGGACAGGGTGTTGTTTCTTCACATGTCAGCAATTATACATTGTATGAAACTACGCTGCTTCAATTATGTAGTATGTTTTAATAATCCTACCTTGATACTAATTTACAAAAGAGACCTACTCACCTTATTCCCCAGCCGAAAGAAGCTAGGAAGTAATAACCTTGTTTGCTGATATAAAAGGGGTTTTGTCGTCTGGCGTCAGAGAAACGAGTGGCAACAACAACTGTTATGTAGTTCTTGACAATAATGTAGCAAAATCCTCCTTCCATTACTTTACTGAGTCCTTCGTCTGCTCCCATTAACTGCAGAACATAGTAACTACCGGTACTGAATAGTTAAATAAACGCTCACAATGTTTATAGAGACAAACACACAGAAATATACATAGTAACCCATATGAATTGTTTTCCGTCACACTTTGTGTCAAGTACAATCATAAGCATAAGTTTCTTTACCCCCCTGGCAGGAGTGAGGTCGAAGTCTTGTTTGGAGAAGGGCCAGGCAAACCGAGCATTTTGAACTGGCCCATTTTATATTCGTCTAGTCCATATCCAACCACGACTTCGACTTCACTCTAACCAGGGGGGTAAAGAAACTTATGCTCGTGACTGTACATTAAACTAAGCAGAGGAACAACATTCAAGTTTATAATATAAACAGGATTCTCTTTTAACATAACCCACTAGATAAAAATAAATTGAGGATGATTGAAATGAATGCGATGACTAACTTCATTGTGAATTACAAGAACGACCAATAATACTCCAACTTAGACATTCAGTGCATGCGTTTCATGGAGAGACTACCAACGCTTTCAGGGCCTGTGTCGCACACTCGCACTGTTTTTTCGGGAATAACTAAAGGTTGGATCAGTATGATGTTTTGCCACGGGTTATTTCATACCTTACGCTAATTTTTGGCACTGTAATGGATTACCAAAAGTGAATAATTAAGGCACTTGTCCCCGAAAAATGCGTCATTTTTATGAAATTTTACACGAGGATACGAACGATCATAGAGTGACGTACATATCTCGTCAGTCAACAGGCTCCAACCGGCCCCTTCTTTCTCTCATCCACCTTACTCTCTCTCTCCCCCTTTTTGGTCTCGAAACTTTGTTCGAAAATACAACACGGTCACAAGCTTTGTCATATATATATATATATATATATATATATATATATATATATATATATATATATATATATATATATGTATATACTGGAAGCATTTATTATGTTTATTGGTAAATAATTATCTGATGGTGTCACTGCCAGATCAGGTCGGACGTAGTGTTAATTATTATTACAACACATAATTAAATACTGAAGCCTTATTTCATGTGAGACAAACTGGTTTCGGTACTGATGCAGCATTCGAAAATCGTGTTTCTCACATGAATGAATGTATCATTATTTGGATATAATAATTATTATGTGTGTGTGTATTTTTTTTTATTATTATTATTAATTGCGCCGTAGCGTCAATCAACAGGCATGCAACCATACAAACAGGTAGGCAGAATCCATGAGAATTAAATTACTACAACCACACATACACACACACACATACACACATCATGAAGCACAATCATACAGACAAATATTTACATTATGACCTACTAAAATCCACCAAAACGAGGGTGGCGTACCAGAAGCTCCTGCAAAACCTGATGGTTCAGCAGGTGTCGACAAACCACATCAAGTGGCAGGCCCAGGGGCAGAAAGTGTCGGACAGTGGGGCATGCCAGGCAAAAGTACTCTATGGTGTTAACACGAGGCGCTCGACACAAGCGACACTCAGTGAAGGGAGGCTCACCCTGCATCCCAGCAACCTGCCATGGTGACCGATAGCCAATCCTCAAACGAGTAGCGACTACATTGTGTCTCCGAACCATGAGTCCTCGACGACGGTAGGAATATTTGTGGCGGAAGACAGACTTGTAATAGGTGATGTAGATGATGAATCTCTGCATCCCGGCGTCGCCGTACAGGAAGGAGAACGGCGGAGCGGACTCTAGAGAGGTAACATGTCAGGGAGAGAGGACGTCCCATACCACGAGGAGGCAGATGGCAGGCTTCCTTTGCGAGTCTGTCAACTGTACCATTGTGACATAAACCTACATGGGATGGTACACATAAGAATTTGACAGTCAAGTTACGATGACGTAATAAGGCCAAAACGATGAAATCTGCTGAAAAACAGAAGAGTGTGTGGGCTGAACACTAGAGAGGGAGTGAAGAGCAGGTTTCGAGTCACAACAAATGGCAGCATTCACTCCACGTTGATAAACGAGACTAACAGCATCCAGAATAGCATACAGTTCACACAATGTTGACCTGGAGTGGTTACAGAGTGGTTACTCCATATCAGGTGAGAAAACGGCACAACCTGCTGTACCATCCATTTGAAATGAGCCATCAGTGAAGAGGCAGTATGGATCTGTGATGGAGAACGTCACTGTTTCTATGTGTTCCAGAGCCAACTGCCGCTGTAGAGAAGGCAGTTCCGACTTGGAAGTAGGTGCAAAGCTCACATCAGGTGTTGGTTGCAACCATTATATCTATATTAAGACTACGGAGCATAGACGAAACAGACCTTAAATGAGTACGTCCAGGAGACAGTATGGGAGGGACAGTATAGGTTTGGTCGAAGAAAAATTCTGACTAACTGAGAGTAATGGGGTGAAAGGTGTGGGAAATGGAGGCACTTGTCAGTAAAGCAAGTAACATTAGAATAAATTATCTCCACTAATGGCGGAAGACGCAACTCACGCTGCATGTTCACTATCCTGGTAGACATTGGACAGCCGAGAATTATCCTCATTGCTCTATTCTGACATTTTTCTAAAGTTTCATGAGTAGCCCTGGGAAGTTGAATTAGAGCAGGGGAGAGATAATCAACAACTGAACGGATAAAAGCATATAGATGGTCCTGGCTACTGGGATGGAGATGCCTGAGGAGTTGTTAGAGAGCCATTGAAGTGGTGTAAGTCGGCGATGGAGACGACCCAATAAATCCTGGACAATAGGATGGTCTTGAGGTCTGACAGGAACAATTGGCCAAATATTGACTGGCACACCCAGGTAACAGTACTGGGAACACATGGGAATGACAGTCCCTCCAATTGTGAACACTGGCCGAGCTTGAGGCGGCAGGTGAATATTCTACTCTTATCTGGCGAGACAATAATACCACAGTGAGAGGAGGCCACAGAGAAGGTGTCAATAAACCGCTGGAGATCCCTTGGTGAGGTAGAATGAACACAGATATCATCGGCATAGCACGTAATTGTAGTACCGGAATGTCAGGAAGAGGAGTGAGCAGCCGATGCATCAAAATATTTAATAACCAAGATAAAAACTGCGCAAAGGACTGAGCACACCACTGAAAAACACACGGGAGGTCCTGTTACTGAGATAGCCCCGAATCCACTGTAGTAAATTACCCTTTATACCAAAGTCAACCAGTTGATCCAAATTACGTCTCTATCAGCAACATCGAAGGTACTTCGAAGGTCAATGAAGACCACCACACTGTCCCTGGAAAGGCGAGAGTACATGTCGACTAGGCAGTGGTGTGTGGTCCGCTGGGGAAGAAAACCAGCCATGGAGAAAGACGATCCTGCAGTCTGTACATGAGACGATTAAGTAAGATTCTCTCCATAACTTTACAACAACAGGAAGTAAGGGAAATTGACCTGAACTTCGTAGTGCTGGGCTTAGGGATAGGTATTATTGTGCTACTGGTCCAGGCTCGTGGTACACAACCATCACAAAGACAAAGATTGTACAGTTGAAGTAGGGGGCTCCCAGGAACTTGTTGAAGTAGGCACACCACAGCATAAGTAATACTATCATCACCAGGGGAAGAAGCTTTACCCCGAGAAATGGCACGGCGTAACTCCTCCACAGTTATCTGCTCTGCATCATCCTCATCATCTTGCAACAGAGCAGACATAAGACGTAGCCGATGGATAGTAGCACGGGAAGCGAGTACATCTTGTATGTGGATGGGTAGACTGGCTGGGGTAGATTGTTCTGACCAGGCATTGACAAGTTGCTTGGCATAGTTGGCGGGAGTGTGATGACGAGCAGTGGCCGGAGTCTTTTTAACGACCCGACGAATTAAGTGCCACATAAAAGCCACATTTGTTTGCTGGTTGATACTGTCCATGAACCACTGCAAAGACTCAGTGTGAGCACACTCCTGCAGTGCAACTAAAGCGTCCCTAGACATCTGGTAACGATGGAACAGGTTAGGAGTTGGGTTGGCTTGAAATAATAGGCCATCACGTTCAGCCTCCTCCTTTGCCTCCTGTATACGTGCATCAAGCGTCCAGAAGTGGTCATACAGTACAGCCGCATGACAAAAGCGTTCCTACAGCCACGTGTACAATGTAACATCTTCGTCATGACGGACATCGTTGGCTCTCACACAGCATCTGACTGTGTATTAGGACCTTCGTCCATGTGTACCCATTTCACACGAATGAAACACACCACTCCTGAATTCCAACAAAGCATTGTTATCACGTGAAACAACTGGCGTTATCTTACACAACTCAACCATATATATCCTCGCTGTTATGTATCACTATATGATAAAAAGTTATAACAATAACATTAAAACATAATGCCTGTTAGTATTATATAATTATGCATATCTTTAGGACTAAAGCTTGTGACCGTGTGGTATTTACGAACAAAGTTTCGAGACCAGAGAGAAAGAGAGATAAAAGGAGAGAGAGAGAGAGAGAGAGAGAGAGTAAGATGGGTGAGAGAAAGAAGGGGATGGATGGAGCCTGTGGACTGACGAGATATATACGTCACACTATCATCGTTCGTATCCTCGTGTAAAATTTCATAAAAATGACGCATTTCTCGGGGACAAGTGCTTTAATTATTCACTTTTGGTAATCCATTATAGTGCCAAAAATTAGCGGAAGGTATGAAATAATCCCGTGGCAAAACATCATACTGATCCAACATTTAGTTACAGAGTTATTCCCGAAAAATTAGTAAATGAGTAAATGAGTGTGTAGCTCAGTAGGTGTTAAAATGGGCAAAATTATACATCTGAATGCAAGGGTGTCTCCTATTTTGAAGATTTAATCTGGAGAGCTACTGTTTTCACAAGTAAACGAGACGCATGGGAAGAATACTACTGCACTAACCCGGTGCTCTCGAAGAAAGTGAAAACTTATATGGATATATAATTATTAATTAAGCTAAACAATTATTATAAAAATTATTACTACCAATTGGCTAACAAAGGCTTATATTATATTATCAGAGACAAATCTACTGTTTATGCATTCATCATCACTACTAACAGAAAAGGTACCAACTTTCATCCCTTTATGAACCTCTTTAACAACTGGATCAGTGTGTTTTGAGAAATACTCCAGAGCAGCACCAGAATAGAGCCAAGGTTCTGTGGCCCATTGAAAGTTATTTTGTTCAACTACATCATTGAAACTTTCCAAAGTTTTAGATGTACTCTGGACGGTGAGATGGGCAATTAGAGAAGATTTGTATCCTGTAGAAATAATGAGACAGAAAAGCAACCACCATCCCACCAGCACCTGCAATACGAAGAATCACGGTCTGATTGCAATATATATATTTATATATATATATATATATATATATATATATATATATATATATATATATATATATATATATATATATATATATATATATATATATATATATATATATATATATATATATATACTTTGTCAGTATTGTGTTGAAGGATCAGTAGGCAACTCAGTATGTTATTTTATTACCTGCCCTGAGATGCTGACGGATGGATCTGAAGGAGGTTGTTCCAGGAGAGCACCCCAGCCATAAATAAGGGAGGTGCTTAATTGAACTCCACGTTTTTCTATCAGTATCGAAAACACCTGCTGCATCACCCATAGAAGTACTCCCAATACGAATACACCAATTAAAAGACCAGTCCACACTTCACCTATGTAATTAAATTACATTCTTATTAAGTTTACAATCGTTATGTTCTTACGATTATTTTATTCATAGTTAATGTTATATAACATACGCACGTAACATACAGTCGGCGGCAGAAGTCCTGTCTCCTCACCTGCTTTACTGAGACGCGAAGTGTTCATAGACTCGACAAATACGCACATTTTCTACACCTTATAATCTCGAGGCGATGAACATTGCGTGCCTTGGTGAAACAAGTGAGGCGACAGGACTTTTGCCGCCGACTGTACACTCGCAATTCACACTCCCTAGCTCACCTGAGTCGAAACCCGAGACCTGAAGCAGGCGGTTTCTGGACTACAGCTCACCCAAACTATCATGAGGCCAAACACTTCAAATCAATGGTGGTTTTGGGTGGTCTGTCGTCTAGAAACCGCCTGCTCCAGATCTCGGGCTTCGACTCAGGTGGATTAAGGATTGTGGATTGCCAATTGACGGCAAAAGTCGTGTAACGAAATCTACTAAGTCATGAAATACGGTATGAATATATAAGCTTCACAGGCTCTTAAAATGAAAAACCAGAGTAGTTTACTACTTTGCCACCTGGATATTGTATGGATAATGTTGTATGGTGAACGTGTTGATTCGATGATTATCCTTTATGCTATCCTTAAAGAAACGCTAAGTGGGGCAACACGATTTTTGCCGCTGACGTTATCTTACGTGCACTTACCTGAAAATGGCCTGACCAGAGACGAAGAAGGAGGTAAAACTGTCGGTTTTAAAGATGTTATCACCAGCATGTCAGAAGGATAAAGTCTGCGGGAAACATAATTGATGTAGCATTTAGAATTATATTGAGACATCGACCTCCTGTTCTTCTATAAATGTCATCAAAATTAAGGAATTATGTGTGTAGTATTTCTAGCTAGAAAAGTCTCTATATGACAGTGGTTCCCAAACTTTTTTCTGTCATTTCCCCCTACACCCAGTTTAACCATCCAGATTTGCCCCTTCATATGTACGAGGGAAAGAGTTGTCGAGACACACTGTGACTATTTACTAATTTATTTAAAAAATGTACAAATATACTGATAGACATAAAGTTACATAGTAAAGTTCATAGAGAGCGGTTAGTAACAACTAAAAGAACTTTTGTTTGCTCTCTCAGACATGAGAAAATTCATAAGAGATTTTTTTTTTGCTATTGTAATTATTTCTCCCTGCTACATTCAAATTTCCCACAGTTTGGGAAATGCTGCTCTAACAGATAACCTATTAATTTTGGTAGTTTCTAATACAGATTGTATAAGTGTATTTGAATCAGCGGAGAAATTATCCAATTGAAATGGTGATGATCCTTGCTGAATTATACAACTTGAGGAAAATGAAAACTTCCTTTCATAAAAGATCTGGGAGTATATAAACCTGCAAAGGTCCAAAGTGACAAATCATGAATGATATTTATTCTATTATAGTTGATAAGAACAACCACTGATATAATTTCGTAAATGTTGGAAGTGGCCATAACATGGTGGAGTGCACAGAAAAGGATACTTTCAGAAGCAAGAGAAGAAAGTTAAAAAAAAAAAAATGAAAAGTGCGTCCTACTTGCGTAAATGAGAACTAAGCTGCATTTCACATGGAGAACAGATAACAAATTTTAGCACCTAAACGACACATAGTGCGGCATTGATGAATTAAATGGCAGGCTAATAAAATGTTATATTACTCTGCCAACGTAAAAGGGTGGCGGTGGCAGAGTGGATAAAGAGACGGACTGTGGCTGTGAAGGACCATGGTTCGGATCCACTAGAAAACATCTGGGATTTTTCAGAGGTGAATTGTATCCAGTTGTGTGGTCAATTATCCTGGCTACGCCGACATGTCAAGAAAATACCCCCTACATAGTCGTCAACTCACAACATATTCAAAGATATTGTGAGTGACGGTGTAGCTGCTCTCCCCTGATAGTGACATGTATAAATAAGGTGTCGTCATCACCACGAAACTCCACTGTCTCATCTGGTGCGACACCCAGTAATCTCCGGGCCTCGCAAGAGTCACTGGCTACTGATAGCCTACAACCCCGAAGTTGAGGTATTAATAAATAAATAAAAGGGAGTTGAGGAGGCACAATTAAAACAAAATATTATCAACAAGAAGCAAAGAGAAGAAAAATGAAAGAGAAACATGAAACATATAACTGGCATGATTTTTGTAGTGAAACCCCTTAATCATGCAGTAAAATTGCTTGTAGAGAAAAACACGAAGAGAGATAAATAATATGTCTTAGAGCTGTCCACATTAAAGAGACCATTACAAACGGATTTACCATCTACAGTAAAACAACAGAAATAGCCAGGGTAACTCAAAATGAAGTAAATTCTCGCCACAATAAGACAGGTTAATCTACATTTAGATCCCAGAATACTTGTTCAATGGTTATTTCTTGCATAAACAAGGCTACCTAAATAAACTTAGAACTATTACCCATCATCTTATTAGTTGCTATAAACAAACTCTTCATTAACGTCCTTAAGAGCAGAATAACAATATTGATAGATATTTAACTACTGACCATCTACATACTAAAAATCAGCTACTTGGAAAAGCTACTCAGTACGATAAGTCACTACGGTTAAGTTTCGTATGATATAGAAAAAAGGTTTGAGCAAGGAACAAAAGAAAACATTGTATAACTGCATGAATTATCATTCAAACAAGACACTCCAAAAATGAGGCTACATAAATACTCAGAAAAAATATTAAGATTAAGTGAAGCCTACACCAAGGATCAGCAAATTTAACTACATAGTTTTCAGAAAAATGTAATAATTGGTCCGTCTATCTGGTCTGTTTGTCCCTATTTTTAATACGGGATCCAATATCACCTGAAAATAAAAAATGAAGTATCCATGATGATACTGATAAAGTTGTTTGTGATAAAATTAGTAAACTTACCTTAAATATTCAATAACTTGAAGTCTACTTGGTGTAGGAGCGATTATTGTAGTCAGATCTGATTCCTCCCTCTGCAGCTGCCCAATCATGCCAGTAAACTTTCCATCTTTATCATCACCAAATAAACGGTTTGGTTCTTCCCAGTATGTGTACCTATTTCGATTGCAAAGAGGTAATAAAACACTTTATATTTAATATATTGTTGTCTGTAAACAATAATTAAAGATTGATTCACTGTCTAACCAAGGTATATATTCTCTATATAAGACAAAATAATTTGGAGAGGTCGTACGTAAAGTTCAGTGCCTCTGAAAAAGCATCGAGAATCCTATAATCCAGTGAATCTCGAGGGATGACCTGACCCCCACGTGTCTGGCCTTTTTTCTTTGAGAAATCCATATACGGGAAGTAGGGAAGGGTGACTACCCGCAGGCTATGTCCTTCTAAGTTTGAGGACTGATCTTCTAGGAAGTAAACAAGAAATCAGTATCGGACTCAGTATTCACTGTGTATAATTTTTTCTAGATACAATTGAAATCATATCACATTACAGATATATTTTAAATGAGATGGTATTACGGTAAACGATGTAAGATATTTGTTACTTGTTGTTATAATTCTATGTCCCGCTCCACTAGATAGTTAGGGTTTGCTTACCGTTGAAAATAGTATAGGCTATTTTATTCAGTTGGATATACAGTGTTGCTAAGTTCGCACTAAGGACAAATTGGATGCCTGCCTCCCCATTCCTGCAGTACAGGCACCGCCGATATATCCACAGCTGCAGATCCATCGTGCCTAGAGCAGTGCAAGGATTTATAAATAGTTAATACATAAAAATGTTTTGGTGTCCGATGATAAAAATAGGTATATCATTTCTATTCAGCAAGAGAAAATTTTGTTCTGTAATTCCTTCTCAAAATACGTTTTCCTTGATGTTGCTGAACTTGCACTTCGTAAGTAGCCTAATTTGTTTGAGAATCTTTCAGTTGCTTCCTATATCACTAGACACCAATCAGCTTCCCTATCAGTGTGGTATCTGTCATATAGTTCATTGAGATTCTACACCACCAATTTGGTTCACCGATGGCATAACCGGTAACTATTAGACTGAAAGGTGTCAAATATGCACACACCATTTTGATGTTCTACTGCTAACAAACAGATAGACAACCAATGCAAGCACATATCCATAGGATATAGGTTAAATACTTTACTTACCTTCTTCGGGAGGAGTCGGTGGTGAACTGAAGGCAATATAAATTACATGTACCGAGTTGCGGAAGCTTGAATGTAAGAGAACCGAATTCATATCAGCCTTTGGACCAATTACCAAAATTTGCGCCTTGGGCATTTTCCACAGTCCGACCATCTCAAGTGCACTGCAGAATGAAATGTTTTGCATCAGTTTCTACGTAAATTATACACACTGATGTAGCAAAGACGACATTAAGTTGGAGGATGAAATCCTTGGGATTTTTTGTATACCGTACATCATTAATATAGTGTAACTTATATTTTGCCTGCATAGTTTTCAAGGTACAAGTCAAGTAGATGTGTGCTGAAAGAATCTCACTGGCGTGATTGTCTATGGATTTCCTCGTCACAACTAAATTTCTTGATACAGGTACAGAAGGTCGAATAGGGTGCCCAATCCTTTATAGTACTTCCCACATCCCAAATGCCGATGCTTTTCTATAAGCCCTATGTAATGAAGGGGTCAACCTTCATTATATGTATTAGACTATAACAAAGTGAATCAAATTGTAAATATATTTGAAGAATCTATTACAAAAATCTACCCCCCAAACGGGAACCGCCTTGACGTGGTGGGGGGGCTTGCGTGTCTCTGAGACCTGGCGAGCAAGACTAGATAGAGCTCCGGCCCCTGCTATGCCCCGATTTCGGGGAGAGAGGGCTTCCCATGCTAGAAAGGTCGCCAGTGAGAGACCAGACTAAATGGTTCCCATCTCTCAGGTCTTCTAATTTACTTAATAATTGTCTCTCACATATAAAATGTCATGAACACCACAGAATCTGACATTTCACTGGAAAAGTATTGTAGTTTAGAATTCTCAGGGGATTTTATCCTGTCTAGTAATGTATTCTTTGCCGAGTCACCGTGTTCATGTACTTTTGTTTTCTGCTCATAATAAAGGTGAAGACCAAAGGCTGAAACCCGCTCTATGTCCTCACATGTGAGACAAAACAAAAAAGTGGGCGATTTCCAAAATTATGTCGAATTACGTTCGAGATGTCTAAAAACATTTCGTTTGAAGGAGCGTATTCATTACCTTAAGGTTATAGATAAACTGTTGTTCATTTTCATGTTGTCAGTGTGTAGTTGGAGAATGATGGTTTGGCAGGTTGCACTACTAATCATCCGCTTGTCCAGAGAAAACTGATGTTGGCCAGGTAGACTATTCATCACCATCAGACCTTTCGGCACACCTCTGATACATAAAACATTATTAATACATTATGTAAACCACACACACACAAAAAAATACTTTATTATGCATTTTAAAAAAACACTCAACTGATACAGTTACTTTCATATTTTAAATCATACGCAGTTATTAATGCAGTGTTCAATAATCTCCTTTTCTTTTTCATTCAACAAGTTGGCCTCCCCCCCACCCCACCAAGGTAAAAATCCACTCTGTCACCATGTTCGTGGTGGTCTATGTTTGTATATTATTTAC
Organism: Petrolisthes manimaculis; assembly: GCA_034508575.1. Lineage (NCBI taxonomy): Eukaryota > Metazoa > Arthropoda > Malacostraca > Decapoda > Porcellanidae > Petrolisthes > Petrolisthes manimaculis. The sequence goes on along the minus strand of JAWZYT010000298.1, from coordinate 267,481 downwards.
TCAAACTCTTCTATTATTACACATATACAATTTTTATTGATACCATTAGTCTCAGCAATAACTGTATCATCCAGATATGTTTGTCACAACTCGATATATCATTAAACAAATAAATTATGACGAATAGAAATCAACAAAGCTACCGAATATATTTATACCACTTTTTAGCTCCGGCCTCAGCCGAGAGCTTAAGGTCTTATCGTAATTATTGTTCTTGTTCTTGTTCTTGTTCTTGTTCTTCTTCTTGGGGCGACAACTTCTAAAATGCTTCAACTGACTCACTCACTCACTCATTCATTCTTCTTGGGGCGACCATTTCTTAAAAGGGGTTCAACTCACTCACTCACTCACTCATTTCACTTGAATCATTAAGAGCCGGAGCTTTTGAAGGGTTTTCCTTCATGTTCTTGTTACTATCATCCTTTTTTTCCGCAGCAAGTATTAAAATCAATGATGTTATAAAACATTTCATTCCATAAAGCAAAACCTCCTGAGTGCAATAGTATAATCTGAATACAGATAAAACTTGATATAAGTGGAAGACAAAATAAATTATAGATTCATGTTGTCACCTAATTCAGAGTGCTGCCAAGCCCGGCAGGCTGGCACCTGTCAGTGTCTGTTACTGCAGACCACACTATCAAGTTCGAAACTATTAATAACACAGTAATATTGGACAAATTTGTTGCAGTGCATAATTTTATATATAGCAAATATTTAAAAAATAAAGGAATTCATTTATCTACTGTAAGTATATTTGATCAAACATGTAATGCATTATATTGAATACCAAGTTGCCTTTGCCGATACCAGAACACAAAATCGGACATCAAAAGTGAGGAAAGGTTGTAGCCTGTCGTCTGTTTGTGACAGCACTCTGAATTAAGTGACAACATGACTATAATTTTTTCAGTCTTCCACTTATATCAGTTTTTTTCTGTAATCAAATTATACCATTGCACTCAGGAGGTTTTACTTTATGGGATGAAATATTTTATAACATCTTTGATTTAATACTTGCTGCAGAAAAAAAAATAAAAATAAAAAGTTATATAAATATATTCGGTAATTTTGTTCACTTCTACTCGTTATAATTATTTTTTTATTTCTTTAATGTTATATTGAGTTGTGACAAATATATCTGGATGCTACAATTATTGCCGAGACTAATGATATGAAAAATATTGTATATGTTGAACAAGAGGAATATAAAGAGCTGGGTGGGATTGGACTCAATGGAAATATGAAGTGTTGATGGTAAGCACAAACCAATATATACATTCAAAGTCATTGTAGCTTAGAGGTAGAAAGAAAGCGAAAAAGTGTTATCTTTAGAAAATCACCTAGATCGGGGGTTCCCAAACTGGGGGTCATGGAGGGTCTAACAACTGTATGCACTACATTCAACTTGCCGGAACGAGTTGGTCTCGGAGCTGGCTGGAGAGCATGCGCAGACCGGTAGTGCATAGTTACTAAAATGTTAATAAATCAGTCATTGTTAACCTTGGAACACAAACCGTTGTTTTTCGTCACACGTACACAAACCCGGGGTGTAGCTAACCCCATTTTCAAAAAAAGAATAAACCAGTTTCCATTTAAAAATTTGTATTTCTGTAAAGTTCCACAGAAAGTAGTATCTTTCCTCTATCCTTTAACCATTAAACTTATTTGAGTAACTTAATTATTCTGGCAGTAAAAGTTAATAATACAAAATTATTGAAATTTCATAATATTTTTCAGGAAACAAAAAAAATCAAATTTAAATGAACAAATATATTTTAAATAATCAGGCTTCCTGGCATGGCCTATTGGGTCTTTCTCCCATCATATATTTAGTCCTCAGCTCTTTTGCACCACATATGTAGATGTACTATAACACTAGGGGTGAGGGGGGGGGGGGGGGGAGGGGGCTGCTCCGAAAAACAAAATAACCCAAAAAACACAAGGAGCACCCAACCCCCATGTAAGCACCACTTAAGGCAACCCTCGGACTAACCTGGCATAGGGTGTTGAGGCGCTACTAGCTAATACAAAGTTACAAAGTTTTTTTGTATTGTTTTTGTGGGACGGTCGTCACCCCACGTTTGTGTTCAAGAGTTAATAAACATTTGTAACACTCCATTTTTGCTTTAGTAATACGTTCTATTAAAATGGCGTTTTCTTCTTTGCTGGGATTTGCGAAGAGAATGGGAGGGGGCACATATACGTTGTGTACATTTATTACCGTATATGAATTAATTATTCATGTTGTGATTATGTAGGAAAATATGTTAAGAATTGTGTGTCAAGTTAATTTAAAATTACCTGTTTAGGTTTGTAGTGAATTGTAATTATTTATTATTTAATTATTTTGAAAAGATCAATGTTAATTCGAATGGGCGTTAACTCCATTCTATAGTACGAGTTCTTATAAACAGGAGACGCGATGTAAAATATTTTTTATTGAAGGGACTAAATGTTGAGTATTTCCCATTTTAATTTTAATTACTTTTCACTCCTGGTTATTTTTAATTTTCAAGATAATAAGGTGTGTTCAAGAAACATGATGCAATAGTTCCTGTATTTTTCATCATACAGGGAGAATTACCAATAGCTATTTATAATATATATATATATATATATATATATATATATATATATATATATATATATATATATATATATATATATATATATATATATATATATATATATATATATATATATATATATATATATATATATATATATATATATATATATATATATATATAGCTTTGGTTGTGGATTTAATTTATTTTTGGATGAAAGAAGATTGTTTAAGGATTAATGTTGTGAAGGGTGTGAGCCGAAAGGAGTAGAAAGTGGTTGGTGAGAAATCGAGATTTTCGGGGACAGTTGCTAGAGCAAGAAGCTGTGAGCAGGGTTGCCGATTTTGGTACTAAAGTACCAGATTTGGTGTTTTTGGGATTGTCAAGTACGTTTGGTACGACTTTAGAGAAAATGCAATTTTTCTGGTACTATTCTGTGAGAATCAACACACGAAACTGCCACGAGCTATAGGCACTTTCCTGGAAAAGTGGCACAGCAGCTGTACTCTGTCCAGGACACGTTCTCACGAATTTCGTTTAATAGCCTACGAGTTTTTGATGCTATGACCAAGACAAGAAAATAAAATAAATCTTTCAAGTCGCTGAACAAAATTAGTGATTGTGATCATACTGGCTTAATCACTGACCAATTACAACATTACGTATAATGATTGGTGTTACCGTTCCTTTTTTATTTTTTGCAGGCTGAAAAAAAATGAATAGGCAAAGTAAGAGAAAACCTGTACAGCCTGATAACACAGATAGTGACAGTGACAGTGGTACAGAAAGAAAGAAAAAAAAACAAGATTATATTTTTTGTTAAAGTAGTTATATGACAGTAGGTTTTCTCCATGGATGATTCATAGCATGAGCCAAGAAATGTTCAACTAAATCATACTGATTTGCACGTGAAAGTGAATTATCAGGAAGTGTAACGCAGCTGGAAAGACACGTGAATACAGAGAAGCATAAGAAAAACGTGCAAATAAAGTAAATAAATTCATTTTTTGTTTATTTTGGTACGTTTTGAGGTAATCTGGTACTTTTCAGTAGCTTGAGCTGGTACCATCGCTAAAAGTAGAGTGGCAACCCTGGCTGTGAGGAGGAAGCGTCTGAGAAACCGCCATTGTGTAATCCGGCTTCATCGTCCTCAGGTTGGCTGGTAATCGCTCTCTAGTTGATGAGTATAATAATTAGTTTAACCCATATATTACCATGTGTACAGAGTTAGAAGCTATAGTGCATGAATTGTGTATTGTGTCTGACAGCACACTGTAAAAAAAAACTTGTTAAATTTACAGAAAATATCTGGCAGCACGGTTGCCAGAGCTTTTCTGTATTTTTTTCTACAGAACGGTTCTGTACAGATTTGACGGCATATATCTGTATATTTGCAAGACAGGTATTCTCTGTCGTTTATCTTTACAGAAAAGTTCCGTTGACAAGAATACAGAAAATCTCTGGCAACCGTGCTGCCAGATATTTTCTGTAAATTCTATTTTCTGTATTCTGCTGTCTGTACAGAATATGTCTGTACAGTCGCGGCACATAGTCCTCATATAGTATACTTCGGTGTTAGGGAAGTCCGTTCAAGGACTATGTGTTGCGACTGTACATAATTATATACACTATTAAGAATAACATTATACACATCACACACATATGTATATATTATATAATATTGGTATGTTGTATTATAATTAAAAAATATATGTACTGTATAATTAAACTTTTAATGAGTTGTAACCAGAAAACTGATGACACCTGGTGTACACTTGTGTACAGTAAAAGCTATATCAAAACTAAATATTGCAAAATTGTACTTCATTACTTGAAATGGAACTCTTAAGATAAGTAAACAGGTACTGTACAGTATTTTAAAGCATCAAGTAAAGCATCACAGCCTTGATATAATTCAAAATTTCTGACCAAAGGAGATATTAGGTTGAACCATAATATTCTTGAATGAATGCTCCTGTGTCAGAAATTATCATAATTGTATATATAACAAAACTTTCACTAATTACATACAGTATATGGAATTAATGCAAGAATACCTTAACACAAACATAAATTTAATCTTATCTAAAGACAGTATTGCAAAATTTAACACATATGAAATGGAATCCTTAGGCTGCTTTCACACGGACGTTTTTGTACGCGCGTTCGAGAACGCGTCAAAATTTTGTAGCCACGTTCGACACGCGCTTGCTATGCGTCCGCGTTTCAATTTTAACAGGCCCCTACCACCACCCTGCTTTCCCACCAAATTCATTAATGTTAGTTCATTCATTTTATTAGGCTACGTGATGTATGAATGTATGTACCTTATAACAATTATTATGCTGAAATATATATGCATATTTACTATCAATGACTAAATATCATACTTGAATGTACTACAGATCACAAGTAATTGCTTCCAGTGTACTGTACACAAATGTAGTACCCACAAGTGTCATATATCCATCTGTGTGTAAGGTTTGAGCAGGACCAGCAGAGTTCTCTCGGTTCTCACCCAGCTGAGAGAGAAGGTCAACGTTAGTGTGGCCTGCCTGTACGCGTCGTACCTAGATGCTTGTGTGGAAGCTCACATTGCCACCAGTAGCCAGTGACGACGCACGCGTCCTTGCTGGCTTGGACGTCTGTGCCGCATTCGACTCGCGTGCAACGCATCGTGTGAAAGGTTCCATTTAACTCCATTGAATGTTAAAACGTCGAGTTCCCGAACGCGCGTTCGGGAACGCTCGTGTGAAAACCGCCTTAGGGTGCTTTCACATGAGCGTTCTCGAACGCTATGTTTTAACATTCAATGGAGTTAAATGGAACCTTTCACACGACGCGTTGCACGCTAGTCGAATGCGGCACAGACGTCCAAGCCAGCAAGGACGCGCGCGTCCTTATAACTCGCGCGTTGTCACTGGCTACTGGTGGCAATGGGAGCTTCCACACGAGCGTCTTGGTACGACGCGTACAGGCAGGCCCCGCTGTCGTTGACCGTCTCTCTCAGCTGGGTGAGAGCCGAGAGGACTCTGCTAGTCCTGCTCAAACCTTACATACAGATGGATGTGTGACGCTTGTGGGTACTACATTTGTGTACAGTACACTGGCAGCAATTACCTGTGGTGTGTAGTACATTCAAGTATGATATATAGTCATTGATATTAAATATGCATATATATTTCAGCATAATAATTGTTATAAGGTACATACATTCATACATCACGTAGCTTAATAAAATTAATCAACTAACATTAATGAATTTGGTGGGAAAGCAGGGTGGCGGTAGGGGCCTGTTAAAATTGAAACGCGGACGCCTAGCAAGCGCGTGTCGAACGCGGGTACAAAAATCTGACGCGTTCATGAACGCGCGTACAAAAACGTCCGTGTGAAAGCAGCCTTAATGTAAATAATCAGTCATATAATTTTTATTGTTTGTGTTGTTTGATATATGGTGTTCTTGTTTATGTTATCGTTGTTCTTGTTGTTGTTGAAGTTCCTCAGGCTGCCTGGCTGAAGAGCCCCGAGGCCCTGTGTGACTTCATCATTGTTCTCTATTCAACATCAACTATCAGACTAATAAGAGACAGGACTCTTGGATGTACACCACCACCGTATTTTTGAACCTCGATCAGGGTTAATTCCAACAAAACATCTGAAAGTGGAAGTTACATTAAAATTTTCATTCATTGTTTTAGCGCTGTACATAATATATCATCATCATTTTTGTTTAGCCTCCTTATTTTCCCTTATTGGGTCGGATGGTTAAGAGTCTGTCCCACTCTTCGCGATTGTAGAGAACCTCTTCCTCATACCTTCTTCCACACAATGTTTCCAATACTATTATAAAAGCTTCATCTTAATATAAATGTATGCATCCATCTAGCCAGTCTAATCTCAATACACTCTATTCTTTACAACTGGCACATCATAAAAATATAATATGATGTATGGGATAAGTATCATAAACAAATAATTCATAGTTACCTTTGAATAAATTCCAGTAATCCTGTAACTTCAAGTGGATAACTGATATTGAAGTTGTAGTATGCAGCAAACAACTTTCCTAACCCCAACAATAATGTAGGGATATCATCACACACAATGACTTCATCAATTCCAAGCATGTATCTACCTGCAGTCAGCCATGAATCACCTAAAATAATAAAACAGAATACAGTACTATTATAAAAACAGATAATGGTTTGTACCGATTTATATACTGTACTGTATTTTCCCAAACAAACTTCCAAAAGCATAATTTATACAGTACTGTACTTCATTAACTCAGAACTCTATCCAATCAACATACTGATATTCACTTGCTAATGATAATGGTACTTTACTTACCAACTGATACCAAGCAAGGTTTGGGAGGCATTTTTTTTTTCACAGTATTCACTTGTGGTACTTGGCTGTAAAGATAGGAACAGTAGGTTATAAAAATTTGCAAGATTAATGAAGGGAGATCAATTTAACTTTTCAAATGGGCATGTTGTCAATGGTAGCAAATATATGCAGAACAATTATTATTATTATCTACCCAGGTTAGGTCCCGGTAATTTGATGCGGTCTAGGTTAGGTTAGGTTAGGTAAAGTCAGGTTAATTTATAAAAACTATAAAACAGGGAAATCCAAACCTTAAATGATCTATCAAGTTACTGGAGGGGGGGATTAAAAAAAAAAAAGTATTCATTGAAAGAATTGCCGACTTGCAGCAGTGTTGCCAGATCCGGCTGGGTCCCAGTATTTTGCCCCAGACATTTATTGTACTGTATCATTATTTCCCGGTATCTGCCCAGGTTAGGTCCCAATAGTCTGCCCTGGCTAAGTCCCTGTAGTCTGCCCAGGTTAGGTCCCGAAAGTCTGCCCAAGTTAGATCCCGGTAGTCTGCCCAGGTTAGGTCCCAGTAGTATGCCCAAGTTAGGTCCCGGTAGCCTGATGCGGTCTAGAGTAGGGTAGGGTAGGGTAGGGTAGGGTAGGGTAGGTTAGGTTAGGTAAGGTCAGGCTAATTTCAAAATGCCCCATTTGAATATGGGGCATTTGGTGTAAATTAGAATGGTGTAAATTAGTGGGTAATGAAAGTAGAAAACTATATGTAATAACGGTAGTTCATTCAATATTAAAAAAAAATATATATGTACGGTAGCTAACTTACTGTAGTTACAGTGAACCCTACATAACAAGCCATTGCCTAGTTTATTACCATACAAAATTACTGCATTGGTGCATCAGCTGCTTAGAAATCATCTACAAATTAAGTTTACAAAGTTAAAATTCTTATAGGGAAACAAGTTATAGGACCGTCAGGCCATCATTACTGTACATGGAAGAATATTTAAAATTATATAACATACTGTGAATTTTGCATCCTCCTTGGGATCTTCTCGTTGTTATTTACTATACTTATTGCCTGACAATGCCTGCTGAGGTCTTGGTGTGCTGTAATATGATGATATTCTGGAGTTGATTTCTTGACTTGATAACTTGTTGTGTTCCTCCGCTGGTCAGTTTACGCGCCAAATTCGTCTTTTCAACGGCCCCGGTGACTAGAGCAGTGATGTCTATTAATTAACCCCTACACACTGCCGCCGACATCATCACCAATTTTCACTCATAGAAATAATTTAAAGGTGTGGTGGCAAAAAATTAATTTCCAAGTATTATTAATTGTATATTGAATAAATTAGTCGTTTCTTAAGTTTAGTAGTTCTAGGATAAGAATATATATTCGTATACACATATGATAGCAGCCCACTCAAACCAAGTTAACCAATACAACATTCGAAGGGCCAAGCCTTTATTGGTTAGAAATCTTATGGCCTCGGGTTGGTTTGAGTGGTCTGTCATCCAGAAAGTATACCTGTTTCGTAGAAGACTCGACCAAAATGGATTAGAAATTGTGAATCGCGAATGTACCTTAAGGGGAGGGTATAGTTCTGACATTTTTGGAGATTATGATTCCTCCAAATTATTCCAGGCAACAGGATACCATTATTTTTCTTTATATGGGTGTGTTTTATGACATACTTTGGAGGAATCAAGGCACTGTAAAGTACCAAAAGTATACTCTCCCCTTAATTGTTTCCTTTGTAGCTTGGATGTGTATATTAAAAAATGGAGTGGCTAATTTTTGTGTTGTAGTCCATGCATGCATGGCTATATATATATATATATATATATATATATATATATATATATACTGTTTCTACAGAAAAGTACTGTAAATTAATTAACACAGAAATTCCCTGTATGAAAATACAGAAAGGGTCTGTACACTCAAAGAAACTACAGAAATTACAGAAATTATCTGTAAACATTAACTTTTCCATGATTTTTACAGAAATAAACCATATATATACTTTACAGAAATAATCTGTAGGGATTTGCAGTTAATAGCTGTAAAAACAACAGACTTTTTTTACAGTGCAGGGAGGATGGCAGAGTAAGTGTTATTAATTAATTATTGGCTATTGTGTAATCCGGCTTCTTCGTCCTCAGGTCGCCATCTTCTCGGTGTACCGTCGATGCATTATCGAATCTGTGAATTGTGTCGGTGCTAGTGGCATATTATTATATATATATATTCAAGTCTTCAACCATATTCAAGTGTAATTTTGGTGGTCTCCCTGTAGGAAAATTATCAGTTGTTTTGTTGGCTCTAATTAAGGAATTGTTCTTTTTATTTAAGTACAATTTCTCGTGTGTTTGAAATAGTTAGTTCGGGAAGCACTGGTACTATCCTTATTACAGACGTAAGTTGTGACGATGTGAGAAATCTTTCTCCGGGTTGTAAGGGATACTTTGTGTACCGAGCTAACTGTTCAGAGTGATTGTTTGGTATATATCTTGAAGTCAAGTTTTGTTTTGTTCTGTTACATCTTCCTTCAGCGTGTTATAGTCAGTATTTCTTTTTATATAATGTATTATGTTCTGGGGTTAGTGATAGACCCTATATTTTGGTAGTAGCCAGTTGTGGTAATTATTACAGAACTTTAAATATTTCTTGTGGTCGTAGTATACATAAAATTTTGTTTGCTCTGTTAATTAAAAGTCATTGGGTTGTAATATGTGAGGGAAGATTCAGGGATCATCATAGTTTCAGTATTAATTTTAGGAATTATATTTATATGTCGATTTATAATTAATAATTTCTGTTCATAACATAGTCAGTAATAAATAAAGGGTGTAAAAATAAAGAAGACTTCATTCTTCATCTGCCTGCATGACTTTGGCTTTCTCTGGGATTCGGTATAGATCACGGGTACCTCTCTTTTTTTTGTGCTATTGACACTGCCGGTCTGACCCAAGGGAGTAACATAGCGACGAGCTGCCCTTATTTTATTTTATCTCATTATTTTTCTATTCTCTGGTAAATTATATTGGGTCAGGACGGTACTGGCCGTTACACATTGATAAAGATCAATGGAGATTTTAATTTTCTCAATTCTGTGATTAATATTAAAAATAAATAAATATATCTGTGCCATTTAAAATTAGTTTGGGAAAAAGTTTGGGAAACACTGAGTCCTAGATGATTTAGGAGGAAATTTTAATGTCACCCAGACTCAAAGGTTTGGCTACACGACACTGTTATGATTTTGGACTGCCTGTAGTAATGTGGGCAATTCTTTAAGGGCTTTGAAGCCCCTTCGGCCCCAGCCACTACGTTAGCTTTCAGTTCTTCAACTGTCACTCTTTTCTTTTTATTATCCTTCTTGTTTGCTGTCACACCTCTCTATCACCTTTTTCTGGCGCTATAGGACCTCGATGTTGCTGTGCCTAATATCCATCAATAATAAAAAAAAAAAGATCTTGGCCATTTTAATTAAACGCTATCTCGATCATAGGATGGAACTACAGCAAACATAGCTTCCTTATTGGTATGTGATGATGGTCTGGGTCACCAGTATTGACTCAAGTTATAGCCTTGACAACTTGCATAATAGTCAACATTTTTATTAGGAAATTAGCAATCCAAAAGAAAGGTTACTCTCACGCTGGCTGTCCATTATATTTCAAATCCACTTAGCTAACAAAAATCATAGATAAGTATGGGACTTTAAAACTTACACATATTCACAGTATTGTAGTCAATCTTTCCTGTTAACAGCTGAATAAAGATTCTGTAAATGTTCTACACACATATGAGAAACACCGTCCTTTCAAATTAACATATTATAGATATGCAAAACAATGTTAATAAGGTTTAGCAATGAGTTAAAAAGTGGCAAATAAGTTTCAAAGCTAGTAAATATAAAGTACTTCATATCAGAAATCAATAGAGGAAATAATTATTTATTCAACAGCATCCAGAAACTCAGTATAGACAAAGAAATCTATTTAGGGGTAATAATATTAAGTATCTTAAATCCCAATCAGCAATGTACTGCAATTGTCAAAAAAGAATTGAAAATTATTGGTTTCATTTTTTGGTAATTAACCCCTGCAGACCGGGAGGGGGGGTCCTTGCCTCCACATTTCTACCCTGCCACTAGCGTCAAAATTCCTCGATTTGTCCTACATTCACAACGCTCACACTCTTAACCTATATAGTGTACTGACTTCAAAATTGTTCCATCCTTACCTTCAACTCTTCCTCTTTCAAATGGTACCATCGGGAGGGCTGTACAATGATTAGTTGTGGAGATAGGGCGAGTTTAAGTGGACCATGTTTGCGCGCGAGACAGAGGTTTGTCTGTATGTATGCGTGAGTGCGGTGTGACTGCGGCATGGAGTTCAGTTTCCCGCCTAAGTCCCTTGTCAACTCACTCGTATTACTACTATTATGTATCGTATGTCATGATTTCAACACTAAAAATAGTATGAACACTTGTAGGAATATATCATCGTGTAACTGTCACTTAGAAAAGGATAAACAAACCGACTTGTACCGTAGGAAACACATATATTTACTATCAACTATGCCTGTATGGGTGTGTTTTGTGGTGTTATTTTCTTATTACTACCCCATTATATATCGTGTGTCATGATCTATACACTAAATAATAATGTGTAACCTTGTAGGAATATCATGGTGTCACTCACGTACATATATTCACTACGGTATTGTCTTACGATCGTTAGAGCACAAATTCGGACAAGGGCAATTACTTAAAAATCGCCCAGCCATCGTGGGGTCCCAGAATCGACTGAGTGGGTAGCGGATCGATATTGTGAGTGTATTTTCTCGCCCAACGACTAGAAAAACTAGCCGTACAGGGCGCGAAATAGCACTAAATCGCTGTGACGGTAGGTGCTGTTACCCGGTTCCTTACGTACGACGCTCTAGCACGTCAACCGGTCTTTAGGGGTTAAAGCATTAACACAATGGTATAATTCTCACCCTACTTATTTCCTTAAACCATACTATTCTACCATGCTGCGAACAATTATGATGCTCTTATAAACATGATATTGACAAACTAGAAATAGCTCAACGCCGAAATTGAAAAATGGTCTCCAAATAAAGGAACAAATCATAATATGAAGAACTAAGTAAAAAATTATATATATTTCTTTTGATCCAGCACATATTAAGAGGTGACTTAATTCAAGTGCTAAAAATAATCAAAGTCATCGACAATATGAATTATAACAAATACTTCACAATTGATAAAACAAATTACATTAAATGGAATAAAAAAAACTAATAAATTTTTCAACACAATATATAGAGATGTATATATATGTATTCATATATATATATATGTATATATATATATTCATGGGATAAACCATTCGTACTATGGCAGTAAACGAGAAAATAATGTATGGAAAGCTCTAGATAACAGAGGTGGACTTTAAAAGTGTTTTACCTCTCATCGTAAAATTTCTCCCGTCATATTAAACCCAAGGCTTTCTGAAACCTTACACTCTTATTTAAGACAAGAATGCTGAGCACCTCAGTAACAGACATGCAATGATTATTTTCGAGTTGGGGTTAAGGATTTAAAAAAATACTCCCATAATTACCCAAATTTATTTGAGCGTGTCATGTAGTGCGCTTAACCGTTAGTGTCTGGACTATAAGAGCGGCTGAGGACCAGACTAATGATTAAAAGAGAAGCCAGGGTAGACAGACAAAACATGACAGTGGAAAGACCAAAATGTTCAAGGGAGTACGCTCAGATAATGGCCACAGACAGAGATAATTGGAAAGTGATAAGAAAGACCAGATAATTATGATAAAGATATTCATATGTGTTGTAGTGATAATAACAATAACATTATATATATTAAACCGAACTTATAACTGAAGACAATTCGATCAAAAAGCAATAATAATCTGAATATACTCTAGTATGCATTGTTTGGCTTTTGCAAGTATTTCCTTTTGCTAAATTTTTAGACTGACCTTGAAAACACCTGTCACTCGGAATTTAACGTTTGCACTATCTTCTCTCAAGCTTTGAACATGCTGAAATAAATATGAAGCTTCAACTAGGATTACTTCTTAACCACCGCCAAGGAATGAGTAATGGAGGATTCATGAATGTTGCTGCAATCACTTCCAGATATTCCAAATAATCGATCTGACTTTTGTGTAGATACCCCGGCATGATTCAAATCTGTGATGTCATCACAATGATCACCGGTTTGTCCAAGGAAAGATCCTTCTTTTGCTTTCAGAATTGCTTGTGATTTCCAAATGGAAATTTTCAATAAAGTTTAGTTCAGATTATTATGCAACAAAGCATATAACTAAACAACATTTATTGTCTATTAAATCTATTAAACACCCAACTACTGTTACAATTATAGTTTACCTTAAACTGGCAGAAAATGGTGTATAGTCGGTTGATGTAGTCAAATAGAGCAGGTGACATTCACTAAGATAAGTTTCTACCACCTGCAATACCACCTCGTCAATCTGCTCCAATTGTTGGAATCCCGTAGCTGTTTTCGTATGTATCAGAAATGCTGTTATCATCAGACAATCAATCCAAAACCCTACCATTTTATCCTGAAATAGCAAAATATAAATAAACTTTAGTAAAAAAAAGCTTTAATGAATTATGAACATTACTTTTTCGATACTATACTCACCTGCTTATGGTTTTGACAATTACAAATGATAATTGATTAATGATTAATTAAATTTAGGCGCCGCAACAGCGAGGTTATCTAGAGCACAACAAAATGGCTGAGGATAGGAGACCGGATCGGGATGGATGCCTCAGATGAGGCAGTAGTGCATAGCAACCGTCTTGGCAGGAGAGAATCGAAACCCAGGAGAACCAACCCAACGCGACACCCTGGCGAGGGCAAGCTGCCTACGCCATTCCACCACTGACATTAGGGAAGCAGCAAACCAGACCACCAGGTCATCAACGTACAGCTCCAGACAGAACAAGGGTCCACACCCCTTCCATCAGCGACTTGGTTTGTGCCTCGTCGGATCTGGCAACAGTTGCATGTGGAGGGAGGGGGGATGTTAGTGGGAAAGGAGAGAAATGTGGGCCGGGCTATATAGGAAGTAATGTGGGAGAGTAATGAATGATCAGGTAGAGAAGACATATGTCAGGAGGAATGAATGAAACATGCATTGTGAACGGTATCGAATCACCAATAGTTTAAAGCAGGGTTCTTCAAACTTTTTCAGTCGTGACATCATTCTCTATGACATCATTCTCGCGACCCATACAGAAAGATCTTTTACATATAACCAGAATCATCAACCTAAGAAAATACAAGGCCAGAAACAGAAACGCAATAATTATGATTAAAAGACATTCTAACCAGAATTATAAGCAGAATTATAAACACTGCCTCACCTACCTCACAGTTGAATATTTGTCATAAAATAAAAGATAATTTCTTTAAATTGTGTTCATTATTTTTGCCTATCATTGTGATACTGAGAATATAATTTTGTAGTTGAGCATATAATACTGTGTTCAGATACATGAGCATTACGTTGATCACCATTTCTGTCCTTGTGGTCCCTATTGTGACATATGGTGTTCTGTGCAGTAATGCTGGAACTAGATAAAAGTAAGGTAATGTATATCGAAACATATTTTAATAAAAAAATACCTATATGTAACTTAAAAAGAAAGATATAATATATTTCTTTTTGCAAATAGGTTAACAAGTTAGCATTCTGACTAGCAAGAGACTGGCAAATGACAATGCATAAAACTTAAAGTCCTTCAGTTTTATGAAGGCGAAATGCTGTGGTTGGGATAATCCCGTCAATAATGTGGTGTTGAAGTTCCTCTGGCCGAGCAACCCCGAGCTCCTCAGGAAGGCCATGGCCTGAACCGGGTTTTCCCACAGTGCCCTTAGAGAGGAGCTGTATTTCCTTAGGATTATTACACATACAACATGATATCGGTAATGTCAATTTATAGACACATTCTTCTTTAATTTGTGCAATTAACATTATCCATGCATTACTTGATGACTCGAGAGAAAGATACACAGAAAATGCGAAAGGGATAGTTTCGGAGTAATTTCATAATTCGTAGGGTTTATTGTAACTGGTGATACAATAAACAAAGTAATAAAAATCTTTAGTATTTTATCATTATAAGGAGTCGTTAATCTGAAACTCTCATCAAATACTGACTGGCAAACTACATTCCTAGCTAAAGTAATGACCCTACGTATCCGTCTGCTCAACCTTGCCCACCTAGGCTACTTTCCGAAACTTCACCCTTCTCTTCCCCACAGCCACACACCGTTATCTCTAGAATAAATCAATCCTTATGTGAACGATGTGCAAATTTGGTAAAACACCTACTGTTATGCACACACTATTTTTCACTACAAAAGGTTTATTAGCAAAAATCGGGGTAATCAATTAGGAGGTTAGACACGTTTGGTCGTTAGGAGTGATCCCTCTTCCCCATTCAGGTGTGGCTTCTAAACAAACATAACCCAGTTAATTTAACAATAAATGCAAGTTGATTATCATTGGCAAATTAATTGATTAATTGATTGATTTTTGGTGCTGCAACATCGAGATCATATAGTGCCAGAAGAAGGTGATAGAAGAGGTGGGACAGAAATAAAAAGAAAAGAGAGACAGTTGAATAACTAAAAAAGATTGGTTGGAGCCGAAGGGGTGCCAAAACCCTTAAAGAATTGCCCATATCACTACAGGCAATACTCCCCTAATAGGTCTAAAGGAGAAAGGGAGAAGAGGTGGAGATGAGGGATAGGTGAAGAAAGAACAGTATATGAAAAGTGAAGAACTTAGAAGGAGGTGAAGAATAATCTATTATTGGCAAAAATATCACATATTTCGACACTTATTTGTTTAACGTAGAATGTCAAGGATTCAGGGCTGGTCCCACATAGTCATTTTGTTTGTCAGATTCCTCCTCAAACACACTCGTAAGCCTTCGTTATTTCCCAAAGGCTGAGTATATCTATTCACCAAAACTATCAAGCACTTGTATTATTATAGTTTCTGTAAACTTTACTCATCAGATTAATACAATAAATCAGTCAAAAGTCATTTACACAGTTTAGATTATTTCGTTTGGGCGCTAACAAACTAAAACGAACAACTGTGGAATTGATCCTAAATCTCCATACAATTTCATATATAAAGAGACTGGATAAGATAGTGTTCATTTGAGAGAGAGAGGGAGAGATAGAGAGATTACAGTAGACTTTATCGTTTATATTACGAGAGAGAGAGAGAGAGAGTGAGAAGGAGTATTTAGTGATGAAAGAATGTTACTATGCATGTAATACACTGTAACGTGACTTACAAATAAAATCAGAGGTGAACATCAAAAAATGCTTACCAAATTATGATGGCCAAAGCAAACAACCTATCTCCTCGATCTTAGTTGGTAGAAAAACAAGAAAACAATGCAATGTTGCATGCTCAACATGAAATCCATTAAGAAGCAATATTCACTGTTCAGGCCACGAACCACTTTACCTTAACTACACCTACTCATTGTGTAATATAGGTTCTAAATTTCCATATCAGCATTCTTCAACCACTCTGCCTATGAGCTCATGACTCATTGGCACAAGTATAGATGTTTCCCGAAAATTCAACCCTGCAGACCACATTCCTTCCACAACTACACAGCGCCATCTATGGAATGAACTTTGAGGCAGAGTCATGTTCATTACAGAGGGAGAGTGTTGACGATCCGTATAGTTTTCGAGCACACACACACACACACACACACTGCTGCCACATCTACTATCTCTCGATACTGGGTGGCCCAGTCGGAATTGTAACAGACTGTACATGTTGAGGTCTCGTGATGCTGTCCTACATTACCTAATGATGTAAGGCAGATATTATAACCAAACATAAAGGCAAAATGACCGGTATGCATGATAGATAGGAAGGAGGCCAGACACAACATGTTAACTGTGCATTGACGTCACAGGGTCACCGTCACCACAGCTATCATTCTGTATTAAACCTCAATCCTAGTTTGGTCTCTTTCTAACTTAGTTCTCCAGCTTAAGTTAAGATTATCCAACTTGATTTTCAATAAACTTTGTGTTCAATATAAGTCTCTACTTTGATATAACTCCACCTTACAACTCCGAAAATAATAAAGACAGTCTACAACCTAACTACAACTACAATCGTGCTACCAGTATCCTTGTGTTCCTAAGGCTATATCGACCCTTGAACATAATATACCTTCCTCCAAGTGTTACAATTAAGAGGAGGGATTTCATCCGTCTTGTACAGGACTTTTCCTCTCTTTATTTTATTGGGTGATTTTAATGGACGCCATCCTCTGTGGGGAGACAGTTCAGTCAACCCCAGGGGTGTTTTATTGTCTTCTTTTATTGAGGATGAGGAATTAGGGGTTTTAAATACGGGAGATGTGACACATTTTAATAGCCCAACTGGAACTTTTACCTCCATTGTCATTTCACTTTGCTTACCCAGTGCTCTGTTGGATTTTACTTGGAGTGTGTTGCCCAATTTATATGGTATAGTCTATCCCACATAAACTGTATAAGATAAATCTGTATTTTCCATCCATAGCCTTGGTCTACGGCAGAACACAAATTACATTTGGAGGATTATCCCCAAGGAGGTTAATCTCTCCAGAGAGAGAGAGAGAGAGAGAGAGAGAGAGGTGCGAATGAAGAGAGGACACACACACACACACACACACAAGAGGAGACAGACTCGTCTATCCATGGTCTGTCTGAACCTTGGCTCTATCACAATTTCTTGATAAGTTATTTTTAGCGTCATATGTCAGGTATATTAATCAATAGAAAGTTTCGCTATTTTGTAGTGAATAGTTGATTTTGGTGGGTTTGCAAATCAGCTTTAGAACTCATAACAACATCTTCAATTTACACAAATTCTCTCTCTCTCTCTCTCTCTCTTTCATGGGAGGAAGTATAAGGGAGGGGCTGGAAAAAGATCAGGTCAGGTCACAATAATCCGTATGTACTGTTCGATCACCTGTGTTCAGCTAGAACTTTGGCGTACCTCCTTCGCCACTTTATGTGGGACAGACTATAGTAACCATTTCCCTATGATATTAGACGGTAACAGGTACGAACCACAGTCTCATCTTCCTAAGTGGAAAATAAAGAAGGTTGACTGGCAGTTTTTTAGAGAGCTAACTTCTTCAGTCTCTTCTGTAGCAGATTTTGGTAGCTCTGATGAGGCTGTAACATATTTCACTGATATGGTTCACTCTGTTGCTCTCAACTCTGTATTGTGTCACCTGTCACGTACACGATACATGACATTCTTAGTGGTGGAATATACCGTGAGGGTTGAAAGCAGTTCAAACCAGTTTCACCGGACATGACATCCTTTGGAATGTGCTGATCTGACAGCATGATGGAAGCTTGCTACTGCTGAGCCCTGAATGCTAGATTCACTCTGTAATTATCTGTATGTTAATCTCTATGCTATAATCAACTTCTTATTGTCATCTTGTATGAAGAGAATGGGACAATATATATTTATTCATATTACTCTTATATAAACTTGTATCTAACATGTCGGTATTTCATGTAAAAGCTAAGCATTATCGATACCATAGTTACAATCTGTCACGCACGAAAGGGAGTGGCACTAGGTGGGGACTTGAGGAAGGGTCGAGAGAAGACAGGCGCACTTGGAGCCCGGACATGGGCTAGAACGGCCCTAAGCGAGAAGATTCACCTCCTATTGAATCTCAGAGAGACAAAAGATGTCTGGTATAACCTGTAACTGATATATAAGCTACATCAGTAAATAGAAACAAGTCTATGAGTCTACTCTAAACCTTTGAGTAATTATAATAATTCCCCAGGAAGACTAGAGTGGTACTTCAGAACAACGGGTATAAGTAAGTAAGTTGATTGAAGCCAAAGTCTACACAGACGGGTGGTTGGTAAGTGATAACCAGCCCGAGAGAATAAGTAAGAGTGCCGGTTGGTATTTCCACAGAGCGGAAGCTGAGTTTGGACACCCCACGGCTACAAATCTATCCCTATAACTTCTGACTATTTTCGCAAATTTTCTGTCCCTTGGTGGTCACTAGTCAGCACCACTGCTGTGCTGGAGAAGCGAGCTGCTTTCTCTCGCCTTCGTCGCAATCAAGGGTCCCCAACTCTTTTAGAGGACTTCCGACGGGCAAGGGCTCGGGCTACACGAATTTTAAGAGGCATGACGTGCATCCTGGAAGGCCTGTGTGTCTTCAATTAATACCAAAACTCCACTCATCCAAGTGTTCAGGAATCAGTAAGGTAGCGGGGAAGTTTTCGCCTAGTTCTACTTAAGGTCAATGGAATTAAGATCATGGATGGTTTGACAGTGGCCAATACCATGGCGGTGTCTCCAGTAGTGACTATCGACCTCTGGCTGTCAGGCATGAGTTAAGAGCCAAGGAGCGTACTGTCCTGGATTTTGAGCTCAGGGAACGAGAATGAAAGTTATAACCATATATTCACCCTGAAACACTTGCATTCTGCTCTCTCTCTCTGTGTCGACACTTCTCCTGAACCAGACAACATCCTTTATGAAATATTGTGACACTTGGTTGAGGAGGCGATCTTATTTCTTTTAGCTTTATATAAAATAATCTGGTTGGAGGGTGTCTTCCCTTCTGGGTGTAGGGTTACTACCAATTGCCTTGACCTCTTGTCTCTGTAAACTATTTG
The DNA here is from genome assembly GCA_034508575.1 of Petrolisthes manimaculis. Taxonomy (NCBI): domain Eukaryota; kingdom Metazoa; phylum Arthropoda; class Malacostraca; order Decapoda; family Porcellanidae; genus Petrolisthes; species Petrolisthes manimaculis. Next base: position 247,799 of record JAWZYT010000298.1, on the reverse strand, counting down.
AGAAGATGGTGAATGTCAGACTGGTATACTTCTAGGAACGGGGTGATATTCTGTCTCCGTCCATGTCTGGCTTTCGTAAACACCGTTCCAATACAGGCTTTTGCACGACATCAATATCTTGTCCGTGTAATTTTTGATTTAGAGAAAGCCTATGACACTACATGGCAATATGGCATCCTGCAGCAGCTCCATGTATATGGCCTGCGAGATCGCCTTCCACGCTTTCTTAAAGAGTTTCTTAGTGGTCGCAGTTTTTCTGTGAGGGTTCGTAAAGCCCTCTCAGCATCTGTTGCACAGGAGGAGGGCGTCCCCCAGGGAAGCATCCTCAGTGTCACATTGTTTGCAGTAGTAATTAATGCTGTATATCAGTGGCAGAGCGGCGCATGCAGCTTGCCCTTGACAGGGTGTCACGTTGGACTGGTTCTCATGGGTTTCGATTTTCTCCTGCCAAGACAGTTGTTATGCACTTCTGCCGCATCTGAGGCGTCCACCCCGATCCGGACTTATTCGTATATGTGCCATAAGTCCTGAAGGGCTGATCGGGCCACCCTCCTTCGCCTATACCATGTTCTTATTAGGTCAAAACTTGACTATGGGTGTGAGGTGTATCCTACTCCTTTGCCACCGATGATCGCCTCAGAGTTATCACTCTGATCTCCGTCGCCAGTCCTTGATGGTTCGTTGTTGGCATCGATTTAAATCGACTTATGACTCCCTTCCCGGCTTGGCGGTGTCCTCTGATATCATGTCTTAGTACTACCTTTCACATCCTCGCAAACCATGGCCCTTTAGCTTCCGGATCAGGAAGGCTACGGAGGAGATGGGCATTGATGACTTCCAGATTTGTCCTATGAGGGTCCACAGGGTTGCTCCATGGCTTCTTTCAGAAGTTTACACCTGCACCTGTTTCTGCTTTTCAAACAAGAAAGAACCTCTTTCTTTTCCAGTGGCTCGTTCCTTCTTTTTAGAACATGTCTCCTCTGTGTACACTGATGGGTGCTGGAGTTGGTTTTGTAGTTGTCTTTCCTGACTTTTGTCGTGGCGGCAGGCACCCTTCTGTCATGTAAATTTTTACTGCCGAGCTCCCATCCATTTTATATGTCATCCAAGTCATGTTTAATCTCCCTCAGCCTTCTTTTACTATATTTTTAGCGATTCCTGTTGGGCCTTGCAGGTCTTATGCAAATTAAACTCTTCCTATCCCCTGGTGTTGGCCATTCTCGAGTGGTTTGTCCTTCTTGGACGACGTGGCCACAGAGTTTCATTTCGTTGGGTCCTTGCCCATGTGGGTGTCGATGTGAATGAGCGGGCTGACACCCTGCCTAAGGCTGCAGCCTCCAGTACTCGGTCTCCTGCCAAACGTCATCCCGTTCTTGCAGGACCTTCGACCTGCTACTGTTCGTTCCTGCTGGCAGGACAAATGGGACGAACTCGGTGCTAACAATCTCCGCAGCATCCACCAGTGCCTTGGTTTATGGAGCTACAGCGGCCTGTCCCGCAGGTGGGAGATAGCTCTTGCCCATCTCCGCATTGCCACACGCTATTGACTCATGTGTTTTAAATGGAGAGAGCTGCAGCTGGTCTCCTTCACAAATTGTAAATTTTATTATTTTTATGGCTATTAATTTTAGGTACTGTAGGTGAAGTTTAAAGTTTCTTTCATTCCTATTTTAATACTTTTATATAATTAGGTCTGGTGGGGTGCCAGAATCCCCGTTGGTTAGGTCTGAAGGGGTGACAGAATCCCTTAATTAAATGGTCATTGGTTAGGTCTGAAGGGGTGACAGAACCCCTTCAGTACTGTCCATATCACCTCAGACAATACTTCTCCTTTAGGGTCCAAATTGAAGAGCAATTGCTTAAACTAATGACTGGGAAAATCATTTATTATGCTGTGAATCTTTGAACTGTTTAGTACTATTTCTCATGCAACACATAAGTCTCCTAATTAACTGTACTTACACTACATACTCAATATTACACGAGTATATGTGAGAATGGCAATACATTTTATTGTGCAATGAGTGATATATTATGTCATGGTCCTATTTCTCGGATAAGATTATTATTTCAATCTGAGGAAATCTAAACTATCTTTGTTGGTGATCATCACGGACCAGCGGGGAGTGGTTCCTTATACAGTACAGTACTATAAACTCTTTCTCAGTTGTCTCTCCAATAACAACAAAGTGGTGCTCTTTGGTAATATAGCAAACAAGTATATAGTCCTTTTTATTCTTTTTGGTACAGCCGAGTTGATTTATCATGTTTTCTACTGTTTTGGGTGTCCTAACTCCACTTAGGGTCGCCTGGGGGCTGCCCTAAATCTATGCGCCCAAACTTAGGAAAGATGGCCGCCAAATGTTTTGAGTATGCCGTCGTAAGTGTTTTGAGTATACCGTCATAAGCGCACTGGGGAACTTAGGACTCCCTAGCCGAGATAGGATACCCTATGTTGTTTTGAGTATCCGGTCCCAGATCGTGGTTGAGATAGAGGAAATGTGTCGAAATTATCCAGAGAGGAGTGGAGGTGAGAATATCCCCCCTTTCCATAGCATATTAAAATATATTAATAAAACATTAAATAATGGTAGTTTTTATTTTTGTAGGAGCTCATAGGGAGAATAATGTCTAAAACACATAACGAGCTAAAAAGATAATAAAATGCGTTTAAAATACACAGTTTTTGACATATTGATCCTTATAATTTTCTATATCTCCTGTTTTATAATTTGCAGTACTCCATTCCTTTCCTTGTATGCATCTGTTGAAGGCCATCTACTTACAACAACAATGTATCATGTATTACGCGATAAAACGACCTTGACTCAGCGGCCTGAATGTGCAGTCAAATCGTCGGGCATAACCATAAGTGCGAGTCACGCAGGAAATACTGGTGTGGTGTGAACGAGGTGATATTTTTTTAATCGCTATTGGGTTACTTTGTATAATTTTTTTAGGAAGTTGTCCTCTGTTTGGTCTCTCTTCAAGTGTTCCCTCCTTATTCCATCGATGAACCCAGCGGTAGACGGTAGAGACACTGGCGCCAGTAAATAAGGAAATTTCCCTGGCTGACATTCCAATCAACCACATCCATACAATATGAGCCCGCAGAACACGTAATGCCATCCTTGGTACTGGTCCTCCAACAATCATCGTTACATTCTGTTGAGTAATTTGTTTTATATATTTGATGGCTTTATAAGGTAGAAGAAAATATTTTTTTGAAATCCACTGTTATATGGTCGTATGAGTTTCTTGTAAATAGCTTTGTTATGTTAACATAAATAAATGTTTAAGCCTTTTCCCTTACATTGGATAGCTAGACTATCTAAAAAAGAAAGAAAATAAATGAAAAACTATACATTACATACATCATCTCTATGTAGACAAACTAATATAAATATATAAATTTAATGCATCCATTATTAGATTGGGATAATATAAGTCAGTGTTACCAGAGCCTTAGAGGCTTTAATGCCGACGCCAATTGGTCCCATAATATTGTCGAACTCATTTGATATGAAGCAACTCTCCATCTGTACTGATTTACTCTACAACACTGCGTCAGAAAGGCTATGATCCACAAGAACCCATAGTGGCAGTATTCGAACCTTGGCACTCCTGGGTTAACAACCCTGATTTGCGATGCTTTAGCGTGAAGTCTCAACTTGTACAGTCGGCGGCAAAAGTCCTGTCGCCTCGCTTGCTTCACCGAGGCACGCAATGTTCATAGACTCGAGATTATTAGGTGTAGAAAACGTGCGCATTTCTCGAGTCCATGAACACTGCCTGTCTCGGTGAAGCAGGTGAGGCGACAGGACTTATGCCGCCGACTGTACTGTACACTGGGGGATCTATAATTCTGTCCTGATTCTAGACACAATATGAATCAACGATGCTTCGGAAGGAGTGGGATGCGAGGTTGGTATAGATTCATGTTGTGCTTCGGACAAAACTGTATACAGCCTGCAAAAGTTTTGCTTGGTCCACCTACCATGCGTTTCAGAAGCCGTGTGTCACTGTTTTGGGGAATAACTTATTAACCAACAATTTTCGGAGATATACTGCAATGCCAAAAGTGGATAATAAGGGCACTTTACATAAGAGTCGTGGGGATAAAGTAACACATCAGTCATAAAGAAACGAACAAGGTTTTCATGACGTACTGTACAGTCATGGCTGATAGTGATAGGCCAGAGTCCAAGGAGTGTTAGAGAGCAACTAGGCAGAGTTCGAACAAGTGAATATTCCAAAACATTCTCAAAGTTGAGAGAGGTTTAGAAGACTCACTTTTTCGACCTCTGTTCAGTTGCTCTCCAACACTCCTTGGAACCTGGTCCAGCACTATCAGCCATGGCTGATACTGTGACGATAGTTCTTAAGCTCCATCCACCTCTCTCTCTCACATTCCAGCCTGTTTCTCCCTCCTTCCCTCCTCTTCCCCCCTCCTTCTCCTTCCTTCCCCCCTCTCTCCCTCTTTCCCCCACTCTCTCTGTCTCTTTCTCTAATACAGAAAATACATGCACTCGTGCACAAAATAATCACTATATATAAAACACTCCATCTGTGAGTGTTTCTGTCTGTATGTATGTCTGTTTAGCCGCTATGCACGGCCTTATCGTTTGAATTAGAGTAAAAAGTAATACGCCTACAATTTATTTTTAATGACCAATGGGGGGGGGGGGGTTGGGGGTTAGAACCCATGCAGCCCAAGCCGAAGGCTGTTATTTGGCATTAACCGAAAGATCCTAGGTACAATTATTATTATTATTATTTTTTTTTTGACAATTAATACACCATTTTGACCGATGTAGTCCCGGGAATGTCCTCAGTCTGATTTTATTTCTGATGGATACGCGATGTTGACACAAGCTAAAGAGTAGAAAACTAAATAATTCCTCTTATGTTATCATACTGTTGAATCCTTATTTCCTTCTATTATTAAACATTTATGTTCAATACAATTAAAAAAAATTACGTTACCAAAATGAGTTCCAATATTGTTTCAATAGTAGTTGTCATCTTTCTTGAATTTTATAATGATATTATGTACGAAGATTTGTTAAAGGTTGTAATGGTTTATAAGCAGGAGAGAATTAAATAGAGAATAATTTTGATAAGAGGAGAGAATGTAAAGAGTGGAGGTAGAGCAGAGAAAAATAGGGATGGTTGTGTAATAGCAAAGATGTGAAACTGTGTATGTGAAACTGTGAAAGGGGACGCCACGTCACGCCAGGGAACCGCTAGTCTGATCCCGACCCTTACATACACAGGTACTGTGCATGTTTGCTCTTAGAATTATCTCGTGATTTGAAGTGATATTGAGTGAATTAATAGTGTAGATAACTATGAAGAGGTAGGAATATATATAATATGCTTTTGTGTTTCAGTGAGTGTTAACTAAGAAGAATGTTTGATTTATGTGTATTTATGTCATTTTAAAGTCGAGTCTGACCCCGGCCCTTCCATATACAGATCGCCATTGTGGTCGGCGTCTGTCCTGTCGGCCAAGTCCAGTCAAACCAAATCTTCAATGAACTGTGTCATGTCTAAAGAATATTATTTGTCAGTCAGGTTGAGCTTATTATCGGTGTGTCTCCCTGTGGGTTATATATATTTTTTTATGTGACAAGTGTTTATTGTGTGTGGATATGGGTAGTGAGTCGTAGGGAACCACGAAGTTCGTTATTCGTACATGGTTGTCGACGTCGTGTAGAAATTGTGACTCGATCTATGTCTGAGATGAACTATATAAGAGTGCGGTAACCACTATAATTGATTAAGGAGGGGTCGGCATAATATTGCCTGTAATATTTTTTTTTATTCTTGCTAAGGGTCATATGTAATTTTTCGTAGTTATATTCAGTAAGGGTAGTGTTAGACCCTGTAAAATATTTCGTTTAGTAATTAATTTTGTTAATAGTCAAGGGAGGGCTTTGTAATTCATTTTTAATAATAATTAAGGGTAAATTCACAACTTTAATAATTCATTGTAGCTAATATTTTCATAATTCAATTTCGTAGGTATATAGTATATTTTGTTTTGTAAACTTATTAATTAATACAACTGTGTTCATTAAATGTAAATTAGATTGAACAGACTCGTTTCTCTTCCCCTTACTTGACGTGTTTGTTGACCAATACTGAGACTCGGTGAAGATCACGAGAACCATATATATATTTTTTTTGTGATAGCGTCAGCTTCGCTCTGATCCAGGGTGTACAAACCAGTACTACCCGTGAAATTATTCCCATAGTTTTTTTATATTTGTTTTATTATTGGTGGGGGTAAACGGATCAGGACTGAACTGGGCGTTACACCGGTGTCTGACTGCTCGTTTAACTTGTCGCCTGTTTTGGATCGTTTCTGTTAAATCTAACGAAATACCTTTCTTGATCCGGGACATAATTAAATAAGGCAAGCCATATATTAGTACAACATTAGATTATGGACAGTCATGAATTTTAACGGAATTGGATAATGAATTCAAATATTAATTATAAGATAACTCGTCAGACGGAAATAAATTAAAACTAATTAAATCAAATAGGACATGGAGATATTGGAGCGCAGCCACTTCATTTAACTTATATATATTTTTTTTTTAACTGACGACAACTACGCAATTGTGCTGACGTTTTTCAATGTCCTAAGTCTCACAAATTCTCACAATTGCTGGTCTGCTTTGTGAACCTCAGAATAGAAGATGTAATTGCTCTTTGTAATTATTTTCAAGCAAGTATTACAATGAAGCCGTATGATATTTTGTATATCATGGGGGAACCAGTGAGTGAGATCAAACTAACTCAGTGCAGCAGGTGTCACATCTACGAAACGAGACCACCAGCTTAAAACAAAAAACAAAATCTACTAAAATACTGTACTATGTTATCTAGTTATGAATTTAGTCATATAATTTTTGTCTTTGATCGGTGTGACCTGTGACACACAACAATAATTTTCTGTGTGACCATATTGATGCAGGTGGGAAGCCCATGGGAGTCATCTTACTCCTGAAATATTTATCTCCCCATACAGACACATCTGTGGAAGTCATACTTGATAGCCTTACATTTACCAATAATTTCAATGACATGTTGGCTGACCAAGAAACATATGAATCACTGCGAAAAGATCCTACCACTAATTTAAACAAAGAATTCATAACTAAATTGAAAACCTTACTAAAAGGCAACCCGATACTCCTTAAATCTTTTGCTGTAGTAAATTCTTCATTACCCTACATGTATGGCTTGGTGTAAACACATAAACAAGACAAGCCTCTTCACCCCTTCATAAGTTCAGTAGGGTCTGTAAGTTACAAATTATCCAAGTGGCTCACAAAACTGCTATCCCTATTGGTTAGCAATATTTCAATCTCGTATACTGTATATGTGTTATATGAACATGAAAGTTCAGATAATTCATGGACACCCTGTATAAACTGTTGTATGATTTCAGTGACTGTAGGAAGTGTCAGCACTTGCATGTGCTTCGCCATTGTCATATTCAAAATCTGATCATTGTTTCTATTACTTTTTTCTCGATATCAATTTTAACATTTCATTCCGTTATACTTTGTGGACATGTATTGGGGATTATTTGATTTGTATCTGGATCATAAAAACGTTTTCACCAAAGAGCCTTCCTTATTTTATTGATTGTTTTTTGGTAAAGGGTGAAATACTTAGTTGTCTCAATTTAGCTTTCTAATGCTATGCAAGCTATCCGCTCGTGGTAACTGGAGTAGCTATACCGTGCACTACAAAATCAGCCATTTCCATTGTCCTATTTAGAGAGTAAATCTTGGTTTCATTCATCTAGTTTTCTCATTTCTAAGTATTCATCCTTCCCGTTGCCGATCCGGAGATTTACTTATATGCATAAGTGACAGCAATAATAGAAATTTGATAATCCTATGTCTGCTACTTCATATAAAGTATCTATCTGGCCAAACGTCTATCGAGTTGTATTCTCAGTCCATTTCACCTATTCCAGTGATAACTGCAGATGAGTGGGATGTTGTGGATATGAGTAGTCACTCAATAGTGATTTATATACCATCTGTGAATCCAATACGTGAAACAAGTGAGTTCTTATCTCTCTTATACAATATAGTACAGATACCACCCATACCGAGAAATAATTACAGATAATGAATATCAGAATTACTGTATAGATTCCTGGACGGTGTTGATATAACGCTGAAAAATAAAAACATTCTTTTACTGTAATCCATTACCCCTCTCATAAAATAGAACAAAGTTAACTACGCTAGCATTCTGTAGTGAAATGGCCAAATGATTGGATATTGAAATCACCACCAAACGTACGACGACGTTGGTTTTCAGTTGTCAGGCCACGAATTGTCAAAATTAAGAAGAGGATAAAGAGGAGGGTATGGTACGGATAGATTTTCTATAATACGATTATCTTTCAGGGTAAGAGAGGCAATGAAACTAAAAAAAATGCTTGCCCTACATTAACTACAGGGTGTACAGCCATGGCTGATAGTGCTGGACCAGGTCCAAAGAGTATTGGAGAACAACTGAACAGAATTCGAAAAAGTGAATCTTCTAAACCTCTCTCAATGTTGAGAATGGTTTGGAAATTTCACTTGTTCGAACTCTGTTCAGTTGCTCTCCAACACTTCTTGGACCCTGGTCCAGCACTATCAGCCATAGCTGTACTTATTGATTAAACTGGAGCAACATTTTACATACCAATAGAGATCTGAGGAGAAGCGATCAACGGAATAGAGAAGGCGAGAGTGGTGGTTACTACCATCTGCCCCTTACTTATATAACAAGTGATTGCTTGGGCGGGCCTCAATGGTTACCAGTTCTCTCCACCCACCTGCTCACAACGCTCCCTAGACAATGCGAATATTATTGTGTATGTCTATGTAAACACTGTTACTGGTAAGTTTTTAAGTCTATTTTCAGAAAATCACTTCTTACTAGATAATGGATGGGGCTGCAGTCACCAGTCGAATGGGAAGTACCTATTACAAAGCTATATCTGATATTTTTAGTGTCTCATCCTTACCGAGATTATTCTAGCATACTGTCAAAGATACAATACCCACTTACTTTCAATTTAGAAACAGAGGCATTACACCCTAAACACATATTAAAAATATATATATATATCTAATCGGCCCACACATTAGTGCTAATGACAAAGAACAACAGTACTATTGCCTAACTCACTCTTTATCATTTTCAGCAAAATTCCTTATGCAGACCAAAACATCTCATCTAAACCTTACATTTTTTTCCATAATACTCGCCCCCGCAGGGGTTATTGCCTATAGTAATGTGGGCACTACTTACATGGATTTTGGCGCCCCTTCGTCCCCAGCCATTAGCTTTCAGTTCTTCAACTGTCCCTCTTTTCTTTTTATATCCTTCCTGCATGCTGTCACACCTCTCTATCACTTTTTTTTCTGGCGCTATAGGACCTCGATGTTGCGGCGCCTAATATTCATTAATACAAAAATAAAAAAAATCCATAAAACTCGCGTATCAACAGCAAATGAGGAGGAAGTTACGATGTCAATGTTCAACAGTGCTGCAATGGCCTTAAATCAAATTTGAAGCAATTACAGTATTGGTTTTGACACTTTAATAGTAATAATTTAGAATTTTCCTTTTTTGATTTGTGAAAAATCACTGCGATTTGGAGAATTTTAGTTATATTTTAAATGCTTTAGGTATTCTGTTTTAATTTATTTAGTATTATAATTGTGTGTATGTGCATATTAACTTAGTGAAGCTTCATATAATTAGTTGTTCATATAATGGTTTTGTTGGTATGTGAAGTGTCTGTGAGTTTTAGATTTAGGAGTTATCATCAGGGTCAACGTGTAGCATAGAATTCAGTATCAATGAAGACCAGTTAGTGGTAGCACGAGCCCTAAGGAAGGGTTGGGTTACTTGTTGAGACATAACTCATGGTTCTCAATTATTCCGTGAGTGTTAAGGCTAATGCCGTGTTTTTGTTGTCGAAGCGACACTAAGATTGCTTGGGTGAAACCAAGTAAAATCACCCTGTTCTGTTTTTGTTGCTCAAATGGATACGAAGCCACGCTAATTTGCAACCACTGAAACCATCCGCTTGTTAGACAGCTGAGCAACAACAATATGTTTGTTTTTGCCGTCCGATACAAGCTTGCTCCAGTCTCGCTCCAACCTTGGCGCTCTGCCTATGTTGTTGTTTATGTGATGTTCTTGGTGTTGTTTGCCTCTTCTCTTGTGTTCTTGAGTTTTGTTTTGTTGTGGTTCTGTGTGTGTCCCTGGCTGATTGTATGTTCAGTTGTTCACTTCCCTGGCCTGATGAAGAACATGGGTTTGGATGTGGCTTCCTGATTAGAGGCCGACTTGCCCATGTTGGAGAACGAAGAGAATCCTGTTGAGGATCACTTGCCGGAGCTGCCTTCGCGCAACGCTTCCCCTCTCTCCTTGGTCACTCTGCAGCTGGGCTGCAGCCGTCCACCTCCTTTACCTCTACCAAGCGACCCGTTGACGCCTCATCCGACTTCCCATGGGCTTTCGATAGTATTGTATCCGCGCCTGCATTCACGTTCGCGATACTTGACACATACTTGGGTTGTGGAATATGGTGTAGGAATTGAAAGCAGTTCAAACCAGTTCCACTAGACACAATATCTTTTGAAATGTACTGATCTGACTGTGAACGGTGAAATATTATTCTTATTATATTAATTAAGTAAGTTATTTAACTTACCTTACTTTTAGTGGACTTTCGTTGTGTTGGCTGAACGAAACGTCTACAGAGGTTAACTATCCCCTTTATATCTCAATTCAGTCCACATAAATTTATTTTACGTGGGTTCTTTCGATGTATATGCATTTATAATAGTAACAACAGAATATTATTGTAAGTGTTTGAAACAACCAAATTACAATTATTTTACTATATTTATTAATCTCAGTCGTGCACCAACATAAACAATTAATAAATGATTAACACATGCATGCACTTCCTCACAAGAATAGCTAATAGCGTAATAAGGTAATTCTGCATAAAAGTTCCACGTTTTTTTTTTTTTTTCCTTCCTAATTTTACTTGTTCTATTCATTAGTGACCATAATATTGATCGGAAACCACTTGGTTTATACATATTCCCTAACCCCTTCAATCTTGGGGGAGAGCACTGGGAATCGTGGTTTTTGGGTGGGGGAAACACTTAAATTAGCTTATTTTGGTTTTATAGTAGTTTGTTGACCTGCATAAATGTCGAAAAATTGAAAATCCAAGCCAAAGTTTGGCAAAACTTGGCTCGGGTTTTGCAGTTTTCATGAGGGATAAATGTCAACATTATGAAAATCCGAGCCGAGTTTCGATAATTAACCAAACCTAACCTGACCTAACCAGGGCAGACTACCATGACCTAAACGGGGTTAGACTACCGGGACCTAACAGGGGCAGACCAACGGGACCTAAGCAAGGAAAAATATACAGTAGAAATTAGTCACACCTCACCTGACCTGACTTAACCTAATCTGGACTGGGACACACTATCGGGACCTAACCTAACCTAATCTGGACGGACTGGGACACACTACTGGGACCTAACTGGCGGAGAATACCGGGACCTAACTGGGGCAGACTACCGGGACCTTACCAACCAAGACGACCTAAGTAGGGCAAAAAATATTGTAGAAATAAGTCGGACCTCACCTGACCTAACCTAACCTAATCTGGACTGGGACACACTACCGGGACCTATCTGGGGCAAACTACCGGGACATAACCTCATGTTACTTAACTGCACCCCTTTATTATCCTTACCAGTCTACTGGACTGGCCATTATAATTGTTGTACATAATAATTATTGCTATTTGTTAATAAAATATATTAAAAAAAGGTTTTAACTCTTACCAGACTTGCAGCATATTGTGGAGATGATAAAACTTTCGAAGAAACTATGTAGCTTACATGGCCATAGGCTAATTTGTTATTATAATCCATAGTAGCCTTCTGTCCACACTTCTCACATATTATGTTTCAAAATTAGCCCATGATCCACACATATATTAAAAAGTTCTTGTGAGTTAGGAAAAGTAATATTCTTTAAAACACCGGGCCATAGCGAATTCACACTGTACACCACTATTACAGATGCAGCCATGTTGAGTACTGTGACACTGACATGAAAGTTTTGGAAAATAGGATGATGAAAAATGGCGGTAGAATACAGAAGAGATTATATATTGCACTAGCAGCAATACCCTACGTTGTCCGGGTGAAGATCATACATGTGGTTTTGTCAATAACTTTCCTCTAATTATTTTAATGTAAACTTATTAGGAGGGTGGAAGGAATCCATTATCCGGTTTGGTTGCTGGTCCCCCAGAGAAACCATGCCAGCTTTACAACCACAAAAGTTATCCATCATGCACCTACAGCAGAAGGTGGTATTGTAACAGCCACTATTAAATAGCAAGACCCGAGTGGCAGGGGTACTGGGATCGACCTTGAGTATAAAAGAAAGGACGGGGTGAGGTGAGGTCAGGTGAGGTGAGGTCAGGTGAGATAAAGTAGTGGCAGGTGCAGTGTAGGCCACCACCGGTATATATAGCTCTGGTACCCTCTTCCCTATGTCATTTCTCTCTGAAGATGGACTCTGTGTAGTCCGAAACGTAAGAGAAATAAATAACTCGAAGCTCTATCCTGTGTTTACCTTCCACCCACACAACATATATATATATAATGACTAATGATAATATGTGTAATATCTCCCCTTAAAAATAGCAGTAGCCTATGTTGTGTACATGAAGGTTTTGTAATACTGTAAGTTAATATTAAAAACATCAGACAATCGATCTTTCAGGTCCAATACCAATTAAAATTATTTATTACCAAACATGTTTTTTATTACTATATTGGGCCTATTATGGTAATGAAAAATACCAAATGGCAACGCTGGTGATGCTGCGGCCGGCCTGCCTCCCCTCGTACAGTATACTCAGATATTAGTGGCCGTAAGGTAGCCGTCTGGCTGTCTCGGTGTAACACTTTCAGCATTTTATAAATATGGATTTGCATATAGTAACTGCTCTTGATCACTTATAATTATTTCACTAATTAGAGAATATACAATTTTTCACGAATAAACCAATATACTGAATATTTGTTGTAGGGTAAAGCAGAAAAGAGAGAATTTTGAAAATAACTCTCTTCTTGATATAATTATGTAGCTCATTCATAAGTTATTGTGAAATAAATTGTCAGAGGCAAGAGCTTATAACGTGCACCACATTATTATAACCATCGCTTTATACCGGATTTACCAAATTTGCATTTTTTGCATTTTTTTTGTGTGTAATTTTGTGTAATATTTTTCTTTGTGTCTTCAACCCTTATGTATTGTTTATGTCAGGACTCGACCAGGATGTGGACGTCTAGTGAGGTCTTCCAGTGTGGGGCCGACCAGTGTGGATAGCTGTAACCGACTTGCTGGCGGTTATGCTTGTCATGAAGCTGTGTGCCTTCCCGAGCCGCATCCGAGCTGTAAACTTAGTCAGAGTGTGCTTGTGGCGACAAACTACTGTCTATGAGTTTAAGCCGACAACTCTCTATACGTGAAAAGATGTTATGAGGCAGTAACCCTGTTGTGTGTATTTGTTTTTAGGATATTAAATGAAATATATTTATGAATATATCTTGTCCAGGGTAACCCGACCCATTCCTTGACATTAATATTCATAATCTAATCTGATTGTTGTAACTTTCAGTCCATCCCTTTCTTTGTCACTTCTCTTTGACCACTATCCTAGAGTATTTCAGTGAAGGTATTTTGGGTATCGATAGTTATGATGTAAAGGACCTTGTGATCGTGTTGGAGACTTTTTATTCCTTTTGACTATGCCAGTAGTCTTTCGTAGCAATATTTAAAGGACTCTCTATCCTCAAATTTTCTGATTACACAGGGTGCTTAAGGGACCCCTGTGTTGTAGTCAGAAAATATGCAGGTAAATGAATCCTTCAAATATTGCCACGAAACGCGACATCTGGAGAAGGAGTGTGTTTCGTGGCACGGTGAGGAGGAATCAAAATCCTCCAATTCTCATACACGGTCACAGGGTCCTTAAGGGATTCTGTGACCGTGTACGAGAATTGGATACTTCCGATTCCTCCTGACTATGCCACGAAAGAAAGGTCCTTCCATATAGGTCGTGTTTCGTGGCAATATTTGAAGAACTCTATCATCTCCTACTTTCTAACTACATGAAGGAGTTAATGAAGAATGATGCTGTATAATTTTATTTATTGAACAAGATAAAATTTACATATGTTTATAAATAATACGTTGTACATTAAATGTCTGGTGAATTGTGAAACAATTTAAGGATTTGAGTGGTGATAGTAAGCCAGTGTTTCTGCTATCAGAAAGAGAAGTGCCATCAAAGACCCTAGAAAGAGAATGTAGAACGCTCCCTGTAGATGCCTCAGACCTAGAACTACGTCTCTGCCGACCTAGGAAAAAAGATAAGTTATACTGTTACTATTGTTAACATTTTAGTGATAAAGATTACATTTATATCATGCATTATCCATCACTATAAGTGAGAAAATACAACTAATAAGTACTCCTTCATTCTGTATGGTGTTCAACATGGTGTTAGAGGTGTCCCTTTCTTCTCTCACACGTCTGGTAATCACATCATCAATCAAATAATTCACAATGCCGGCGTCCATCATTCTTTGTATTAGCTCTCGAAATTTTGTAAATAGTGGGGAACCTTTTCTGAAAGAAAAATATGCTCAATTTTACATAACGTACTATGTGCGTAGCAAGATTGAAAATATAGTAATGGTGATGCAATCAGACTGACGAATACCTAGTGACAGTAAATAATGCACAATAAGTTCTCCATTGAAATAAGATCCTTGGTGAATTGGACTGTTCAAAACTTCAATCAAAGCTCTATACTTATTAGTGCTCGTGACCATACAGTGGCTGCAGTGAAAAGTTTATATTATTGGAAATGTCGTGGGTGGAAAGCTTAGATCGTATTTTTGGCAGCTCCCACCGATTAGACCATCTGTAGCAGTAACAATAGAGTCTATAGCTACTGCATGTATGTGTGGGTGTGTTTGATTTCACAATGCAACTGTTAGGTCGTGTGTTTTGTATTTAGTGCAATCATGGCAACTTTGTTGTGATACATTTCGTATTAGATGTGTGTCTATTAAATAATACATTTTAAGCAAAATGGATTCAGAATAATAATAGTATATTTTTACCCATACAGTTACTCGGTGAAGTTCACGAACACCCTGCATATTCCCTGTTTGGCATTGACACACATACTTTCCCTGGTTTGTAAGTAATTGTGTACTTATCTTTTTTGAAGCATTATTTAATTGGAGATAGGAGAGCAAACGAATAAGTCTGCGAATTTTCTCACAGTCAAGAACATGATTTATTAGGCTAGATCTGAACAATATTTTCCATTGTGCTATAAGTTGTAGTCATTCAAGGACTTGCTTGTACCCTTGTGTAGTTTTGTTCCCATTTAGGTTGGTGAACATCAGGAATGCAGCTTAATAGATGCGGTGGTGACCTCATTTTGCGTTCATTACTCGTTCACTATTTCTATATAAATGATTTATTAAAATATTTATTTTATTTAAAACAATATTTTCCTCCACTGCCGCGTTCATCACTCCAGCGTTGTCATTCTGATTATCCCACAAGGTGTGAACCTCCAGTGCCGTCTACTTGAGTATCCAAAATACATACCAGTATGATTCAATAGTAGGTTTATTGAGGGGTGGTGTGGCGCTCTATGGAGGCAGAGTAGGGCTGGGACTTTAATACAGTCGTCTCAGCTAGATCCTATTTTTATGAATGTTCAATAACTTATTACGGGTCATAGATCATTTATAGTAATTATTAGTGGAGTTATTTCTTATTCTATTTCATAACATTAATGATAGTTACTACAAGAAAGAATAATATCTCTAGTGTGGAATTTGATCACGTCACTGTGTTGCTATAACATTCTACACCACCATTAGGCCTCACAAGTAAAAATAGGCTCGTCTCTCCAATTTAGTCATTGCAATATGGTAATTATTTTGTAATGATGACACAGATTTGTTAATAACAACAATTTCCAACATTCTGTTATAATTATGAAGAGTGGTAGTGGCATAATGACAGTTGTCATTACAAGGTGTTTTTGAGAGTTTCGGACATAGACAACTTTTCACAGGATTTAGTGTTTACATTATTTTGTGATTATAAATGGATTGGGTGAGGATGAAACATATATCATACTAGTGGAGGTACCCGGCTTTACCTAGGAAAGATACACTGTGGATTTTAGAAATAGTCAATATCAATAATATGTGAAGGCATTTCAGTCGTGTTGCATTAGTTGAAAATATTCCGTGATCTCAGGCCGCTTACCAGTTGCCATACGTACAGTTGCCCACACATGAAGCTGGTTTGGCTTGTTACTTGTGAGGTGGTTACAAAATAAAGGAAAGTGAAAAAAGATGTAGTTTGTTGACAGGCAGACAGTAACTATTATTACTGTTGGTTTGTCAAAAACCTATATCTTTTGCTTACTTTCCTACCTGTTGTAGCTATCTCACAAGTAGCGAGGCGTACCAGATTCATGTGTACATAAAGACGATGTACTACATATGTCTTTCAGCTTGAAGTTGAACGCCCGAGACTGACTGTGTTTCCAAATTGCCCTTTAGCCTTTTTCCTTCTGAGCTGTACATTTGCCGAGTGATTTTAGTGGCTGGAATGGAAAATTTCCGTTCGAATTCTGGTTTTATCCGATAAATAGAATATTGACATTGTAACCTAATTTTTACCTCAAGTTACATCATAAAAACCTTTCACTATGGTGCTGATTCAGAATATATAGTTTAGGGAGTGTAACCTTTTTTTTTTTTTTAGCAGATTTATAGTAGATGACGTAATTCTTATGTCGAGTTATGTCATGTTACGTAATAGCAAAACCTTTGCCTGGTTATGTTGATTTAGAAAATATATGGGCTTTGGAAGTAGGTGAAACTGTTTTGGAGTTATAAGCGCACAGGACGGTTTGCCATTTATAGTATAGATATTTCATGTGCTGGATGCTTCATATGTGTCGGAGTAGTTGTTGTCGTAATTCCCCAGATTGTCTGGCCTAGCAGTCCTGATTCTGGTTGACTGAAGCCACGCAGATGCCCGGACCCCCAAATGGGAGTCAGGGTGATAGTGAGATCTGTTTCTTGAAGGCAGAAGACAAGGGGACTGCAGGCTCAAGCGCATGTATCCCCTTGCCAACAAGTTCACCGTCTGTAGTCTTCCTAGTTGTGCCACCCAATCAGGCGATTTCGTCGGCTACCAAGAAGGAATGAGAGATAGTAAGAGAGGCAGACAGAACAGGCCAGGGTGTGGTAGAGGATGCCAGATTCCTCATTTCTGGATAGAACCAGCCCTCACCAGTGTGTTGCTGGGTAGTTGAAAAGTGTGCTGATTAATTTGCGTTAACACATCTTCCCTCACCAGTGTGTGTCGGAGTTTATGAATACAGTTGAGCTTCCAAGTATTGGGAATATTCTGTCATTTCAGGTTAATACAGATTACTTGCACCTTATAATATGTGATTTACAATACCTCTTTTAGTGCCAAGGCTTGAACTGGCTGTTTGGTTCTTGGCTGGTTCACCGCTTCCCTTGGCCCAGATGATTCAGGAACGAGTCTTCGCCTCCCGTTCGACTCATATCCGGAACTGACAATGGACGAGTCTTACTGACTGCAGGCAGAACACAACCCCATTCTGAGTCCAGACTTTGTATTATCCAGACCTCGTCCTCGTTGAGAACAGAAGCAACAGTTACCACGTACTCTCCGTGGAGTTATCTTGGTGTACCGAGGCCTCACACCAGCAGTACTCTGTTGTTTCTCTGCTCTAGTAAAGTAAGAAAGTAAAGTAAATTTGCAGCGTTTTGCTGCACTGCTGTGCTGCACCTTCAGTGTTTTATTTTTGATGGAGGACAACCAGTAGTTGATGGTAGCTAGTAGCTAGTTGTTCCCCACACCATATCCGCAGCACTCGCTGCCGACGAGAGTTGACGATATTACCGGTAATATTAGCGTCCTTGACCTATCTCTGGTCTCTCCATTGATGACTTATTGGGAAGCGACCATTTTCCTATTTTGATTAGATTTAAAAGCGACACCATCAAAGAGCCTTCAGCATCTAAATTTAACGTAACGGTTTCCTTCACAAAGAATTTCAATATTCAAATTATTGAAGAAACCATTGATGATAAAGTAAATAATATTCAAGATAGTATCCTCAAAGCCGTAATGGCAACAATTCCTAAGACTTCGATAGATAGTGGAAAGCATAGAGTACCATGGTGGACGCCAGATTGCCGCAGGGTACTGTGTGAGAGTAATAGTGCCTACAGGCTTTTCAAAACTCGCATTAGCGATGAGAGCTAACATGCCAAACGAGACTCCTGGCGATGCTTTGTCTCTAGTATAACTAGTGAAACACCAATATCCCAAGTCTGGTCCACTGTTAAAAAATTATATAAGAAAAGTATCTCAAATATAATTACCAACATCTCTTTTAATAACATCAATTATGACGAACCTTGAGAGTCATTGCTAACACATTCGCCAGGCAGTTCTCGTTTGCTAGCAGCTCTGAAAATTACCATCTAGCTCTTTCCTGCCCATCAAGGAAGCATCAGAGCTGCAGCATATTGACTTTGCCACAGGAGATGAATTAGATTACAACAGTGATCTAACTATTCAAGAGCTTGTTCAAGCCCTAGGAGCCTGTAGTGGGACATCCCCAGGACCCGACGAGATTCGGTATGAGATGATAAAGCATCTTGATCATGATTCCATGGTCAAGATGTTGCAAGTGTTCAACGAGATTTGGAGGCGTCACACCTTTCCACACTCGTGGCACTTTGCATATGTCATTCCCATACCGAAAGGAGGGGGGACCCCAGATCGACTTCGTCGTATCGCCCTATTGCGCTCACAAGTTGCTTATGCAAGGTCATGGAACAAATTGTTAATCGTAGGCTATTGCATTTTTTTAATTCCAGGAATTTGCTGGTTGACGAGCAGTGTGGCTTCCGTAAAGGTCGCCAGACACTAGATCAGCTAGTAAACCTGGAAGTTCAAATTCAAGAGGCATTTGCCAAAAAACATCTTTTGATTGCAGTACTTTTAAATATTGAAAAAGCCAACGACATGACCTGGCGACATGGCCTCCTCAGGAAACTATATACGATGGGATTACGCGATAACCAGCCTTTTTTTGTTCAGAATTATATGTCTGACAGAACTTTGTCTGTCAAGCTTTTTTCGGAAACAAGTCACTTTCTCGGACTTATTTGTCCAGGCAAACGGGGTCCCCCAGGGGAGTGTTCTGTCTCCGACCTTATTTCTATGTATGATCAATGACTTACTACCAGCTCATCCTCGAAATCTTAAATACTCACTGTATGCCGATGACTGTGCTATATGTATTGCAAAGTTTTTGGCGATGCGGATCCAATTGGCACTGGATTTAATTCATAATTGGGGCCTCCAGTGGGGTTTTAAGTTTTCAGTAAGAAAGGGTGTAGGGGTGATTTTCACTCATAGGAAGCATAGGAAGAAGCCAGACGTCCGGCTGAGTATGGGTGACAACCACCTACCTATTCAAAATTCTAATATATTTTTTGGACTGCATTTTGACAGTCGACTGACATGGCGAGTCCATGTCAGTCAGTTAAAAACTAAATGTCTAAAAACACACAATTTACTTAAGTGTATTTCTGGTACCAAATGGGGAGCATATAGGAAGTAATTGCTAATCTAATATATAAAACACTCTGTCTGTGTGTTTGTCTGTCTGTCAGTTTATCCGCTATGCACACGCTCATCCTTTGACCTAGAGTAATAATTTTTACATATGTTTTATCGCTAAAACCAGGAGAGTGTCTTGGCCCTATAATATTTTTTTCAATGATTAACCCCTTAGAAAATATATCAAATATTATCCCCTGAACCATTATGAAAGAAAACCTCATACAATCATAGAAAACCTCATACGATCTGGATACGCACATGCTTTCTCTCTCTCTCTCTTCCACACACACACACACACACACTCTCTCTCTCTAAGTCTCTCTAGATAGAGAGATAGATATATTGATAGATAGATAGATAGAGAGAGAGATCGATAGATAGATAGAGATATAGATATAGATAGAGAGATAGAGAGATATAGATAGAGAGATAGAGATAGATAGATAGATAGATAGAGATAGATATAGATAGATAGAGATAGAGAGAGAGATATAGATAGAGAGATAGATTGATAGAGAGATATAGATAGATAGATAGATAGATATAAATAGATAGATAGATATAGATAGATAGATAGAGGGATAAATATAGATAGATAAATAGAGAGATAGAGATAGATAGAGATATATAGGTAGAGATAGATATATAGATAGATATAGATAGATATAAATATAGATAGATAGATATAGATATATTGATAGATAGATCCCCGAACAACATCGGGTATCGCTGCTAGTCTAATATATAAAACACTCTGTCTGACTGTCTGTTTAGCCGTTATGCTCGCGCTCATCGTTTGACCTAGAGTAATACTTTTTACATATGTTTGATCGCTTATGACTGGGGAGTGTTCTAGGCTTACAATTTTTTTTTTTTTTTTTTTTATGATCAATGGAGGGTTGGTGGGGATTCGAACCCTGGATTAGGGAGCCATGGGCATGTCGCCTCTACCTATACACCCTCGATGGACACTCGAACCTCTTTAATATAAACTTAAGTCTTTTAAAAGGAGTTGGAGGACAGAGGAAGAATTAAATTGACCAAAGGACGAAGGAAAAGGAATTTGAGGACAAAGGAAGCCTTATATTGACGAAGTAAAAGGCCGGTAGAGAGAGAGAGGGTGGGACAGGGGAGTTGATTATGACGTCACTGTGTTAGGAGATACGTACACACTCTCTCTCTCTCTCTCTCTCTCTCTCTCTCTCTCTCTCTCTCTCTCTCTCTCTCTCTCTCTCAGGCTACACCAAACTCTCTCTCTCTCTCTCTCTCTCTCTCTCTCTCTCTCTCTCTCTCTCTCTCTCTCTCTCTCTCTCTCTCTCTCTTTGGAGGAACAAAAAAAACGGGGTGGGTTTGGGAGGTGCGGGAATAGGGGACAGACTTGGGGTGGGGTATCGCTGCTAGTGCTATATAAATCCCTGATCAGATCTAGAGTAGATTATGGGTCAATACTGTATGGTTCGGCACCTGAGTTTATGTTGAAAGGCTTGGATGTTGTGCAGAATGCGTGTTTGCGTGTGTGTCTTGGAGCCCGTGGTAGAGGGACTGAGTCATCCGTCAGGGAACTCCTGCGCACCAGGGGGCACTGGCGTGAGGCCAATGGGGACCAGGCACCAAGTTTGAGTACCCGGGGAGCCGAGTCATCCTCCCGGAAATGCCTTAGTGAGGCATTTGCAACCAGGGCAGCCATGGCGTTAGGTCCCCAGAAGAGCCGAGTTATCAGCCTGGGCGTCGCACGGCCCCAGAGGGCATTGGCGCGAGGTCCCTCAGAGCAAAACTCCACGACCTCGTAGAGTGTGTCGGTATAGAATGATCAACAATCGATTTCCTGGTTTTAGTAAATATTGCACATTGGGTAACAACCCCTTTTACTTTTGTGGACTCCTGGTTACCAGGTGTTAAATACCGACGGTTCCAAGACGAATGAATGTGCGGGTACGGGTGTATGGTCGACTGAATGTCAGTTAATATTCAGACTGCCGAATCATACATCGATTTTTCTTGCAGAACTTTTTGCTATTAATAAAGCTTTGAATTTTGCCCTATCGACGACCAACTATAGGATAGTTAAGGCGCGGTCACAAGAGACTTTTTTTCGTAAAAATTTCATTTCGCCCTTAAATGTTTTAAAACTACGGGTGTAACACCCGTAGTTTAAAACATTTGAGGGCCCTTACTGGAGCTCTGTGAACCCTCCAAATAATCCAAGCCACAAAACGTTTCAGTGTTTCGAATAGGGAATCTGTTGCCTGGAGTAGTTTGAAGGGTTCATAGATCTCCAGTAAAGGCCCTCAAATGTTTTAAAACTACGGGTGTAAGTGTCGGACAGTGGGGCAGACAAGGCAGTAGTTAGTGCTCTACGGTGTTAGCACGAGGCGCTCGACACAAGCGACACTCAGTGAAGGGAGGCTCACCCTGCATCCCAGCAACCTGCCATGCTGGCCGGTAGCCAAGCCTCAAACGAGCAGAAACTACATTGTGCCTTCGAACCATGAGTCCTCGACGACGGTATGAATACTTGTGACGGCAGACAGACTCGTAATGGGTGATGTAGATGCTGAAGGGCCTCTCTGCATCCCTGCGTCGCCGTACAGGAAGGAGAGCAGCTGAGCGGACTCTAGTGAGGTAACATGTCAGGGAGAGAGGACGTCCAACACCACGAGGAGGCATAAGGCAGGCTTCCTTTGCGAGTCTGTCAACTGTAACATTGTGACATAAACCTACATGGGATGGTACCCATAAAAATTTGATAGTCAAATTACGATGACGTAATAAGGACAAGAACGACAACATCTGCTGAATAACAGAAGAGTTTGTGGGCTGAACACTAGTGAGGGAATGAAGGGCAGATTAGTTTTAACACATGTTACGAGAATGGAAGCTGAGAAAAATGAAATTGACTTTTTGACTATCATGAATGAATATTTAATTAAATCAAGTAACATAAATAAACACCTCTTGCAGCAATCCAGGTGCTATATTAGTTGGTGTAAAGCCAAACTCGAAGTAAAACAATTAACAATTATTAGTATTAACATTTAATAGTAGGACAAGCACAGTACAATAAATGAAATTATAATCAGGTATTCCTGTACTGTACCTCAGAGAATAAATTACTCGCTCAGTACTTGATAAATACACAGAAAAAATATAGTGTATGCCTAGACTGCGGGCTCAGGGGGCCACACAGTCAGTACACAGTAAGAAACAGCACTGGTATATCACACTAAGAAATGACACAGCATTAATAATAATAGTAAAAATAACAATGCAATATTAATAATGAAATACACTACTGAAAACAATAATTCGCTTAATAACACAATAATTATAATTACAAGCACTGGGCTCCGCCCACCACGGCTGCGCCGTGGGTGCTTTGGCCTGGGGCGCTGCTCGCTACGCTCGCGGATCGCAACGCTCGCCCCCCCCAAAAATCGCGGCTTGCTGCGCTCGCCCCGCCACCACCCCCCCCCACTCGCCGCTCCACCCACCCCCAACCCCCAATCAGATGTCACACCAGGTAGTGAGGATGTCAAGTAGTGAAGTTTAGATATAGGGCTATGACTCTTGTATCTCTGGGGAGTAGTGAAGATGAAACATTTTACCGTAAAATCGTTAAAAAATGAAAAAAATGATTGAAACCATGAGCGTTTTTAAAAGTTTGGAAAGGTTGCAATTTTTAAGATACATTGATTGATGAGATTTCACTTAATTACTCAACAGTTAAGTTCTGAGTTATGACATAGTTAAAACAATTAACTTTATTACTGCCAGCAACTCCTTACTTACTTTTCTCCCTTAACCCCTAAAGGACCGGGTGTAGTGAAATTACTGTGCCTCCCAGGACCGGGGGTTAAGCGAAAAACACGTAAGATAGCCTGTTTTCGCATGTTCTGTACTCTTAACCTACAATGAACGAGTGAATTATTTTAGTACCATGAGAACGAGCAACTCTTCCTCTTTCTATTGGTACCAATGGGAAGTCTGTAGGTTTAATGGTTACAGAATTACGACGAGTTGAAGGAGGTACTGTCGCCGTACGTTGAGCGCTAGTGTTTGGGTGGGTGTGCTGACCGTGGCGAGGTAGTAGAAAATGGGGGTAGGCGCTCGTCGGCTAAGCCTCTCACCATCACACTCGGACATAAGATCAATAATACCTCAATTTTACCCTATAAAATGCAGTGTGTACTCAGTCTGAGCAGCCCATCCATGGAGGTATAATCTAAGAGGAGGCGGCATGACGTCACAGAGGTGAAGCCAATTTTTTATAGGTCGGCTGTCCTCCCTACCCCCCATTGACTCAAAACATTGGACAGCTGATCACGTCGGACCATCAATTTCACCAACATTCTTTGCCATTTGTTAAGATAATGCTGGCGTGTTCAGCATATGGGTGTACCCAGAGAGACAGTAGTCTTTCTACTACATTTAATATGTATGTTAAGAAATTCATATAGACAAAAATATATGACAGATATTGACAAATCAACGAAGTGAATTTCATCACCTGCCTCGCACACTAGAATATTAATACTGTACACATAAAAACTGTAAAGCCAAGGCTATTATAGTGTTGTGATATTAACTATTAATGTATAACCTGACGTATATATAGCATTGACAGGGTTATAAAAGATAAACTGGCTCCATGGGGGGACCTATTTGTGCCTAAGTTAGGGTTGGCCTGAAGGATAACTCGAGTGTCGAGAGATTGTATTATGAATGTTTTAGCATATTTCATAATGTTTTAAAGATATTCAATTTATAATTGTGTTTACTATGTAGACTATTTGGTTGTTGAGAATTTAGGTGTAAGTTAAAAAACCGTAGTCTAAGTTAAGCCAATGTGAGGAAAGAGTTTTTATAATTGTGAAATTACTGCCTGGGACTGATGAGTAAAATTAATGTTTCTGTGTAAATCAGAGTGAACTGAAACTGAGTAAGTGATGACACACTTTATGCAGTAACATGCAGCCATCATAGTAAGATTCCATGTGGCTTATAAGTGGTAAAATATGTTTGATACAAGACAACACACCTGAGTGTCAACTCAATTACATGACAGTTCTGGGTGTTACACTACACATCTCTTCACTACACATCACATATCTCCAGTAGGCCTACCATATACACATCTTTACTACCCTATTCACATGTTCAGTACACTATACACTTCTTCACTACACACACTTCTCCATTACTTTAATTATACACATCATCACAACACACCACATCTTCACTACCCTATACCCATCTTCACTACATTATACACATCTTCACTACACTATGTAGGCTACATTTTCACTGCAGATCACACATCTCCACAGCACACACACACATCTTCACTACACTATACACATCTTCACTTCACTATACACATCTTACTGTATAATTATAATCTTATTTATACTTAAAGTGACACAATGCCTTCCACAGTCTAATACTAGAAATCGTTATATAATTAATTTTATTTGTATTTGTACAGTTACCCACACATGAAGCTGGTAGGCCTATGGTTCGTTATTTGTGAGGTGGCTACAACGAAAGGAAATTTAAGTGAAAAAGATGTAGTTTGTTGACAGGCAGACAGTAAAATATTATTACTATCTGCTTGTCAACAAACTATAACTTTTGTGGTCATCTGTACTTGTTGTTATTTCTCTGTAACGTTATAAAACGGTCTGTGGGTTGGTGTGTAAGCTATCACTCTTTTACTATACTTTTTGCATAAAATAAACTATTCATTCATTAATCAATTCATTCTTTCATTCATACTCCTAGGAAAAGTTTGCGAGAAGAGGTAATGCTCTAGCTGGAAACAGCGATATTTAATGGGTTTAAGTACTTTTGATAATATACAGAATTGGATAATTTTATGTAGTTATCATATATGGAACAAATTCAAGTCTCTTTCTGGCTATGATTATAGGATATATGAGAAAATAAGACCATAATTATAATGGGAATAAAGCGGGCGAGGCAATGTTTTGAGTCAATGGGGGGTAGGGTAATAGGCTCCGCCCCTTGCTTCACTTTGGGTGTACAGGACGAGCGGCTCATGCCGCCTCTTCTTAGATTATACCTCCATGATCCCATTCTACTATAAACCAGTGTAGCCAACGTCTGGAGTAAAATAAAATGGGGAAAATTCCTTAACCTTGGGAAATTTTATCAATCGGGCCCGGTCCTTTAGCGGCACATATGCCGGGCCCCGTCCTTTAGGGGTTAAATATAATTATATTGACTTGGATGAGTTTACACACTAAACATATAGGCTAAGAAAATCATTGACTAGTACTTAATTATATGTACAACAGACGTAACCACAAGCCTCCTCTCTGCAGCCAAGCACGAACACCACCATTTGCTACCAAGTTACTAGAGTGTCTGACGAGCAGCGTCGACACTCGCTCTTATGAATGGGCCGTGAGGACAAAATGTACCAATCCCCCCCCCCCCCATGTCCATCAGGTATCTGTGATCCTGATGGAAACTTACTCGTATGGACGGGAATTCACGTGTCCATGACCGAGAGTCCCTCTCACAATGTCGTTATGGGAAACTCACTAGGCCACTCTTATACAACAAACAATATGAAATATAAATTAAAGACAAATGGGGCTAACCTAACACACACAAATATTTTAGGGCCAATCTTCGTATTTAAATTTAGCTCATACTTATAATATATTTTCACAATAGGCCAGGGAAAAAAATAGTGGCAATAACTGCGCAGGCATGGCCCATGTGAAATAGGAGCAGTAAAAATAAGCCCCATATGCATGCATTGAGAACAACACCAATAATTATTTTTCCAAAGACTATATTTTAGTTGTTTTTCGTACCTAATGCTCCATCCAGCAGAGGGAATGTAGAATATTCCTTTTTTGCTGATGTAGAACGGGTTCCACCCTTTTACGTCCGTGTAGCGAGTAGCCAGCATTACTTTTAAATAGGGTTCAGCTATGATAAATGAAAATCCTCCATCAAGAACATTTCGCAGTGCCTGCTTGGCATCAAGTACCTGTAATGTTATTAGTTAAAGACATTTCAGTTAACTACATTGTATTTTCCTTGAATATCGTTAGTAACATAAAACCGGAAAAATTATTAATGGAATTATTTTATATACCGCATATATTCATAAAGATAAATTTTATGTGCTCTTAATATAATTTTCTAATCTTTGTACAGTACTGCGTACAACACTGTAATGCGATGCAAATGGAATGTAGAGAACGTCAAATTATTAAAATGTTTATTTGAGACATTAGGATAATAAACTATAGCTAGTTAAACTGGATTCTCCATTACAAGATGATTATCATCTCTGATACATTACAGAGAATTTTACCGAAAAAAATTATGTGAGAAACAGCATCATCTTAGGCCGAGCACACAGTGTCCTTTAGAACCTACCTGGGTTAATGAGTACCACACAAGGTTCTCTATCATCTTCTCTATTTTAATAATTGAAAATATATAATAGAATTTAATGTACTGGTGAGTTTCTTTCCTGCTAGGGTGCTGCTGTAGTTATCACCATCCCAAAACCTGAGAGAGCTCTTCTGCAAGTGTTTTGCGTCGTAGGTGTGACCTTAGTGAATAAGTCACACTAGCTCTCCATTAGTATGTACAGGATGTTGGAGATGATGGTATATGGACGGCTCATGTAGTTTTAAAGAAAACGAAAAAAACTATTTACCACCGGTCCTGCATTGTTTTCGTATTATGCACGGTTTAGGTACGGCAGGTCAGCCGGACAGATGGACACTGTGTGACAGCTTGGCCCACAAGGCCACAACACAGGTCCCAGCTCCCTCACTTGGACTCACACGCTGCTCACTCTCTCTCTCTCTCTCTCTCTCTCTCTCTCTCTCTCTCTCTCTCTCTTGACCACTACACATCGCTACACACCATTACACACATGCACGGCACCATACTACCAACCCTACTCATGCCATTTCATTATAGGATCCGCTGCGACCTCACCTACCCAGGTACAGTTATGGACTAAAGTTCTGCAACCAGCGTCAGATCCACACCCACCAAGTAAGGCGATTATCAATTTGGCCACTAGATGGCTCTGCCACACAAACCCATTCGGTCACGGAATCGGACAACGCAGTCACTGTGTGTGTGTATGTGTGTGTGTGTTATTGAGAAGCTCGAATGAATCCTGGAATGTTTCATTATACATGATGGTTTAACGCTAAGTTAGATAAGGTTGGTAAGGCCAGTCTGAAGTTATATGTATAGCCTATGACATGTATATATAAGTAAAATGTTATCTGTTATCGCAGATTAACACTAAAATTCAATCTGTCATAAGCCTGACACAAGACTGATCCGACTCGAATCTATCAATATCGCCCTTTACCTAACTCTCCCTTACGCTAGTTAACTTCCTCAGCCAACTCTCACATCTTTAGTCACTCAGCTGCAGTAGTATTACAGCGATACTGTCGAATTATCTCGTCACTCACATTGAAGGGGTCAAGAATAGAATATCATAAGTGGAGGTAATAACTTATAGCAATTTAATATAAATTTCTGTGAAAATAATACATACAATATACTAACTTCCATTTCTTCATGAATTTCCTGTACTACAGGATCTGTGTGCTTTGAAAAATACTCAAGCGCAGCTCCATTATAGATCCAAGATTCTGTACCCCATCTCCAGTTGTCTTGGTTGACTAAGTCACTAAATGTTTCCAAGGTTTTTGTGGTGCTCTGAACGGTGAGGTGGGAGATGAGTGATGACTTGAAGCTTGTTGAAATGATGAGACAGAATAGCAGCCACCAACCAACCATAATCTGTATAATCATGAAGCACTGTGTAACTCATACATTTAAATTATGTTAATATAATATAGCGTATGTATCAACATATGGCAATAACCATGTTCAATATTTTAATACTTGGCCTGAGATGCTGACGGAGGGATCTCGAGGGGGTTGCTCCAGTAGGGCACCCCAACTGTACAGTAGAGAAGTGCTAAAGTGGACACCAGGTTCCTTTACAAGTTTTATCCACAACCACTCTTGCATCCACAGTATTATCCCCCATGCAACAACTACCGTCATTAACCCTATCCACATCTCATCTGAAAAGTATGTATGAAACATATTTATTTTAGGTGTATAGCACATTTTGACACATTTATCTGTTCTATCATAACTACTGTTCAGGATTTTTTTTTCTATATCTAGAAAGATGAGTACTAAAGGCAGTAAACCGGCTTGTCGTCCCCAGCTGTGTAGTTCAATGCGAGTGGTCGAAAATTATATTCAATTTCGTTCGAGATGCCTAGACACATTGTGTTTGAAGGAACATAAGTCGTAGTAAGGTGGAAAGATGGATGAAGGTTGAGTGTTCCAGAGTTGACCTGTTGTGTATATGAAAGATTAAGAGTACCGGTTAACTCTTGCATTAGGGAGTTGGACAGAAAAGGGGTGAGAAAGTGAAGCTTGGCGTGTATTACATGGTCTCTTGAGGGGAGGAAGCATACACTAATCATTTAGAAGAGCAAAGTCTAGTGTAATAGCGATAGTAGAGAGAAAGTGATGCATCATTGTGGCTAAGAGAGAGAAGTTGTGGTGAATCAGTAAGAGGAGGTGAGTTAATGAGACGAAAAAGCCTTTGACCTCGTCCAGGAGGATACTATGGCTCTCATGTGTTGTGAAGGTTGAGTCATCTCACACATAAGAGCTACACTCCATACAGGGATGGATGAGACCTCAGTACAGATACAACAACTGTTTGGGGTGAAGTATTCACTGAATCTGGTCAGAACACCCAACTTCTTGGAGAGAAAGAGACTCCAAGGATATTAAAAGAGGGAGAAAGTTCAAGTTGTGTGTCGTTGAAGGAAAGGGAATAGTCATTAGGAAGATTAGTACGACTTGAAATATGAATGAACCACAAGGTTCTCTCTGCCCCAATTGGAGATGAGGGAGAGATCAGAAATCAGGCACACTACTGCATCATTGCGTGATGTGGAGAGGAGCTGCTGGGATGGGCAGTTGTCAAACTGAGTTGAGTAGTGTAGGGTGGAATCATCGGCATAGGAGTGCATTAGGGAAGAGGTACAGATATCAAGGTCATTAATGATAAGCAGAAAAAGGGTGGGTGATAGAACAAAACCCTGAGGAACACCACTACTAATTGACTTGGAAGAAGAAAAGTGACCGGCTACAACAACAGGTATAGAACGCCCAGAAAGGAAATCAGAGATAAAGGTGCAGAGAGAGGGATAGAAACTGAATGAGAGCAGTTTGGAAATCAAACCTTTGTGCCAGACTCTATCAAAAGCTTTGAATATGTCGAGGGCACCAAAGTTCCAAATGGAGGATTGGGCTTTTATTTCGGGGAGAGAGGGCTTTCCATGCTAGTCAGGTTGCCAGTGAGAGACTAGACTAAATGGTTCTCATGCAATAGGCTGCCAATATTATCATCGTTCTCCAAAGAGTGGCAGGACAGCACTGAGGAGTGAGACCGACGAGCTGCCACCCTTGCTGAGCAGGCCAAGGCTCAGTACGACAAACATGCACACCCACTTCCCAGGCTGAGTGTCAGTGTTCACCTTCGCATTCAGAACCTGACGACTAACCGCTGGGACAAGGTTGGGATTGTGAATGGGCCGCGGCAGGACCCCAAGAGACTATGAGGTTAGGTTACCCAGTGGTCGTGTTTGGTGGCGTAACAGGCGATTCCTACGTCCCATACCAGACCCCAGTGTTGACCCCCTCCCTAATGTCGCTGCGGTCCCTTGCTCTGATGAAAATACCCCTGTAGCTACTTCCTCCAATGTCCCACGTCGTTCGGAGAGGCTAAGAAACTCGAGACTCCGCTACGAGCGTAAGGGGGGAGGGAGGTGTGGATATGTGAAACATGGACTCAAGTGACTCGGTATAATCACATATATAACATATACAATAACATATACAATATTTACCCATGCCTCATATACATAGCCATGTAACGAGACGGGATACGCGATACGGCAACGCGACATAACTCAGCCACATTTGGCAACATCGCTGCAGACAGCCATAATGCGCATCCCATCGAGAGAGTCCCAGCGGCCACTTACGAGAACACACCTACGTTGTCAGATCCCCTATTCTGTTGGCTGTATCTTGCATAATACATACCAGATAAGGAACCATACATATCATTAAACCTAGCGTGAATGATCTAACATATCAGAGTCGCTCTTCTTCTAGTGGCCAAGAATTTGACAAAACTTATCATTTGAGTAAACCCTCAGGTCGAAGTCGTAGTGGGAAGTACCAAAAATCAATACTAAAGTAACACTGTTCTACGTCTTTCAGTGCCGTGGCTTGCGTGCTTCTTGAGAGAAAGTTAAGAGAGGTATAAAGGAAGCCTAGTGGTGAGGTTTTAATCTGGTTTATTTAGCGAGACATGGGACATATATAGGTATAACAATATTGTAACAACCCCATTTTTTATTATGTATGTTAATTAGGATGGGTTTTTTTAATTAATGTATAATTACTAACTTCATTCTCCATAAGATACCAGCATTTTTTTCTGGTAACTTACTTAGAAAATTAGTTGAGTGAGGGATGGGGTCCCAATAGAAGGACGAGATATTTTCGTTGGCGGAACAATATTTGTATTAAATATTAGGAATAATTGTATGCTATGTGGCTGAGGATAAGAGATAATGGGTTGGAGAATTAAGGGAGGTTAAATAATCATTAATTGTAACTAGGGAATATACCTGGGAGGAAGGAACACTTGATATAATAGGAAAATGTAGCAGGGGGAACTAGTTTGTGTCCGTGTAGGGGCCTGTGACTGGGGGGGGGGGGGAGAGGCGAGAATGATTAGTAGCCAAGGAGTAACATTCAGTCTCGTTTCGGCTTTCTTGGGACCAGGTAACTACGGGAACAGCTGCTACATAAGTGATTTCATTTGTTAATATTGAGGTATAGTATGTATATATATTTTATATGTTATTAATCAGTCTCGTGTCGGCTTTCTTGGGAACAGCCATATAGTAAAATTCCGGCATTAATAGAATACGGGTGTACCTAATAATAATAATTAAATTGAGGATTGCTAGCATAGTTAAAAATCTAAAGTATCATATTTGTTCGGCCATATTTTTTTTTTATAACTATTATATATATGTGTATGTATTTTTTTTTTTTATTATTATTATTATTATTGGTGGGGAGTGTAGTGAATTGTTTTTTTTTTTTTTGTTTTTTTTACTTAGTGCTGTACCCTAGCGAGACGCGGGATTTGTCCCCGTCCTAGTGTCGGCAGGGAGTAGGATTTAGTGGGGGGAGAAGAATATACATATATGTTTTTTTTTAAGTGAATAATGAATGTAAATAATAGACTAGTTTATAATTAGTTGAGTATTCTGTCACCGATACCGTATACTATACGAATAGACTGTGTCCCTACTTAGACATTTTTTTACTTGATTTAAGACATTGATCGAACCCCCGTTAGAGTAATTCTGGGTTGCTTACGCACGTGCTTGGGGTTCAGGCAACGTTACCAACCCAGTGTGTGATAGCTTGGTTCCTGTGATAAACCTGTGGTTTGGTGGTGGCAGCGTTTACCGACGAGGAACTGGACTTGCCTTTGTATGATTTTTTTTTATGGTATTCGCAAGGCAAGTTCAGTCCTCAGTCCTTTTTTTTCTCAGACCGGGTTGATCCAGTAGAAGGATAGAGTATCATACACTGGTGTGTCATTTTTTTTATTGTAAAAGGCCGTGCTTTTGTTTCCTCCTCCAGTAAAGTAAGGGGGATAAAAATAGCAACGTTACAATATCACAAGAGTAACAATAATAACCAATAAGAGAGCAGCGAGGCGTGGTGTTATGGGTGTCTTAATTTTGCAACGTGGCAAGGTGGTCCCTGATCAAGCTCACCCTTTTATGACCAACTAGCAGCGATACCCGACGTTGTCCGGGGCTCTATCTATCTATATATATCTATCTATCTATATCTATCTATCTATATCTATCTATTTATATCTATTTATATCTATCTATCTATATCTATATATCTATCTATATCTATATCTATATATCTATCTATATCTATATCTATATATCTATCTATCTATCAATTTGTTGGATGAAGGTCTCGGGGGAGTTAACGGTGGTCTGGTGGTTTGTATGTTTGCTTGCAGGGTGCCAACTTTCCGACGATGTTCCTAAGGCAGTTGATGTCGTTGCTTGATGGTGCGTCAGGGAAGAATTCGCAGGGGACGACGAGGTGTTCACCAAAGACCATTTCTGCTGGAGAGGCGTCAAGACCTTCTCTTGGAGAGGTTAGTAGGCTGAGGAGTGCTCAGGGTAGTTGCGATGACCATGTGGAGCTGTTGTAGATATGACTCATTTTAATAGCCTTACTGGGACTTTTACCGTCATTGACATTTTCCTTTACTCACCCAGTGCTCTGTTCGCTTTTACTTGGAGTGTGTTGCCTGATTTAAATGGTAGTGACCACTTTCCTATACTTTTAGAATTTAATAGGTACGATCCATAGTCTCGTCTTTCTTGGTAGAAATTAGAGGAGGCTGACTGGCAGTTTTTTAGAAAGCTAACTTCTTCGGTATCTTCTGTAGCAGATTTTGAAAGTTCTGATGAGGATGTAACATATTTCACTGATATGATCCACTCTGCTGCTCTCAACTCTTGTTCTAAAATTTCTGGCCACTTTCCCAAACGTCCTGTTCCTTGGTAGTCACCAGTCTGCACCACTGCTGTTCGGGAGAAGCGCACTGCTTTCTCTCGCCTTAGTCACTATCGTGGGGACTCAATTTTTTAGAGGACTTCCATCGTGCAAGGTCTCGGACTCGACGAATTTTAAAAGAGGCACGACGTGCATCTTGAAAGAAAGTGTTCAGGGTGTTCAAGAGGGTCCGTAAGATGGCGGGGAAGTTTTCTCCTAGTTCTCCACCTGTTCTTAACCTCTGCAGTCCGGATGATGTGATAGACCGTCAGTACGTGCAGTCAGGCTAACGAGTTATACCATCATAGCTATTTCCCGCCATTTACGGCTATGTAGGGCTGGTTTTTCTTGTCAGCGGGCTAGTAAACACACTCACAATATCGATCCGCTATCCACTCAGTTGATTCTGGGTGTCCACGATGGCTGGGCTATTTTTAAGTATTTGCCCCTGTCCGAATTTGTGCTCTAACGATCGTAAGACAATACCGTAGTGAATATTTGTACGTGACAGAGACACCATGATATTCCTACAAGGTTACAAATTATCTTTTAGTGTATAGATCATGACACACAATACATAATGGTAGTAATAAGAAAATAACACCACAAACACGCCCAGAGAGGCGCGAGTGATGGTAAATATACGTGTTTACTACGGTACAGATCAGTTTGTTTATAATTTTCTACGTGACAGTTACACGATGATATATTCCTACAAGTGTTCATACTATTTTTAGTGTTGTAATCATAACATACGATACATAATAGTAATAATACGAGTGAGTGAACAAGGGAATATCGCGGGCAACTGAACACCCATGCCGCGGTCGAGTAACTCTCACGCGTAGAATCAAACACACTGGTGATTCGCGTGCAAACATGGACCACTTCAACTCGCCCTACCTCCATAACTACACATCATACAGCCCTCCAGATGGTACCATTCGATAGAGGAAGAGTTGAAGGTATGTAAGAAAAATATTGAAGTCAGTACACTATATAGATTAAGAGTGAGAGCGTTGTGAATATAGGGGAAATCGAGGAATTTTGACGCTAGCAGCGGGGTAGAATGTGGAGGCAAGGGTGCCCCCTCCCGGTTCGCAGGGGTTAAGGTCAATGGAATAAAGATCATGGATGGTTTAATAGTGGCCAACTCCATGGTGGAGGCATTTGCTAGAGTCTCCAGCCGTGACTCTCGACCTCTAGCTGTCAGGTATGAGTAGAGAGCCCAGTAGCGCACTGTCCTGGATTTCTCAGGTAAGGTGAATGAAAGCTATTGCCATATATTCACCCTGAGAGACCTACATTCTGCTCTCTCCTAGGCCTAACAATATCCCATATGCAATGTTGCGCCATTTGGGTGAGGAGACAATTTCATTTCTTCTACCTTTATATGACAGAATCTGGCTATAGGGTGTCTTCTCTTAAGGGTGGAGGGTTGCTACCATCCTTCCTTTCCCCAAGCTGGGCAAGGACTCTAATGAAGCCCTCAATTCCCAACCAATTGCCTTGACCTCCTGTCTATGTAAACTGTTTGAGTACATAGTGAATGTCAGACTGATATACTTCCTCAAACGGGGTCTTTTTCTGTCTCCGTTCCAGTAAACACCGTTCCACTACAGACGATTTGGTCTGGATGGAAGCTGCTGCATGTGAGGCTTTTGCACGACATCAACTCCTTGTCTGTGTATTCTCTGATTTAGAGAAGCCTATGACACTACATGGCAATATGGCATCCTGCAGCAACTACATGCATATGGCCTGCGGAGTCACCTTCCATGCTTTCTTAAGGAAATTCTCAGTGGTACAGCCCTCTCAGCATATGTTACACAGGAGGAGGGCATCCCCCAGGGAAGCGTTCTCAGTGTTACATTGTTTGCAGTAGCAATTAATGCCATTGCCTCATACCTTCCGGACGGTTTAGCCAACTCGATGTACGTTGATGACATGGTGGTCTGGTTTGCTGTTTCCCGTATGTCAGTGGTGGAGCAGCACATGCAGCGTGCCTTTCACATGGTGTCGCATTGGACTGGTTCTCATGGGTTTCAATTTTCTTATGTCAAGACAGTTGCTATGCACTTCTGCCGCATCCGAGGTGTTCACCCTGATCTGGACTTCTTCATGCATGGTCATCTGATACGTTGTGTCGAGGAGACTCGCTTTTTGGGTTCCTTTCTGACAAACATTTGACTTGGGTTTCCCACTTACATACACTTAAGGTATCTTGCCTCCAGGAACTTAACTTGTTAGAGGTTCTGGGCCATACGTAATGGGGGCTGATCGGGCCACCCTGCTTCGCCTATACCATGTTCTTATTAGGTCAAAGCTCGACAATGGGTGTGAGGTGTACTCCTGTGCCACAGATGCCTGTCTCGGAGTTTTAGACCCTGTTCATCATGCTGAAGTGTGTCTGGCGAGTTGAGCCTTTAGGTCGTCCCCAATCCCCAATCTTCTTGTGGACACTGATGAGCCACCTCTTTATCTTCGTTGCCAGTCATGGTTCGTTGTTGGCATTAATTACATCGACTTCCTGTCTCCCTTGCTTGGCGGTGTCATCTGATATCATGTTTCAGTACTACCTTTTACATTCTTGCACACCTTGGCCCTTTGGCTTCCAGTTCAGGAAAACTATGAAACAGATGGGCATTGATGATATCCAGATTCGTCCTGTGCGGGTCCCCAGGGTGGCTCCATGACTTCTACCAGAAGTTTTCCCCTGCTGCTGCTTTACAGACAAGAAGGAATCTCTTCCTCCTCCAGTGGCTCGTTCCCTCTTTTTAGAACATGCCTTCACTCACAGGGAGTCCCTGCCTGTGTACACTGATGGTTCAAAATCTGATGCCTGAGTTGGCTTTGGAGTTGTCTTTCCTGACTTTTCCATGGCAGCAGGCTCCCTTCTGTCATGTTGATATTTACTGCAGAGCTCTCGGTTATTTAATATGCCTTCCAAGTGATTTTTACCCTCCCATAGCCTTCTTTTAAAAAATTTAGCGATTCATGTTATGCCTTGCAGGCCTTGTGCAATTTTAACTCTTTCCATCCCCTGGTGTTGGCCATTTACGAGTGGCTTGTCCTTCTGGGTCGTCGTGGCCGCAAAGACATGTTTTGTTGGGTCCCGGTCCAAGTGGATGTGTCAGCGCTTAGAATCGCCGTGACATCCGCCAGCTCCTTGGTTTGTGGAGCTACAGCGGCCTGTCCTGCCGTTGCAGACGGCTCTTGCCCATCTCCACTTTGGCCACACATTATTGACCTATGGCTTTTTAATGGAGAGGGCTCACCCTCTCAATTGTGATGATTGCCTGGTCCCTCTGACTGTGCGGAATCTTCTTGTTGAGTGTCCCAGTCTTAGTGATCTTTGTTGTAGGCTCCTCTCCTAGTACCGGGTGGGTGACGGTTCTTACAGTCTCTCCCAGGTACTTGGGGAGGAGGCTTGTTGTGTGGGAGGGAACACTCTCTCCTATGTGGAGGAAGCTAGCCTCCTCGACAAATTGTAAATTTTATTAATTTTATGGCTATTCTATTTTAGGTAACAAGGATAGCAACCTTATAGGCTGGGGGAAGGTACAGTATGTTGACATAACAAGACTGACTGCCTTAATGACCAACATTAGGCATAAAGCCCTAAAATCTTCTTAGGTTGAGTTTAATGTTTCTTCTGTTCATATTTTATTTTTCTATATATATTAAAATTAAGTAGGTTATTTGGGTAGTATGTGATTTTTGGATGATATGGCTTTTTATTCATGCTGATTCACCCCATCGGGGTAGTGAAAATCATTTAATGTTTATACATATTTTTATAATGATATAGAAGACCAGTTAATGTTGGGCGGTATATGACCCAAGCTGTTGCGCCGCCAGATGTCTAGTGGCATCCATAAATTAATCAGTCAATCAATCATGGTTGGTTAAAGTAATTGACCTTAGATAATATTTTACATTTAATTATATTGTAAATAATATTCTTATCCCTATGCAGTCAATTCATTCAATTGACTTTGTCCTCTTCTACTATCTATTTCAGTTAGTCTCCTTTACTGTTCTTTGTCATAAATCGAGTATGATTCCACGTTTTTACAGAAATCAAGGCGATATGTTATATGCATCTATAATTATCGAGAATACGCAGTAAAGTATGGCATATGATGGATATTGGGATTTAATTTTCATTTAATGCACAAGAAATCTACTTCACTGGGTGTGCTTCAGTAGCTAAAGATTCAACAACTTGTTCTTGCACAAGCCTCTTAATTAGAACTGCGTCGGTAGATGATACTTACATGTAAATGGCCGAACAAAGGCCATGCTTGCAGGCAGGAATGTCGGTTTTAGTGACGCTATAACCAATGCATCGTCATATAATCTGCAGATGAAAGGATATATATATATATATATATATATATATATATATATATATATATATATATATATATATATATATATATATATATATATATATATATATATATATAATTATTATTATTTATTTATTTATTTATTTATTTATTTATTTATTTATTTTTTATTTTCAACAATTTAGCAGCAGCATTCTAAACACAGGCTGAAATATTATTATTGGATGCAGAAAATATTGTTTTTATCCGTAGATTTAGATAATCATTTGGAGAAATGTTCTGCTTATATAAATTTAAATCAATAGATACCGTGTCCCGAAAGCATTCAAGACTACTTCCCTTTATACCAAGGACTGTCTGCCACTGACTATGGTTGGTCGGCAAATGGAAACCTCTTACAGCCAGTGTGGTTTGATGCACCTGCCCCTCCTGATGCTCTATTCACAGACCAAGACAACAATAAGAATGACAGCAATGATGCTTGTAGTGACAGTGATGAGACAACCATTGTAGAATCAACAGAAGATATCGATGATCACATTTATCATGAATCATCTGATGATGAAGCCTGGAGCGAGGATTCTGACACGGATTCACAAGATGTGGAATAAAACCATTAAGACTGAAGGATTGTGGTTGTCCTTATAGAGGAGAAATTGATTAAATGATATGAAAGCATTTTTTTGTTTCTGTATTTGTTACCTCGGTTTGTGCAAGACACTTTAGAATTGGTTTCATATATTTCACAAAGTTTACTGGTCAAGGTAGACCAAGGTTACTACCTTGGAAAAGTCCGGTATGGCCAAGTTATGGTATCAGAGTAGGCGGAGGACATTATATAGCTAGTTTTAGATCTTTCACTTTTCGGCTGATCTAGGTCATCTACAGAGCGAGGTCCTTTGGGCGTGTCTGGCGGGGGTATCCCACCAATGAAAATGTCTGACAAAGCCAATTCATGATACCTGAGCTTATGCTGGACGTTTTGCAAGTAGTTTCATTTCTTTCGCAATCCAGCTAATTTAGGCCATTTTTAGTCCATCGTTTAAGTATCTCTGGCGGGGGTAACCCACCGCCAAAAATGTCTGGCAATGGACATTCTTGATACTTTGAATCATAAAGAACATTTTGGCACCGGTTTCCAATGTTTCGGTTTTGAGCTGATCTAGACCATTTTTCCAGTCCCTTCTCATAGGTCCTATGAGAGCAGCTAAAAACCAGCACCAAATGTACAGTCGGCGGCAAAAGTCGTGTCGCCTCACCTGCTTCATCGAGACAGGCAGTGTTTATGGACTCGAAAATACGCATGTTTTCTACACCCTAAAATCTCGAGTCTATGAACATCGCGTGCCTCGGTGAAGCAAGTGAGGCGACAGGACTTTTGCCGCCGACTGTACTGTACAGCTGGTCACATTTTCGTGAGGCCCACCCAGCGTTGTCAACGTTGGCTGAGTTATTAACCTCGAAACACTAATTGTGAGCTCTACTTTCTCGAACCATTCATGCACTGGTGGGAGGGAGAAGTAAGGAGTGGTGCCAATACAAGAGAGATGAGAAATAATTATTGGGGAATTAAAAAATGAGTGAAAGCTTTAATAAAATTACGAAAATCCACCAGGATATCAATTATTTATATACAGACATTCGTGTCAAGTATTAATATCATTAAAGGAAGGGTTCATGTAGATAGGGTTGGCCAATAGACAGATTGGGGGCGGAGCTACGTGACGTCAAAGCCACCCGTGGCCTGCTATCCCTCGCAGCCAATGCTCTCATGTTTAAGGCAATTACTCCAGATTAGCGTAATTTGGGGCCATTGAAAGTAAAGTTTTGACAATTAAGGATATTTGTTATAGATTCTTCCGTTAATTCATCGGTTATCGTAAGAGAAAAGTGCATTGCTGTAAATAACTATTATAATTTCATAAAAATATCGTGTTTATGTCGATATGGTCACCTACGTCAGGATCTAAGGTAATTTGGCTACATCTAAGGTAATTTGGCTACATCTAAGGTATTTTCAACCCATTTTTTAAGGTAATGTCACAAATACTTCATGCGAACCCTGCAGTCGCAGCCTTGGGTCGCTCGCTCGTACAGTTGGCTCCACTCCCGCGTTGACCACTGCACGTTGCCAATGTTGAGCCACCCAGATATTCGAATCTCGAACGAAGTGAATCACTCATGACCGAGTGAGATGGAGGGAGGGACGACTGAGTTGGGGAGATGGAGGTCATGAGTGCTTCGCTTCGTTTCGTTCGGGATTCGAATATCTGGGTGGTTCAACATTGGCAACGCGCAGTGGTCAACGCGGAAGTGGAGCCAACTGTACATACTTCTCTCATCATTGTTTTTTTAATGAATTGTTTTATCCAATTGTAAAGTATGAGGACGGCATTCCAAGAAATGCACGGCACAAGAACCCTGTTAGAAGGGACGAAATGTGTAAAGAATTCAGCTTCAGAGGTACAGGGTGTGGTAGAGGATGTGCCATATGATGTCATCCTTTTTTTTCAAAAATATCTGTATATTTTAGAGTGAGGCAGCTAAACGCAGTGCTTAGAATGAAGAAGAAGAAAACACATCTTTCCTTTGTAGGAATGATGACAGGAAGAGAAAGAAACTTAGATAAGTAACACTGTGTTGTCATAATGGAATGCTTATAAATAAATACTTTGTTGTTGTACAGTATGATGCGTAATTATTACTATTTCCTTATTCAGATTAGGCTAGCACAAGATTAATAGCTATGCTAATTAATTCCTACTCCGAGCTCATTTAAGAGAAATTATAAAGTTTTAGCCAGCGAAAAATCGATTAAAAAAAATATAGTAACTATTCTCGTTCAGGAGAGAGAGGGAAATCAAGTATTTATTCTCATTCGAGATATTATAATTATTTCTTATCTAGTTTGAAGAGCTATGTTAATCCCTACTTCAAAATATAATAATATCTATACCAATTCTTGTTCAAAAGAGAGAATTTACAATTTCTTTATCTACAGTAGGCTATATAGTTCATGGCAAGAAGCGCAACGTAACTTCCTACTTACTTAATTATTTTTATAATAAACTTTTGGTGTATGAGTGTATATAATTTATTATATATGTCTCAAAAATGAGGCGATTGGGGGGTATGCGGGTGACTAGGCCAAATAATATTGTATTCGCGTTCAGGAGAGAGAGAGAGAGAGAGAGAGAGAGAGAGAGAGAGAGAGAGAGAGAGAGAGAGAGAGAACTGCTTCTAGCAGAGCGGGTCCTACTAGGACAGCCCATCCTACCCACTGGGCTGACAGATATAGACTCAGCCCGTTATCCAGACTGAGACTGGGCGACAGAGCGAGACTGATGTTGGGCGACTATGATGGGGTGCGCAGATCGGGTCTTAAACTCGTTCGTCTCTTGGCTAACCCTATCTACATGATTAAAGGTAAGATTAACTTTTTCGTATTATGATGTAACACAAAAACAACTGAGGTAACATTATTGTATATTTTTTTCGTATAATATTCAATGGTTATTATCAAGTACTAAACGATGAAAAATACTTATACAATAACTGAATAAGAATAATGAACCAGAATGCTCTTTATTAAATGAAGCAAATGTGAATACCATTATATTACATGTGTTAAGTGTTGATACCACCAACACACACTTCTATTTCCCTCGTATCTACTTAACAGTTTATAATAGTCTTGTCAAATATCAAGGCTTTCATTATCCCTCACGTGATAGCAAGATTGTAATACTCTGAATACTTTAATAATAGCCTGTTGTATTGAATATAGTGAAAACGTGCTGCGTGGTAATTTAATGTGAATCCCTCGGTATTTCATCTGTTTCTATGTAGCAAAAAGGATTATTTTGGCAGATAATACTTGTGAGCTTAGGCAAGGGAGATTGCGTCTGACACCCACACGCTTATCAACTGTAGTTTTTTTTTTTTTTTCATTAATTAGAGACTGACGTTGACTATAATCTCGTTAGCCCACATTAGTTTTGATACTCGAAGAGAATTATGAGTTGGTTGAAAACCACTAAACTGGTAAGGGTACTGAAGACTGAGTGTGGAAATATTCCCTCACCAACATGTTGGCAGTCCTGATGACTTGAAGATGTGTAAGGTGGTGCAGTCAGTCAGTTCACAAGGCAAGATGTATAAAAATTATGGAGATTCACACTAGTATCAACCTTGTAGCAGAAGACAATAAAGACCAACACAACATCAAATACAACAGTATGAGTAGTGGTAGAGTGTATAATTATGGAAAGTCACACTAATATCAACCTTGTAGCAGAGGACAATAAAGACCAATGCGGCAACAAATATTGGGAAGGTGTTGTATGATGGAAAACACAGGATTTCAGACCTTAACATGCCTTCAATAAAGTTTAATTTTAAGAAATGTTGAAAAGTATATTACATGCACACATAAAAGAGAAACACACAGAGATACAGATCAAATAATAAATTTTGCTACCAAGAAACTAATGACAAAACAAGGGTATCTTAGTCAAATTCCAATCATTCAATACAAGAGGCTATTATTAAAAGTATTCAGAATATTACAAGTCTGCTATTACGTGGGGGATAATGAGAGCCTTCATTATAAACTGTTAGGTAGATACGGGGGAAATGGAAGTGTGTTATTAGTATCAACACTTGAAACATGTAATATAAAGGTATTCATATTTGCTTAATTTAATAAAGGGTATTCTGGTTCATTATTATTCTTCAGTTATTATGATGTTAACCACTGAATATTATACGAACAAAGTACCGTATACAATAATGTTACCTCGGTTGTTTTTATGTTACATCGTAATATTAAAAAGTTAATCTTACATTAATGATGTTAATAATTGACACGAATGTCAGTATTTAAATAATTGATAACTCGGCTTCCACACATTTTCACCTCCCCAAGAACTTCTCCCTCCCACCAGTGAATGGTTCAAGCGAGCAGAGCTCACATCTAGTGTTTCGGGATGATCTCGGCCAACGTTGACAACGCTGGGTGAGCCTCACGGGAGTATGACCAGCTGTACACTGGTACAGAAAATTCAGTCAGTGTTGGGCCTTGAAGCTGAAAAGATATATATAAAGTATCGGTAGAAATTTATTTGTCTGTCTGTGAGTGTATGTTTCTGTCTGTCCAGCTATGGTCGCAAAAACTGCTGGACGAAATGGCCTGAAACTTTGCACAAAGGGGTATTGTTACCCAAGGAAGAACATGGGCTATGTGTTGTTGTGCTTAAACATAATTTTCAATGTGCAAATGAGCATAATGAGTTGCCAAAAATTGGCTAAAAAAAATCCACAAACCGTGTTGGCAATAACATGCAACTTGGTACAAAGGGGTATTGTTACTCGAAGAAGAACATGGGCTTGTTATTGTGTTCAAACGTCATCTTCAATTAGCAAATGCTCTTAACCCTGTTTAAATTAGCCCAAATATTCAATCAGACACCCCAGTTTAGTTTAAGCGGCTCTAGTTACCTGTTTGCCTCAGTTTTGCAATGACCATCAACAAAGAACAGGGTCAGTTGCTTAAAACTACAGGTCTGAGTTTGAAATCGGCATGCTTCTCCCACGGCCAACTCCATGTCAACTGCAAGAGGGTAAAACCCGGCTGTATGGACTCGGAAATCAGAGGTAAGTGCAGATTTCCAATATGAGAAAACCAAGAACTGTTATTTACGTTGACAATATGCATGTCAGCGGACGTGAATTTGATTTGTATAATTAGATTACTCTTTATTATTTCATTTTTTTGGTAATTCTGCATAAGAGTTCCACCTACTTTTTTTTCCTGCCTATTTTTACTTGTTCTATTCATTAGTGACCATAATATTGGGTAATAGTCAAGCGTTTATCCATAATCTGCTTTCGACTCAAGGTTTACATGTTTTAGGTAATAGTTTAGTGTTGGACCATAATCTGGTTTGGACTAAAGGTTTTCAGATTGCAGTGTTTTTTTAAGGGGGAAGTTTTGTATTGGTAAATCTGGAGCAAATGAATCCTCCAAACTATTCCAAGCAACAGAACACCATTATGTTTGCCCCTCTGGTCCTGTTTCCTAGCATACTTTGGAGGAATGAAGGCACTCCAATGTACCAAAAAAGAACTACCACCTTAACGCATTTATTGTTCAAGGCCGTCGCATTTTAATGTTTTGGGAAATAACACGGATTTCTCGAGGAACGAGAATGAAAGTTATAACTATTTATTCACCCTGAGAGACCTGCATTTT
This sequence comes from Petrolisthes manimaculis, assembly GCA_034508575.1. NCBI lineage: Eukaryota > Metazoa > Arthropoda > Malacostraca > Decapoda > Porcellanidae > Petrolisthes > Petrolisthes manimaculis. The sequence continues at coordinate 203,591 of JAWZYT010000298.1, read as the reverse complement.
GCTCTGTCTCTCTTCGACAACATTTCTACTGGGCCAGACAACATCCCGTATGCAATGTTTTGACACTTAGGTAAGGAGGCGATCTCATTTTTTCTACCTTTACTGTATATAACTGAATCAAGCTGGAGGGTGTTTTCCCTTCTGGGTGGAGGGTTGTTATCATATTTCCTTTCTCCAAGCCGGGCAATGACTCTAGTGTTGCACCCCCCTAACAGGAACCGCCTTGCCGAGGTGGGGGGGCTTGTGTGTCTCTGAGACCTGGCGAGCTAGATTAGAGGGGGCTCCGGCCCCTGCTCTGTCCCGATATAGGACCTCGATGTTGCGGCGCCTAATACCCATTAATCAATCTAGTGTTGCATTCAATTACCGACCTAATGCCTGTACCTTTTGTCTCAGCCAACTATGTTTACAATATGGTGAATGTCAGAATGGTGTACCGTACTTCAAAGAACGTAGTGGTTTTCTTTCTCCGTCCCTATCTGGCTTTCGTAAATACTGTTCCACTACAGGTTAAAAGCATGTGAGGCGTTTGCACAACATTAACACCTTGTCTCTGTATTCCCCGTAGGGGGGTATTGCCTATAGTAATGTGGGCAATACTTTTAGGGTTTTGGCGCCCCTTCGGCCCCAGCCACTAGCTTTCAGTTCAACTGTGTCCCTCTTTTCTTTTTATTTCTTCCTGCATGCTGTCACACCTCTCTATCACCTTTTTCTGGCCCTATAGGACCTCGATGTTGCGGCGCCTAATATCCATCAATAAAAAAAAAAGTGTATATTCTTCGATTTAGAGAAAGCCTATGACACTACATGGCAATATGGCATCCTGAAGCAACTCCATGCATGTGGCCTGCCGGGTCACCTTCCTCTCTTTCTTAAGGAGGGGTCGCAGTTTTTGTGTGAGGGTTGGTACAGCCCTCTCTGCTCCTGTAGCAGAGGAGGAGGCATCCCCTAGAGAAGCGTCCTAAGTGTTACATTGTTTGGTTGCAATTAATGCCATTTCGTCATCCCTTCTGGATGGTATAGTCATCTCAATGTACGTTGACGACTTGGCGGTCTGGTTTGCGGCTTCCCCTATGTCAAAGCAGCGCTTTCACTTGGGTTCCTCATTTACGTATACTTAACCCATAGGGGCCGGTACCCCCCCCCCCCCAACCTTGCCTTTCACTTTTACCCACCCCCCTAACGGGAACCGCCTTGCCGAGGTGGGGGGGCTTGTGTGTCTCTGTGACCTAGCGAGCTAGACTAGAGGGGGCTCCGGCCCCTGCTCTACCCCGATATCAGGGAGAGAGGGTTTCCCATGCTAGGAAGGTCGCCAGTGAGAGACCAGACTAAATAGTTCCCATCTTTCAGTTCTTCAACTGTCCCTCTTTTCAATTTATTTCCTTCCTGCTTGCTGCCACACCTCTCTATCACCTTTTTCTGGTGCTATACTACCTCGATGTTGCGGTGCCTAATAACCATCAATCAATCACTTTTACAAAGCAGCTCGCGTCAAAATTCTTCGATTTCCCCTATACTCTTAACCTATATAGTGTACTGACTTCAAAATTGTTCCATCCTTACCTTCAACTCTTCCTCTTTCCAATGGTACCATCGGGAGGGCTGTACGATGAATAGTTGTGGAGATAGGGCGAGTTGAATTAGTCCATGTTGCGAGCGAATCACCAGTGTGTTTGACTCGACGCGTGAGTGTGGTGTGACTGCGGCCAAGGTGTTCAGTTTACCGCGCAAGTCCATTGTCAACTCACTCGTATTACTACTATTATGTATTGTATGTCATGATTACAACACTAAAAATAGTATGAACACTTGTAAGAATATATCATCGTGTAACTGTCACTTAGAAAATGATTAACAAACTGATTTGTACCGTAGGAAACACGTATATTTACCATCACTCTCCCCTGCATGGGTGTGTTTTGTGGTGTTATTTTCTTATTATTACCCCATTATGTATCGTGTGTCATGATCTATACACTAAATAATAATTTGTAACCTTGTAGGAATATCATGGTGTCACTCACGTACATATATTCACTACGGTATTGTCTTACGATCGTTAGAGCACAAATTCGGACTAGGGCAAATACTTAAAAATCGCCCACTTTCCGTGAGTGTATTTTCTCGCCCAACGACAAGAAAAACTAGCCCTACATGGCGGGAAATAGCGCTAAATCACTGTGACAGTGTATGCCGTGACCCGGCCTTTAACGTATGACTGTGTATGTCGTGGTCTCTAGGGGTTAAGGTCTATTGCCTCAAGGCTCTTATCCTGTTGAGGATCCTGGGCCATACATCCTGGGGGGCTGATCGGGCCACCCTCCTCCGCCTATTTCATGGTCTCATAAGGTCGAAACTCGACTATGGTTGTGTACTCTTCTGCTACGGATGCTGTCTCAGAGTTTTAGACCCTGTTCACCATGCTGGAGTACGTCTGGCAACGGGAGCCTACAGGTCTTCCCCAATACCCAGCCTCCTTGTGGATGCTGATGAGCTACCACTTGATCTCTGTCGCCAGTCCTTGATAGTTCATTGTTGGCATCGCTTTCATCGATTTCCTGATTCCCTTCCTTACTTGGTGGTGTCATCTGATATCATGTCTCGGTACTACCTCTCACATCTTCGCACTCCATGACCCCTTGGCTTCCGGGTCAGGAAGGCTATGAAGGAGTTGGGCATTGATGACTACCAGATTTGTCTTGTGCTTGTCCCCTGGGTGGCTCCATGGCTTCTTTCAGAAGTGTACACCTGCATTTGCTTTTCAGACAAGGAATCTCTTCTTCCTCTAGTTGCGCATTTCCTCTTTTAAGAATATGCCTCCACTCAAAGGAGTCCCTCCCGGTGTACACTGATCTGTTAAAGTCTGATGATGGAGTTGGTTTTAGGGCTGTCTATTCTGACTTTGTTCGAGGCGGCAGGATCCCCTTTGTCATGTCGATTACAGCTGAGTTCTCGGCTCATTTATATACCCTCCAAGTAAATTTTATTTTCCCTCCGCTTCCATTTACTATTTATGGCGATTCCTGTAGTACCTTGCAGGCCTCCAGTACTTGGCCACCTGCCAGGCATCATCCCATACCTACTGTAGACCTTTGACACTACATAGATGCTGCCGTTCGCTTCTGCTGGCAGGACAGATGGGACGCTGTCGGGGATAACAAGCTATGCGGCATCCACCAGCACATGCGTTTATGGAGCTACAGCGGCCTGTCCCATCTCCACATTGGCCACTCACGTTTGACTCATGCATACTTAATGAAGAAGGCTCCCCTCCCTACTGAGATGAATATCTAGTCCTTTTGACAGTGCGGAAGTCTTCTTATAGAGTGTCCCAGCCTTGGGGACCTTCTTTTTCGGTACCTCTCCATGTACCGCATTTGCTCGAGGAGGAGGCTTGTTGCATGAGAGTGAGCACACTCTCCGGTCACAAGTTTTGAATTTTATTATAACTTGTTCTTTAAATATTTTTCTCTTATATATATTTTACTTAAGTTAATCAGAGTATTTTAATAATATATGAGTTTTAGTTTAAATGTCTATTTAATCATGTTCGTTGATCTTCCTTTTGAAACTTGTATAAAATGTGTATATATTTTATAAATGATATATATGACCATATTTTGAAATCTTTAGAATTTGATAATATGTTGGGCGGTATATGACCCTAGATGTTGTGCCGCCAGATGCCAAGTGGCATCTATCAATCAAACATTCTTTCCCTCCTTCAGCTTTGGGGTTCTCCTTTCCTTTTCATATAAGCGGACGAATGATTCACAGTTGGGTCAGAAAAGAACAGACTGAAGTAAGCAGAATTCACGCATTTCTTTTCGTTCAGATGTAATTAGGACAGACAACAAGTCATGAACGATATCTTAAGGAATATTAGGGGTTCATGCATTTGTTACTGGCCAACAGATATACTTTATATGATGTCAACATTTTAAATGTATTAAATAATTTGTTGATATTATTATTTCAATATAAATGTTAGGTTTAGCTGTTCAAAATTAGAAGCACATACTTGATGTATTCCACAACACTGAGTCGTCCACGAGTTGGGGCGATAATACTAGTCATATCTGCCTGCTCTTGCTGCAGTTGTCCAATCATCCCTGTGAACGTTCCGTCTTTCTCATCTCCAAACAGACGATTAGGTTCTTGCCAATATTCGTATCTTGGGAGTATTTACATTGTAACAATGGACGAAGTACAAGAAATGGTAGATATATCAGTGGTCTCTGAGATATATAATCTGTTTGATTCAACCTACACCAAAACAGTAAATAAGCATATGATAAAATTATCACATTTTACATAATTATCTTACGTGAAATTAAGCGTCTCGGCAAGTATAGTGATAATTCTGTAATCGACAGAATCCCGAGGTGTGACTAGTCCTCCTCGTGGCTGGCCTTTCATAATTGTGAAGTCCATATACGGGAAGTATGGCACCGTTATTATGCGCAGATTATGTCCATTTAGGTTTTGCAAATACCCAGATACTGCATCAAAAATTAAAACATTATGGGTAAAATATGTTTCTTACTAGGGGGGTTAATTTAGAATAACAAATGACCCATGCAATAAATGCAGATTATCATATGTATATATATATATATATATATATATATATATATATATATATATATATATATATATATATATATATATATATATATATATATATATATATATATATATATATGCAAATAAATCACTTGGTGGCACGTGATTCAGGAATATGCGTAAATCCACAAGGAAGGAAAAATAAACACGGAGTCCCAAGCGCTTTCGTGTAATTCACATCTTCAGGGGAAAGAACAGAATGTAAAAGAATGGTTGCTGAGAGACACCTTATATACAGATACACTTACAACAAACTGGCAACCTGAAGGTGTTGCCACTGCGAGTTCAAAGCATGAGGTGCTAAAAGGGATTTACCTGACCTGACCTGACCTGACATGACCTCTAAACCTAAGATTATCCCAGTCATTAAGGAATGATTGCCGAGAGACACCTTAAATACACTTAATAACTAAATGGCAACCTGAAGGTGTTGCCACTGTGAGTTCAAAACAATATATAAATATATATACACACCCATGCATATGGTGCTAGAAAGGATTTACCTGACATGACCTCTAAACCTAAGATTATCCTCAGTCATTAAGGAATAGCAGTAGGACTTATCTTATTAACAATCTTGTCTATGATGAAACTATCCAACTTGTACATACCATTGCTTAAATTCATATTAATATTTTCTGTGTATTTAATCAAACTTGACTCTATGATGTTTCTATTTACGGATGAATTACAAGAGCATTTTGTAACTTAGAAAAATACAATGACTTAACGAGTGAGGAAGTTAGTCTGTGTAAAGGAATTGTATATTCTGCTATTTCAAAACAGTCGATTCCAAATTGCCCTAAAAGATTTACCTCTGCTATTAAAACCTTGAAAAATGACAGTGAAATGCACATTACGAAAGCTGACAAGTCAAATGCAGTAGTTATCATGAAAAAAGATGATTACATACTCAAAATGAAAGAGTTATTAAGTGATGATATAACGTACTCGAAGCTAAGGAAGAATCCCATTGAAACGGTGAATTCTCAGTTCAATAAGAAAATGAAAACAGTTTTAAAGGGTAATGATCAACTCATTAAACAGTTCTCCTACCGTTCTCCTTCCCTGCCTTACATGTATGGACTAATCAAAACTCACAAGCCCAATAATCCAGCCAGACCTATTATTAGTTCTGTGGGTTCCATCACCTATAAATTATCTAAGTGGTTAACTTCCTTGCTAAGCCCTTTAGTTGGCACAATTTCGGACTCCAACATAAAAAACAATGTTGACTTAGTAGAAAAACTTAATAATTTACAAGTAACTGGTACATTTGAGCTTGTGAGTTTTGATGTTAAATCTCTATTTACCAAAGTTCCTGTTGACGACCTTTTGGACTATCTTGATGAAATACTTGATAACATCCCTCTCCCTATCACCAAAAATGCTATCTTAAAATTGATTAAGCTATGCATTAAAGACTGCAAATTTGTTTTTCAAGATGAATATTTTGAACAGAAATTCGGTATGGCAATGGGCAATCCACTCTCCCCAGTTTTGAGTAATTTGTACATGGAGTTTTTTGAGAAGAAATTGCTTAATAACATTTTACCCAATAATGCTGTATGGTACAGGTACATAGATGACGTACTTTGCCTCTGGCCATGCACTGAAAATCTAGATAACTTTCTGCCATTGCTTAACAACTTAGCCCCTTCCATTAATTTTACCATTGAAATTGAGGAGGATGGAAAATTGCCATTTCTGGACTGCCTGATTCATAGGGTAGGCAACACCTTTAAGTTTAGCATTTACAGGAAACCAACCAATGTTTTGTCATATATTCATTTTTACTCTGCACACCATGATAAAGTCAAACTGTCTGTTTTCTCTTCCATGTACTTACGTGCTCTACGTGTATGTAGTCCTGAATTTATGGATGAGGAATTTGGATTTATCTCTGACATTGGAGCAAAATTAAAATACCCCAAACCATTTTTGGATAAAGCCTTAAAATTGGCAAGAACAACATTTTATAGGGTTGAACCCCCCCTACCCCGTGACAATAAAAATTTACTGATACTACCCTACAGTCATAAATTTGCCCAAATCCCTCATCTTCTAAGAACATGGAATGTTAATGTTGCCTTCTGCAATGATAACACAGTCAAGAAAATGTTGATCAAAAACTCACCTAATTCCTCATGTGGGTGTATCTACAAAGTACCTTGTAAAGTATGTAATATGTTCTATATAGGACAAACTGGAAAAGACCTTTCAACCAGGGTCAAACAACATAAATATAGTGTTAGGACCGGACAAGAATCTAATGCTTTATTTATTCATATGAGAGATAATAATCATTGTATTGACTGGGATAATGCCTCGTCAACCATGTCTTGTAATTCATCCGTAAATAGAAACATCATAGAGTCAAGTTTGATTAAATACACAGAAAATATTAATATGAATTTAAACAATGGTATGTACAAGTTGGATAGTTTCATCATAGACAAGATTGTTAATAAGATAAGTCCTACTGCTATTCCTTAATGACTGAGGATAATCTTAGGTTTAGAGGTCATGTCAGGTAAATCCTTTCTAGCACCATATGCATGGGTGTGTATATATATTTATATATTGTTTTGAACTCACAGTGGCAACACCTTCAGGTTGCCATTTAGTTATTAAGTGTATTTAAGGTGTCTCTCGGCAATCATTCCTTAATGACTGGGATAATCTTAGGTTTAGAGGTCATGTCAGGTCATGTCAGGTCAGGTAAATCCTTTTTAGCACCTCATGCTTTGAACTCGCAGTGGCAACACCTTCAGGTTGCCAGTTTGTTGTAAGTGTATCTGTATATAAGGTGTCTCTCAGCAACCATTCTTTTACATTCTGTTCTTTCCCCTGAAGATGTGAATTACACGAAAGCGCTTGGGACTCCGTGTTTATTTTTCCTTCCTTGTGGATTTACGCATATATATATATATATATATATATATATATATATATATATATATATATATATATATATACACACGCACACACATCTCATATGTTTAATTTTTACCTTGAAAATTATCATTTGCAAGGATGCGAAACTTGTCGAGTACTGATGTCAGCCTTCCACTTACAATAAATTGAGCGGCAGCTTCACCGTTGTTGCAAAATAAACACAAACGATATATCCAAGCATGGTTTTCCACCTGAACTGCAAGATAAAAAGGTGTCCTAGAATTACTTATGCAATTCTATGCATAGTTCAAGTATATGTATGTTCATGACGTAAAAAGAAATTAATTTTCTTCAACGATAAATATTACTATTCATCATGTCTCATGGAAAACAGAATATCTTCTTATTCAGTCAAATCGCACGTAGTGTGACAAAACATACTTCATGTGTATTTTTTCTACACAGTAATTTGCTACCTCATTCATTGCATTGGTGGTGTGTTTCAGTGCAGTGAATGTTTTTCTGATCAATTTTCCTCCTTTTTCAGGTATACTGTTCCAGAGATTTAGCCATACAAGAAAAATATATGTAAATACAATTATTTGTCATCATTTATTGTTAGTGGAGTGGCATTTGAGTTTCTATGACAAATATTTTACTCTGGATGCTTAACATTCATTACAGTCCACTAGTCCAATAATAGTTTGATATAATTCGAAACCTTTTCAATATATAGCAAACTCTTTTTATCTAATGGTCATTACCCTGTTGACAAATAGGAACTATGTGATTCGGTATTGCTTCAGAACCATTGTTCTCAGCATTTTCAGATTATGAAGCTGTTGGCCTGCCCTGAGTAACGATATTTATTGCAGTTCATAGAGAAGACAGGTGAATCACTTTCGTTTCTCGTTAATGTATAAATATCTTCTATGTTTATAGTGTGGTAATCATTATGGCATTATTAACATGTGCGAGTTTCGGGAAGTGGGAGAAGAGGTGGACAATGAACTGTATACGGTGTTGTAAATTAGATGGTTTATTAAATACATTCTGCATTAATACGGACAGATCAAGGGTCCACACCCCATCCATGGTCGGATCTTGCAGGTGGAGGGAGGGGGAATGTTAGTAGGAGGAGAAAAATGTGGGCGGGGCTATATAGGAGGTAATGTGGGAGGGTAACGAATGATCAGTTAGAGAAGATGGTGAGTCAGGAGGAATGAATGAAGCATACACTGTGAACGGTATTGAATCACTAATAGTTTAAAGCAGGGTTCTTCAAACATTTTCAGTCCTGACCCACTTTTTACTATGACACCATTCTCGCGACCCATACAAAAAATATAGTTTACAAATTACCAAAATTATCAACCTAAGTAAATACAAGGCCAGAAATTGAAATGCAATAATTATAATAAAAAGTCTCTCTCTCTCTCTCTCTCTCTCTCTCTCTCTCTCTCTCTCTCTCTCTCTCTCTCTCTCTCTCTCTCTCTCTCTCTCTCTCTCTCTCTCTCTCTCTCTCTCTCTCTCTCTCTCTCTCTCTCTCTCTCTCTCTCTCTCAAGAAGGCTAATATTTGTGCAATGATTTTGTTTTATTGATAATTAAATATATAAATACTCGATTATAAAAATATGTTTGGTGGATTCATGTATGAACTTCATATTTATTTCATTGTCACGAACATTATCATTCTATTTTATTCATGTATTAATTTTCTGAGCCTGCGACCCAGTATGATGCTGAGAACATAATTCTGAAGTTGAGCATAAAACACAGTGTTCAGTAACCTATAGAGAGATACATGAGTATCATGTTGATCACCCTTACTGTCCTTGTAGTCCTTATTGTGTCATATGATGTTCTGTGCAGTAATGCTGGAATAAATTGTGTGTATTCTTAAGTTATTCCTGGTTCCCGCTAATACAAGATCACTTCCATCACAACACATATTTCACTTGTCAGTCCCATAATCTCAATGTATCTGCTAGAATTTATTGTCCGTATACAATTCATGAAATGTTTAATTCCCAAACTATGTATTGTACAGATACACACACAAACACACATACACAAAATACAGAGATGCTCACCTTGATTGTTTCCGGGTAACCCAGGAATGCTCGAGCGAAACATTTGTTGATGAAGAGCAAGGTAGAGAAGGTGAGCTGTGTTGCGGAAACATGGGTGCAGAAGGACAGATGTGACTCCTGTTTTCCCACCAATTACCACCACTCTTGCGTCTGGCATCTTCCACAGTCCTCTATCGTCAAGCAAACTTAAATCGGGAACACCAGTTTATTTCTTTCACCATTAGAAATTTTACATTCTAAAGAAAATAAAAACACATTATCCATAATACAGATTAAATATTATGTAATTGATGATCTGTGACAGAAATACCTGAGAACTGTATCTGTATTATTGAAGTTGATGCTGGCAAAAATATCAAGGATAAGTGCCCGGCAGGTGGTCCTGACGTCTTCCCATAACCCATGTGGGAGACTGTGTTCACTTAGTGGCTCCTCTGCTAGAACAGTTACGGTACCCACATGCCTGTAGCATACCAAAATATTAAGGCTGAGATTCTGCTTGCACATTAATATCATGGTTTTTTTTGTATGAATATTCTTGTCCATCCTACAGAGCCATCGATCACTACATAGTTATCTGGATTGTTTTCTTCATTGTGTATTGTTCAGTTCAACGTAAACCTATGGGTGGGCTCGAGGGGTATTATAACATTAATATAATAATGTAACATACGTAGTAGTGAATTACAGTATCTCAAGTGTATGTATATTTATTACGCAAAAATATACGTATGATTCTCATTCTAAATGACTGTCTAAGTGACTGTGTCTAGCTCACCAGGTCTCAGAGACACACAACCCCCCCCCCCCCCTCTCCAACACGTCAAGGTAGTTCCTGCTGGGATGGAGGGCGAGCCTCCATTTACTGAGTATCGTTTATGCCGAGCGCCTCGTGCTAACACTATAGAGCACTATTGCCTGGTCTGCCCCACTGTCCGACACTTGCTACCCCGGGGCCTGCCTCTTGGTGTGGTTTGTCGACACCTGCTGAACCACCAGGTTTTAGAGGAACTTCTGGCGCGCCACCCTATTTTTGGTGGATTAAAGTAGATCGTAAAGTATATATTTGTCTGTATTCTCGTGTTTTTGGTTATCATTCTGAGAGTGTGTGTGTGTGTGTTGTATTTTCATGGGTCCCTACTACTCATATGTTTTGTTGCCTGTCTTTTGATTGACGTCACGGCGCAATAAAAAATCTTTTAGAATTCAGATTTGTTTCGATGTTTGCAATACTGACCTCATTAGAGAGTCTCACGTTCACTTCAAATCAGTGAATGGTTCTGGGTTTTTTATTCGTATGAGCCTATATTATAATTTCGAAGCAGTGCAGGGTTCTGCCAGTGGTCTTGCTATGAATAAACGCTTATCAACACAATTTTAACTTAAGGGTGAAGTTTGCTTTTGTGAATGCCGGCCCTGAATTATTAGTGCTTTTATATAGACTTATATAATAATTATTATCTACCTTGTTATAATCGAAGCTAGAAATGAGTGTGGAAATGTAGTCAAGAACACTATCTGGCAGCCAGCGAAGTGTTCATCCAGCAGCTTACCAACCATATCACCCACTAGCTGCAACCCATTATCTTCCAAGGGGAAGGATGCACAATTAACCAGAATCACAGTCAGAAATAGAACTAGGCACTTCATAACTCCTGCAACAAAGAAAATATAATTATTAATATAATTATGGTGCTTCATAATATCATGAATTGTAAGATTATAATGTCTCACAAAACACACAAAATTAATTATATTAGTTGTAACAGCGTGTGTATAGAAGCCAAGTACTCCCAAACTATTGTCACAATAGGGTCCTTTAGTCAGAGCCGTATATAGATAGTTGGGCCAAGTAGGTTTCAGTCGAGCTGGTAGCTGATTGGTTGAGCGGAGTCACGTGACACACAGGCGCCATTTTGTTACCCAACATCTCCGTCAGTCTCCCTATAGGTACAATGAAAAATGCCTTTTTGTGCAGCATAGGGTTGTTCAGCGCGCCCATGAATGGGCAAAATAATGCAAAGGTTCCCAAGAGATACCTAGAGGAGGCCACTTTGAGTAAATAAAGTCAAAAGACAACATTGGAGCCCAGATAACAACACGTTTAGCACAGTGCCAGCACTTACTATAGCTGTCTTTCAAGCATTTATATTCTTTTACATAGCTTTATAAATGATTGTATACTTTAATTAACTGATAAGTTAATCAGTGAATAGAAGCACCAAGCCCAGAGGGATTATTTCTTCTATATATAGGCCTATAATTATGTGTACCTTACTGTAACCTTATATACAGTACGTAATTTTTTCTTGTTAATTTTACCTTTAAAAAGTACTTATAGTTTATTCCCATATTTTTATATGGTTGCACTGAAATAACAAAATAACATTTCAAATATAAAAAGCTCTATAACATGATGGTAATTAGACTATAACAGTAAAAGTTGTACTGTATAATACAATAAACTGTACTACTAAACTCTCATAATTTGGTGGAATGAAGACACTCTAAATCACCAAAAAGAATATCTCCCCTTGAACTTAATTAGGTGATTATTATAACACAAGGTTAGTTTTGATAGTTATACAACATTTGTGTATACGGTAATTATAATTATAGTATTGTATACTCATCTTTTTAGTTCTAATGGATTTCTTAATGGTAGTTTGTATCGACAAATGTAACTACAATTCTCAAAGTATGTGAAAGTAATTGTTGCTACTGATTTGTACAATATTTGGATTTTGTTAAACTGAAATATTTTATCTCTTACCCTCAAATAAGAGGTTTGTAGATGTCATATAAAAATCTTCGAACCTTGACTCTTGGTAAACAAAAAAACTCGTGTAGCACTTTAGTTTCGTAGGTACATAATAAAGTATAAAAAGCTCCTTCAGGAATTTGATCACTTGCTTAATTGGCTCTAATTTAATGGAATACGGTAAAGTGAAACTTATTACATTTGATATAGTTATCATATATGATTCTAAATTAGGTTTGGTTAATTTAATCTGATATTCAATAGTTAATTCATATATTGGGAATTTCAGCAGGAAAAATCTGGTTTACATAGAATGATAAGTCTAGTATATTGTATAGATCTATTGGTCCTAATTAATTTTATTTTTTTTACAGAATAATTTTGATTATGGCCATTATGAAAGTGAAGGAGCAGATAACCTTCTGGAGCAATTTATTCCTCCAAACTATTCCAATCAACAAGACACATGTATTATTCTCAAAGTGGTCTGTTTCCTGGTATACTTTGGAAAAATGAAGGCACTCCAATTCACTAAAAAGAACATATCCCCTTATTTTTAATTGCATTGTCTAATGTTATGTTAATTGTGAAGTACAGTGTTGGTAAATGTGCAGCAAATGATTCCTCTAAAGTCTAAACTATTCCAAGCAATAGAACACCATTATATTTGTTCATCTGGTTCTGTTTCCTGGCATACTTGGAGAATTCAAGACACTAAAATGTAACAAAAATGAAGTACCCATTTAAGCATAATAATGTAAAATAAAATATGCTTACTGTCTAACCATTTATTTTGCCTACAAAACTGTAACGCGTAATATAAGCTATGAGCGAGACCGTCTACTTGGGTAACAACATGGAGCCAGTCCGATGGCCAAACTCTATTTACGACTCTGCCTTTAGTGAGCTCGAGATGCCATCTGGTGGCCATCCTGGTACTACAAACAGTAAAAAATCTGCTGTTTATCCGAGTCCAGCTAGACTTAATTGACATTTTTCTTTAGCTTCTTGTTAAAGTTGTGATGGTCACTATAAGGTTTACAGCAGAATATCTAAGGGTTATACATTAGTCATGATGTTATAAAGGAAAATTGTTGGTCAAATAAAAACAAAATATATATATCTTATAACACTCCAACAAGTAATTCATAGTACTGCATTGATGCTGATTTATGGATAAAAATTACCCTCTTGTAAGGAAATATAAGGCAAAAAGTCTAACAATAGTGTTATGATGGTAGTTTCTTATAAGTAGTGGTTAATAAACAATGTTTGTAAATTTGCCATTCAACATTTCCTTCAGCTGGTACTTACCTGCCAGACATACGATGCATTCAATTTTGTTTGACTATCACAGGCGCGGGAGTAGGCTATGGAGTGTGGACTGTGAAACACATGAGTTCTGTCGAAACGATATCGTACCGCATCCGACAGCAAGCTTTATATATATATATAAAATAATAATAATAATAATAATAATAATAATAATAATAATAATAATAATAATACTTGCATTCCTAACATCTTATGATATTATTTTCACTATAATGAACTTGAAGAAAAAAGACATAATTTTATTCCATATGACGATTGTTTCTATGGAGAAAAAACTAAAGAAAAAAAATCTCCTTGTTTTGTTTCTGATACATGAACTGATACGAATTTTTAGCTCCGGCCTAAGCCGAGAGCTCTAGGTCTTATCGTAATTATTCTTGTTCTTGTTTTTCTTGGGGCGACCACTTCTTAAAATGGGTTCAACTGACTCACTCACTGACTGACTCACTCACTCACTCACTCGCTTCCTCCAATCCATTTTCTTTTACCGACATTGAATAATTTATCAGAGGGGTTCACCCTCAATAAAAAGGGTTCATTTTCAAAATTTCAATATAACCATATGAATACGAAAATCCAGATAAAACATAATTAATATTTTTGAGACCTTTACTTATGGATATTTTATTATTTCACTTGAATCATTAAGAGCCGGAGCTTTTGAAGGGTTTTCCTTCATGTTCTTGTTTACTTGACAATGGTATATTGAAACACGAATTCTATAAAGAACAAATTTTCTGAGCATCAAATTTTTATGTCCGTAACATATCGATTTGATGTTATTATTTACATTGTACATTGACTTCATGCCTGCCCTGCTTCTAAATTTTCTATAATTCTTCCAGATTCCTTCCTTACATCCTCTACTATAATACATCTGTTCCATAAAACCTCTACCTTTACTTTCTTTTCTCACTCCTCGTCTATTTTGCTATGTATTTTTAAGACAATAGAGATGTGCAATAAACTATTTCAATGAACCTATTTTAAATAATGTTCTAGCATACAGGATAAAGTAGTTTTAGAAATGATAGAAGCAGTTAATGGAGAAAATGTGATTGAGGAGTTAAAGTCCTTGGAAGGTACGAAAATTAGGAAAATATTGCAATTATCTGTATCCATTGTTGAGGTAAAACATTAAATAGGCCATAATAATGCAATAAAGTATTATTGTTGTTGTTATTTTTTTATTATAAAGGAAGGAAAACAAAGGTGGGTTTAATGTGCAGTTTTTCTCTTTCTTTTTTTTAATAAAGTTTATTAGGTTAGGTTTTTTTTTCTTAAATCACAATTTTAACACATAAGAGAATAATATATTTTACTGGAAAGTTTATCAGATATGGCTTTACTTCTACTTGTTGGTGGCTGAATAACATTTCTCACATAGTCAGTCACTATCATTATGCCACCTCGATCATATAGAAATCTTTTTAGTCATTCAAAGTCTCCATATATATTTAAAATGTATTTTCTTTCCCGATAAACATTTGCCTTCCATACTCTCACTTGCTATTGTACCGCCATCGTCGCTACCAAGTATAAAGAGTTACACTTAAGTGTCCTCATGAGGTATCGTAACTTTTGTCGTCTGCTTGGAGTATGCATGGTGTGCCGCCGAACATGATTCCAACACATATTCTGTCAGAGGTGAACCAACACGTCCTGCTGCCTCCATTTCTGAGTCTTCCCCTTCTGGCATGATGTACGGCCCTCGAGAACCGCTTTTCTGCCCTTGAAGACAGGATTGATGTGCTGGTTGCCGCTCAGGCTGCCAATGACTCCAAACTCTCCATCTTGGTCGAGGCTCAGCAGGCCATCATCTCAACTGTCACTACCATTACCAAAAAGATGGATACTGTAGCATCTCGCCTTTAAAAGCTTTTCGAGTCAGTCCCGTCTCCTGGTCCAGCACCCTCCCCAGGTCGCTCATCTGCCCCCACTCACCGGGCTTCTACTTTCAAATACAAAGTTTGCGAGTGATTGCCGGCTGGATGTCATCTCCTGGAATGTATGTGGTATCACCAGTTATGCTAAGCTCACTCAACTCAAGGCTTATGTTTTTCGTCATCATCCCAGTGTTATTTTTCTCCAGGAAGAATTTCCAGGACGGCTGCTGGGCAAGCTCCTCCCCTCTCAGGTTACAAAGGATTACAAAGGACATTCAAACAGCAACATACCTACTGGAAAATGAGTGGTGGCACGGAATTGCTGCGAAACTACAAGGCTTTGCAGACTCCGGGGACCTCCAGAACTTTTACAGCTCTCTCAAACAAGTTTTTGGTCCAACCAACCACTCCCTTGCACCAGATCGATCACAGGACGGAGCAACCTTACTCACGAGCCAGAATCAAATTCTAGACAGATGGCAAGAACACTATCGCAACACACATAATCCCTGTGATCCTGAACAGCTAGATGCCATTCCAGACAGACCCACAATTTGCGAGATGGATATTGCTCCCACCATAGAGGAAGTCAAGAACGCGACAAGGTGGCGAAATTATCTGTGGAATGTGGGAAGCTGAACGTGTTCCGCTGCAATGGAAAGATGTCAGAATCATCTCTATCTACAAGAAGAAAGGCGACCGAGCTGTGTGGGGAAATAGTCGGGTTATCTCACTACTGGCTACTAATCTTCCTAATTACTATCCCATCTCCTTCAACGACACACAACTTGATCTTTCTCCTTCTATTAATATTCTTGGAGTCTCTTTCTCTCACAATCTCTCTTGGAGAAATAACATTACCTCTCTTGCAAAAACCGCCTCAAAGAAGTTGGGTGTGCAGCCCAGATTCCATGAATAGTTCACCCCCACACAGTTGCTGTCTATGTACAGGAGTCTCATCTGCCCCTGTATGGAGTATGGCTCTAATGTGTAGGATGGCTCAATCTTAAAAAAAACGTGAGAGCCATACCTCCTGGACAAGGTGGAATTAAAGGCTTTTCAACTCATCAACTCTCCTCCTCTTACTGACTGATTAATTACAACCTCTTCACCTTAGTGTTGCATAACTTTCTCTCTTCTATCGCTATGGCACTGGACATTACTCTTCTGAACTATTTCAATGTATGCTTCCATCCCTCAGGAGAGCATGCAACACTCGCGAATCCTCTCATTCTCACTCCTTTTCTGTCCAACTCCCTGATGCAAGAGTTAACCGGTACTCTCAATCTATCATATATACAATACTGGTCAACTCTGGAACACTTTACCTTCATCCATCTTTCCTATTTACTACGACTTATGTTCCTTCAAACGCAATGTGTCTAGGCATCTCATACGAAATTGGACCTGATTTTGGACTACTCTCACATTGTACTACGCATATGAGGACAATAAGCGGGATCATACACTTTTATTTCTCATTTCTTTGGATATAGAAGAAAAAAAATAACACCACTCCCATTTCTACATCATTACAATACCTTCCCCCTATTAGCACTGGCATATGGTTCGGATATACGAGTCGAAGCTGGCGGTTCACACCTTGTGGGGTACAAATAGTCGGTGGGCCAGTAGGGTTGATGGTTACCATCTGAGGGGAATAATGCTGATAGTTATTTTTGGCAAGGAAAACATCTCCTGAGTTAGAAAAATTATGATAGTATTGTACAAGTGGTAGCTTTATTTGTGCTATCATTACATTTTATAACACTACAGTGATAATTTTGAGAAAGGGGTATAAATCAAGTTATAACACATAGAAAGCTACTGCTGCTGCAATGCTATCGTACTTTTTTTAACACTACGGGTGTATACCTTGACAAAAATCACCATGAGAATTATACTCCCGAGATGGTACCGGTTATCGAAATTTGGAATGATGAACGTGGCAGTGGGAAGTACTGGTGAAGACTAAATAGATATCTAAAGCTCATTGTTTCACACATTAAATAGTAACGACATAAAGATGTTACCTACTTAGTACTTTATAATGTTTTTGTCAGCTCTAGGTTGAGTTGTCTAAAGAAACATATTGTCATCTGTAGTGTATATTCATAAATCATCATCTATATATATAAAACAGAGTGTCTGTCTGTCTGTCTGTTTAGCTGCTATGCACAGCCACATCGTTTCACCTATAGTAATAATTTTTACATACTTTTTTCGCTGAGACCTGAGAAGTGTCTTGGCCCTATAAAAAAAAATCTTCAATGATTAACCAATTAAAAACGACTTTTTTCCTCCCCCCCCACCCAGCTGACAAATGCTGGTCAATTTTGTCATTTTTCAACTTTCATTTAAGCAAATTTTTTCCTTGCAAACAGTAAGAGCTTGAATTTAAACACCAGGAACTGAAAACGGGAGCCTTCTAGGTGTACACAAAAGCTTATAAGAAGAGCATCACAATTTTTTTTAAATAAAATAGTATCTCCTTAAACAATGAAAGAAAACCACATGCTTTCTCTCTCAAAGAAAACCTCATTCTCTCTCTCTGTACATATAATCATGTTCTTAGACAGACAGATACACAGACAGACAGACACACAGACAGATAGAGACACAGATAGATAGGTAGAAACACAGATAGATAGAGAGATAGAGACACAGGTAGATAGAGAGATAGAGATAGAGACACAGATAGATAGAGACACAGATAGATAGAGACACAGATAGATAGAGAGAGACACAGATAGATAGAGAGATAGAGACACAGATAGATAGAGAGATAGAGACACAGATAGATAGAGAGATAGAGAGATAGAGACACAGATAGATAGACACAGATAGATAGACACAGAGAGATATAGACACAGAGAGATAGAGACACAGATAGATAGAGACACAGATAGATAGAGACACAGATAGATAGAGACACAGATAGATAGAGACACAGATAGATAGAGACACAGAGAGATAGAGACACATAGATAGAGACACAGATAGATAGAGACACGGATAGATATAGAGAAATATAGATAGATAGATAGATAGATATAGATAGATAGATAGATAGATAAAGATAGATAGATATAGATAGATAGATATAGATAGATATAGATAGTTAGATAGATAGATAGTTAGATAGATAGTTAGATATACATAGATAGATATACATATAGATATAGATAAATCCCCGGACAACGTCGGGTATCCCTGCTAGTATTATATATAACACATGTTTATAGAAGTTTATAATTGTTACCCCTCAGGTAGATAGGCAAACCATTTTCTGTTTATAATTGTTACTCATCAACTAGCTATATAGACGAATATATAATTCTTTATGTCTTCCCACTTAATTAGGACAGACTCACCTAGATTCACCTGATACTTATAAATTGTACCTCACCTACATTTCGAATGCTGGTCATCTGTTACTGACCATGGCGGCTAATCAACATTCATCCCTACCATTAAATGAAGAATAAAATATTATATATTATTGATAAGGGACATGCATATCTATCTATTGTTATTAATATTATTAAATTATTAATAAATCAGGAACTCAGGAATGTATATTGCTATAACATCCTACCAAACTAGTGATTAACGGATTAAATATGGGGAAGAGATATACACACTATCTCACAGTTTTCACACAGGATAATAGTAAGAGACACACACAACACACACACTCTCTATTAGTTGCTATCACTAAGACCGGTGAGCAACACATCTATCTTAAAACATTCCTGTCCCATCCAAGATGGTAAACCCTAGCCTTACAACCGCAACGGAGTGTGCAATTGCTGACACTCGCAATACGGGTAGGTGACCGAGGGTGTCAGCAATTATCGATGATACATCAAATATCCGCGCCACATGACATACTTTATTAAGCTCACAAAGAGTGGGTATAGGCCTTAGAGGGTTCTACGATCGCATCAGGCTTGTCCAGCCAGTGTCATAGTATCAAGCACTAAAGTAACAAATAATTGCAGTACCAGTGGGAAAATGAACAAAGCATCAACATATAGAATCAAATTAAGCACCATATTTCCAAGTGGTGTTCCTGCCAACAAGGGGACACATGTCCTAAAGTATTTTAACAAGATTATGAATTGGTTACACACACATTTTTTTTTTATTTTTTTTTTAAGAAGAATAACCCAAATGGCCCTGTCCCAAGATGTACATCAAGGAAACATATTTTTTTATTAGTGTAAAATGTTTAAAGAAAAATCATTATAAATATTTAACAAAGAACTGGTTTAAAAGAATCACTTGCCATTTTATCAGGCACCTTTTATTTTTTTTTAACGAGATACAAGTAATATAAATTAAGTTTTAGTTTTATGATTTTTTTATAAATTGATCATCAATAAAAATCGTATATTGTAATGCAGCTCAGTAAGAGTCAAAGTAACGACTCAATGACCCGTGTATAATTCTTCAAATAATAATAATAATTATGACTGCTTGTGTAAACCAGGAAATGTCCTCACGAGAAGAAGTTTAAGAGGGCTCGACCTGAAATCAAAAGGATCAAAAATTGGAATGTAACATAATTCACTTGAAGGATTGCTTTTGTAACTGTTGATCCTAATGATATGTTGTTGACATAATGATAGCAGAGAATATTTAGGTCCCTTGCGACAGGATTGGCTACGAAAAGCAGGGGTAAAGTTGCTGCGACTGAGAGAAATATGTTGACTACACTTCTTGCCGGAGGTTACAGGAGTACAGCTTGGATTAATTGCTTCATTTACAGGATTAGCAACTGGAGCACTTTTATTATGCCATCGACGGATCCAACGATATACTGTAGAAACACTAACACCAGTGTAATAAGATATATCCCTGGCGGACACTCCATTTACCCAGAGCCACACTATCTTTACTTGGGATGAGTGGTTTAGTAATTTATGCGCAGGCTTTCTGTCCATCTTCACAGGCATCTGTTAAATAACATGAGATTTTAGAATTCTATGTGACACAGGTTTGTACTCAGTATTTTCTTTTATAGTGTCTTGTGATATTCATTTTAATGTTTTTGCAAATAATTTCTTTGGTTTATAATAGTACGAATTAGATAAAGTTAGCAGATATAAGATGAGCAGTTTGGGAGTATATGTAAATACATTGTTTGTTGCAGGAATCTTTTTATAAAATACTGCATCGTGTTATGTAGTTTACATATTCTAGTGAACACTATATATTTTACTATTGTTTGCCTACAGATTCATAATTATGAAGTGCAATACACTATTTGTAGGGGAGGTGGCCGAGTGGTTAGTGTTCTGGACTAATAATCTAGAGGTCGGGAAATCGATCCTCTCAGGTGAGGGCCTGAGAATATTTACTCTTCCAATTTGTGTTTCAGGCACTAACTATAAGGCCACCGAACGTCGTAAAACACCCTCGCTGGTATTCCTCACTTTTCCCGTCTCTCCCTCTCTATCTCTCTATATCTATCTGCCCCTTTCTGTTCCTTGTCCCCTACCTCTATTCTCTCTCCAATATCTTATCTCTCTCCCTTTTCCATCTCCGTCTGTTCAGTGTTTTTTTGTTTTGTTTTGTTTTCATTTTATATTATTCATCTCCTCTTTTTCAGCTTCTCTCTCTCTCTGACGCAAACGTGCACATTAATCCGAATTAACGATATTATTCTATGTGTTAATAATATGACAAAATTTTATGTAAGTTCTTGTAATATTATCTATCCAATTTCGTGAGAATATAGTACAAAAATAACGGGTAAAGTCGGGACGAACGAACAATCTCAATAGGCCACCAACCCTTTCCCGTCAGCGCCGTGAATACCGAAACATGTTCTCGTACCAGTCTCGATGCCGCCTTTTGACGTACAGTCGGCCGCACTTCTGGCTGGTACAGTCAGTACTACAAACTCCAGGTGTCTAACGTTTGCATCCTTGACTTTTTGAATCATAGGCTCGAAGATTCTCAGTGGTGAAGAAGTGAGACGGTGCAGGGAGAGAAAGAGAGGGGAAGAGAAGGGAGAGGGCGGGGGGACCAAACCAGAGAGAAGGAAGGGGGGAGGAGAAGGGGGGACAGAAAAGTGAGGGAGGGAAGGGGGAGGGAGAGGGGGACAAACCAGAGAGAGAGAGAGAGAGAGAGAGAGAGAGAGAGAGAGAGGGTGGGCTGAAGTAGACAGAGAGGGAAGGGGGACAGAACGAGTGGAGGGTAAAATATCATCTAAGGTAACCAATATAATGTATAGCTTATTCAAAAAATAAAGTTTATTTTTATATTACTTGGAGAAAGATTACTATAACCATATAGCCCCCCTTCTCCTTACCCCCTTCTCCTCCCCCCTTCCTTCTCTCTGGTTTGGTCCCCCTCTCCCTCCCCCTTCTCTCCCTCTCTCTTTCTCCCCCTGCACCGTCTCACTTCTTCACCACTGAGAATCTTCGAGCCTATGATTCAGAAAATCAGGGATACAAACGTTAGACACCTGGAGTTTGTAGTACTGACTGTACCAGCCAGAAGTGTGGCCGACTGTACCACTGCGGCAGTGACAACATCTAGTATTCAATCTATTGAACAATAAAATATTGTTTTAATACCTGTAGTTTTGCATTTATTTTGTACAATTTTTCTCTTATCGATGTAGTTGAACACGTTAAGGACAATATTTCTAGCCTGACTGGCAAGTGTTCCTGTACAGGCTGGTCTACCATTGGTATGTGTGGAGTGACCTTCCCCCTCCAGCAGCCAGTAACGCACTGATTAGCGGATTTAGCGCATGTCGTTGACTCGCCTTACATACTGCTCCCGCCGTGAACTGTTAAACATAATTTCAAACATAATTAAATATCCGACTAGAATGTAAAGTTTCCGAACTCTGATGTCATCATCAGTGTAATGAATGACACATGAAAAATTGAAATATCAGTTACTGAAAACTGTAAAAGTGTGACGAAGCCAAACTTAGTAATTAGTGTACTCAAATATAGTTATTAATTATTGTTGGTGCTACAGATACCACTGCCCGCCGTATGAGTACAGATAGGAGGGGGCGTGGCCTATTGAGATTGTAACTTTAGTATATTAACCCATATTGCTAATATAAAAGAATAATCTGAATACATATCCAGACAACAGCATTTACAAAAGTGCATTACGGATTTAAGCTCTGGCATGCTGTAAGTTCATAGATTGGTTAGGGAAACTGATGCCTTGTTAAGAATGCCATATAGAGGATTATGAATTATCAAAAGCATTGTTACATAATGCTACTAACCCAGTGAATACGTTTCAATGTCTTTTACAGCCGATGTAATGCTTCAAGTCAGTATGTAATATTATTGAAGTTCTGCAGCATCTATGGTGAATATGGTTGAATTAATTAATCGGAAAAAAATTCTGAACGCACACAATCATTATGGAATAATGTATCAACACAACGATATTGTTATATATTGCAAAAGGCAACACATGTAGAACGAACAATTGTAATGAGGAAATTAAGACACTCGTAAAATCGTTCCTT
Source organism: Petrolisthes manimaculis (assembly GCA_034508575.1). NCBI lineage: Eukaryota > Metazoa > Arthropoda > Malacostraca > Decapoda > Porcellanidae > Petrolisthes > Petrolisthes manimaculis. Next base: position 180,475 of record JAWZYT010000298.1, on the reverse strand, counting down.
TAACACCCAATTAAGGACACGGTCAACGGTGTCATAATATTATCTCAAAAAAATTCCCTCCACATTTGATAAAACGATGTCGTACTGAATATCATAGATAGAAGATCATAACTGCTTTTGCTTAAACAAATACACCAAGCATAATTAGTTGAATGTTAAAACAATTTGGCATCGTCTTGTGGTTGACCAGAGAGTGGAAGGATGGTAGAATAAGAAAGCTAAATATCAATTGAAAGTCCCACCGTGAAAACAGATAAAGGATGTTCCTTATTCATGGAACTGAAATGTGCTTCAAGTGTTATTTGGATGGATGCAATGGAGAAACGGTTGGAAATTAATTAACATACCTGTAGAGACATAGAGTGGGTGATGCTTAGTCTGGTGGAACCAACTGTCGTTTGCTTCAGTCGTGGTTGTCTCAAACGTTTATATCCAACAGGAAGTGTGGGTGGAGCTATTCCTTATATACCTCACCAAATCTTTGCGCAAGTAATATTGATCTATGAATCTCACGCCACTCAGCTCCTAATTCAGAAGAAACATTAACCAATGCAAATGTCAGCAGATTATATACTAATACTGCACACATTAATTTAGATTAAAGCAGAGGTTAAAGTTGCTAAAATTATCAACTTCGTAAGGAACAACTTTCAAAATAAATGTTGGGAGAAAATGGACCGATAAAAGCCCAAACAGGGGAACTGAAAATGTGAATTACTTTATTTTAACTGATAAGAACAATACGATTTTTAAACAAAAGTAATAAATTTGTAGCCATGGTCTACCTCTACACAATCAACGTAATACGAACTCCAAAGCAACTCTCGAACTGATGAACTGATAAGAGGAATGAAAGTAATAAAAAAAAAGATGAAAAAGAGAGGGTATTATTTATTAAATAAGACGCCAAGGAGAGAACAATGAAATAGAAACATGAACACAGTTACAAATGCAATAAGCCTAAAGCAGGCTTGTAATAAAATTACCAGCAGGAAAACAACAAATTATTACAATTAAAGACATTTTGATTGAGGTCTCTAATTCTAAACAAAACATGACGAGTAGAGATAAAGAATATTACCTAGTGCTGTAGGCATAAGAGAGGATACTACGAAATTATTCAAACTTATAAGCTAACGGAAGCAAAGTGTCCGAGTTCATTCAAGATTAAGTAGATTATTAAAATATATATTGTGACATGGAACTACCATACAAATAATTCATTGTCTAATGATAACTATGTGTACCAGGGACTTACCATTACGGAACTAGTTTGTACATTTAAATGGTGAATTGGTAACCCTGAGGTTTACCCCGGTCTTCCTGATGGTGGTGACAGGCAGAAGCAGATTGGGACTGGTGGAAGGTGGTGGTGAGGTGCACCGAGTACGAGAGGGACTTATTCACAGGTGTTGTATATGTGTTAAGGTTGCTCGAGTGTATTAGTATATTTACTATCTGGCTGGTTCGTTCTGGAGTTCTTGTTTAATATTGCAGGTGTTCTTTGTAGAGATGTATTATTGTGTATTAATTGTGTATTATGTTTATTAGTCATATTCTGTTTGTGTAATTGCTGAACCTTACTGGGAGGTTGTTGTGTGTGTGATGAGTCACCGGGTCTTTGTTGGGGTTTAATTATTATTTATGTATTAGGTTAAGTATTAGATATAAGTAGTTTGTAGCTTTAATTATATTTAAATTTATACTTGTTGTCTTATGTCTCCTGGGAGTTAGAGTAAATGAGGGTTGGAGAACAAGTCGAACCTAGGGATAAAGTTTAGTCATTAAAGTTTCTGTACGCCATACACTGTCCACCCTCGCCTCCTATCTTACAGGAAGAGTTATGGCATAACGGAAAGTGGGGGCCTGTCTGGGAGGTTTTTTAATATTGTTGGTGACTATCCTTGATTAATTACTGAGGTTGATAGCTGATTGTTAAAGATTAAGAGTTTATAATTTTGTTGTTTGTTTGTATTTACGTGTTAGTTGATTCGGAGCAAATTGCTGGTTCTTAAGAATTTCGAATTGATCAGGAAAGACTAGTTATTTTTTAATCTATATTTTGTGTATATATAATTGTATTGTGCATGTCAAATTTTGGTGATCTCAAATTATGCTGACCAAAATATGATGGACAAAGAAAACAACCTATCTGCTCGATCTTAGTTGATAGAAAAAACAACAACAATGCAATGTTGCATGCTAAACATGAACTCCATTTAGAAAAAAATATTCACTGTTCAGGCCACGAACAACTTTACCTTAGTATCACCTACTCATTGTGTAATATAGGTTCTAAATTTCCATAATAGTATTCCTCAATCACTCTGCCTGAGAGCTCATGACTCATTGGCACAAGTATAGGTGTTTCCCGAAACTTCAACCCTGCAGACCACATTCCTTCCACAACTACACAGCGCCATCTATAGAATGAATTTTAAGGCAGAGTCATGTTCACTACAGAGGGAGAGTGTTGACGATCCGTATAATTTTCGAGCACACACACACACACACACACTGCTGCCACATCTACGATCTCTCGATACTGGGTGGCCCAGTCGGAACTGTAACAGACTGTACCATCCCTGGCTGCTATGTACAGTCGCGGCACATAGTCCTCGATCAGGGTGTAAGGGGAAGAAGTCTGGTCAAGGATATGTGCCGCGACTGTACCATCAATGGCTGCTATGTACCATCAATGGCTGCTATGTACCATCAATGGCTGCTATGTACCATCAATGGCTGTTATGTACCATCAATGGCTGCTATGTACAGTTGAGCAAGTAGAAAGTGCAAGTAAAATAGGAGTGTATATGACCATATCTGGTTACCACTCAAAATTTCAATGATTCATGTTCCACTTTACATTGGTTCTGGAGTCTTTTTAGTGATTCAGTGATAAAAATACCAGGGTTTATTACAAAGAACTGAAAGATATTGCTATTTACACTCATATTTTTCATGCACTTTCTACTTGCTCAACTGTACCATCCGTGGCTGCTATGTACAGTTACCCCAAAAATTGTCAGGACACTACCTACTAGACTATACTCATTCTATCTTGTACTGACCCGCAAGGCTGTGTCTCATTCAGAGTGCGCTGTTGCCATATCTAATTAACGGTACCCTATCCCAACTCCAAGGAGTATGGGAACAAAATAGTTCTCTTCATATTTGTATGTATGTGACCTCAGTCACCTCACTCTCCACACCCCGGAAATTCCTGGGTCGGAAGTAGTGGCAACGTCTTTTGATTGATATGCCACATCATACATGAAATATCTTCTCCATTTTACGTACATAGCAATTGTTCGTATCATATACCATTATGTGAAAAATTAATTGTGTGTAGAAAATTTCATGTCAATATACTCTCGTTAGTGGACAGTTTCCTTTATGTGGTGAATGATTTGATTCTAGATTTGGCAGCACCGCGGTCAACTCCTCACGGGTCGGTACAAAATAGAAAGACTATAGCAGGTAGTGTCTCGAAATTTTTGGAGGTAACTGTACCATCCGTGGCTGCTATGTAGAGTCTGGGCCGGGAGTAAGTATGCACCCACTCCCAGCCAACCCTGACATGTGGCACCATCACTACCGTATACCAGGGGTAAAGCAGGACAAAAATCATCAACCTGAGTTGAATCAGTTACTTGAGCCAGCATGAAGGTGGAGGGAAGACAGTGTTTGGTTGATTCAACTCAGGTGGATGAATCTTGCCTTGCTTCATCCTTCGTATACCTGGTTGTTATGTTACCACATTTTGGGGTTGGCTGGGAGTGGTTGAATACTTACTCTGGACCCAGACTGTACCATCACCTATGTAATATTATTAGCATAAACAAAATACAGATACATTAACTACTTGTGGAGAGAGAGAGAGAGAGAGAGAAAAAAAAAAAGAGAAATCTGATCATTACCTACTAAGATAAAATGTGGATCAAGAATGAGGTGCAGAAGGTTGGCACCATACAATTAACAGTGTTTTACAGTACATAGTAGTGGAACATAGCAGCCCAACAATGGTACATAGCAGCTAACATTATGTGTGTATATGTATGAGAGAGAGAGAGAGAGAGAGAGAGAGATAGAGAGAGAAGTATACTATTTCAAACTTATAATATTTCTTTTCTTGCAGATCATTTGGACAACGAGTGACTAAAATATCCCTGAGAAGAGGCTGTGGTGTGTGTGTGTTTGTTTGACAAGATGTCTGACTTTATAAGTATCTACCGTCATATTCCGTCCAAGAGAGGACTGATGGAGTTGGTCATGAGGCGGAAACGGACGGAGACCCTGTAGAAAGTAAATTATTCTCTTGTTTTTTTTTATATTTCTGAACTGTATTTTGTAATCTTTTATTCCTGTATTGATATATATATACAGTGCTCGACAAAAGTCTGTGCCGGGTAGAGTAGGCCGGTACAAACTTTTGGCGAGAAAAGAAAGACCTTTATCTTTGTGAGGGAAATATTTCAAAAGTCAACTGATGAGGTGGTATTTTCCCTGAGAGGAGGTACTTATTAGAGGGTAGCTATGTGTACTGTCACTCAATTAATTTAGTGTTCGCTGTTCGGTTCTATACGTAGGGTGTGGTCAGTCAAGAGCGAGATAAATTGTTGTGCCTCTTTCTTTGTCATATACTGTGTGTTACTACCTAAGAATGCCTAGGAAGCAGGCCATCAAACTAAAGATATAGCCAATTTAATTAACTGGTGTTTGCCATCGGTTTGTGATGAAATGGGTTTCTCGTTTTGGTCAGGGTGGCAGTAGTGACATTGCTATCCACATAACTAGGTCTGGAAGCCGAAGGCCAACCAAAGTGTTGGTTCATGCCAGGACTATATTGAAAAGAGACATTGAAAAGAAGCCTCACTCCTCAGCTCGTGTTGTCAACGAATACAACCCCTGGAACTTCGGGAGATGTGTGTGTGTGTGTCTGTGTGTGTGTGTGTGTGTATGTGTGTATGGTGAACAAGCACATGCACCACCTTGGGTACACATTCCACTGCCCTGTAAGGAAACCCATCTTGACTCTTAAAAAAAAGCAGCATAGGGTTGCTTTTGCCAAGGAATATCTTGCTTAGCTTGAGAAAAAATGGCTAAACCTATTTTGGTCAGACGAGTAAATCTTTTCTGTTACTTGTAACACAAAGTTGTAACATTTACCACCGTAAGGAGAGTGACACACTTGACCTTCGTTACATTAGTGGGATGGTAAAACACCCACATTACCTAATGGTTTGGGGTTCTTTTTCTGGGTGGGGTTTAGGAAAACTTGTGTTCTACCAACTAACATCAAAGTAAATAAGTTTGTGTACTAATCCTTTTCTACACGTAAAAATATGTGGACTATCGCACTCGGTTGATTTTGTTTACAAGCGGCACAGACTTTGGTCGAGCACTGTATTTTGTAATTAGGTGATAAGACATTTTACCCATTATTTACCTTCCATTTTATTATTCTAGTTTTTGTTTATTTTTGTACAGTGTACTGTATTTTGTAATCTTTTATTGCTGTATTGATACTGTATTTTGTAATTAGCTGATATGACACTTTACCCATTTTTTACCCTCCATTTTTATTATTCTCAATTTTATTCTCATTGTTTATTTCTGTACTATATTTTGTAATATTTTATTGGTGTATTGATATTTTGTAATTAGCTGATAAGACATATATTTCATACCATGTCTTCCCTTCTCCTGTAGTAAAGTTTTATCTGACCTTGACATTATTTTGTGTATGGAAGATTAAATACTGTAGTTGTTATGACTATAGTACCGTAATTAACAATATTATTATAAAATGTTGTTATTTGTTATTCGTATTGGCCTAAACCTGATAGTTTGGACTGCCAGCTCTGAATCTTTCCTTTATCTCAGTATACCATATAATATTATCAACTTGTGTAAGCTGTCTTGTAGTTGGGGACAATTGGGTAGTTAAGGAGTACAGAACTGCTGTTAAAAATAATATTAATAATAATACTTATATTTGGTTTCAGGTATTGTGTTGTATAAGCAGATCGTCAAGGAATGTCTGGTGAGTGAAATACATACATACTTACATACAGTCGTGGTCAAATATAATCATCCATATAGGGGTAACTCACGTAAGAGTTTGACAGCTTCCCTCTGGTCCTTAGATGATAAACTTTCCAATAAATAGGTTAACTACCATCTTTTAATTTAATACAAGCAGCTACACACTACTTAAAACAATAATATATGTGAACGTGAAAACCTTAGACAGGAAATTGTTTGAGTTACCCATAAGTGGATGATTATTATTGACCGCGACTGTACATGCCATTATTAAAACATTTCAACGTTGAGGGAATAATTTTTGATGTTGGTGCAATGTTGACCTAAAGAAATAATAACCAAACTGTCATTAATGTCACTTCACTCAAGTTATAGTTAGTTTTATAAAGTATTTGTATTATATATATTGGTAGTTAATATTTTATTTTCCAGTAACCATATTATTTTTTGTAGATTATGCAGTAGTAAGGAAAATATTGCCCTCATGGTAGTGCCTGGAAAAATAAAAAATAAAAAATCACTATAGTCTGTTCAAAACTTGTGTTCCGCTGGCCTCTTATGCTTAAATAGATAGAAATAGATAGATAGATATATAGACAGATAAGAGATAAATAGAAATAGACAGATAAAGATAGATAGAAAGGTATAGATAGATATAGATATAGATATAAAGATATAAATAAAAATAGAGACAGATAGATAGAGGAAAATGGAACACAAGTTTTGAACAGAGTATAGTTCCTATCCAGATATTAGTTAGGAAAGTTTTGTAAGATGAGGACAATAATAATCATTCCACATCATTTTTAGCTCCAGCCTCAGCCGAGAGCTCAAGGTCTTATCGTAATTATTGTTCTTGTTCTTGTTCTTTTTCTTCTTCTTGGGGCGACAACTTCTAAAATGCTTCAACTGACTCTCTCACTCACTCACTCACTCATTCTTCTTGGGGCGACCATTTCTTAAAAGGGGTTCAACTCACTCACTCACTCACTCATTTCACTTGAATCATTAAGAGCCGGCGCTTTTGAAGGGTTTTACTTCATGTTCTTGTTACACATTCATTCTTGTCTGTCTCATGTTTTTCAGAATGTGTTACAAGTTTGGGAGAGGGACATCCCGTACTTTATGGTAATTCTCACCTACACATTTATAGTTGCTATATTGATTGTTTTTTGTTTTTGATGCAGAGAAAAATTAAATATCAATGATCAATATTATGCTATTGTGTAATATCATTGTCTGGTGGTCACTTATTAGGCATTGAAGGTGTTATGTATAGATGAATAAAATATGGGTTGCATTTTGAGAAGGAGTTTGTATGGATGATATTTTGTCTCCGTTTATGTCAAGTGAACCTTTGTCAACTGAGGCTCCTTCTTTATTTATTGATCATTACAATGCCTCTTTATTATATGCCAAATAATCCCTTTGGGCTCGGTGCTTGCTTTCATTTTGATAATAATACATTCTACACATTTATATATTCTTTCTTATATTAATTAATTCTATCTGCAAGGATTTTTATGTGGCTTAGCACAATCTCTTTCTACCCACCCCAAGCCTGTCCCCCTATTCCCGCACGCATATTTCCACTTTCTGGTAGAATATAAACATAGGGGAAACAACAACCAATCAGAGCCCGTGGATCCCAGTAATGACGTCATAGAAAGTATTGCCAGCTAAATGCTCCGAAAACACCTCTGCATTCTGCAATTTCAGATTTCACGGGTTTTACAGAATATCTATATTAGTATTAAACGTATGTATTTAGTATACATCACTAATTTAACACATTATTTATGCGATGTCTATTGGTAATGATGAGCTCGTTCATTAATTCCATCTCACAAGGTCGATAATAATTTCATTAGTTTTATATAATACTAGCAACATTGGGAAACTTTTATGTTATTAAATGCATATCACATATAATAATGTATATATATATGTTTTGTACCAAATTGTATGAAGTACTGTACACAAAATACAAGATTCGAGTGTTAAATCTAATGGTTTGTGACCCTGAGAGGTAAGAGGATTGCAACATGGAGAAGAAGAGTCAGGGAAAACATTACTGTAATTAAGGTGGAAGATCAAGTTATTAAAACTAGTCTATTATAGGAAGAACGTAAACAATCTAAGGGGAACATAGAACAGGGTCACAAACCATTAGATTTAACACTCGAATCTTGTATTTTGTGTACAGTACTTCATACAATTTGGTACAAAACATATATATATACATTATTATATGTGATATGCATTTAATAACATAAAAGTTTCCCAATGTTGCTAGTATTATATAAAACTAATGAAATTATTATCGACCTTGTGAGATGGAATTAATGAACGAGCTCATCATTACCAATAGACATCGCATAAATAATGTGTTAAATTAGTGATGTATACTAAATACATACGTTTAATACTAATATAGATATTCTGTAAAACCCGTGAAATCTGAAATTGCAGAATGCAGAGGTGTTTTCGGAGCATTTAGCTGGCAATACTTTCTATGACGTCATTACTGGGATCCACGGGCTCTGATTGGTTGTTGTTTCCCCTATGTTTATATTCTACCAGAAAGTGGAAATATGCTTCCCGCACCCCCTTAATTAATGGTCTCTCCGCAGCAACTGTTGGATTGGAGTTGAGGGTAGAGAGTAACGTGACGGCCCTCAAGACAGTTCAGGCTCTCATACGCGCTGAAGCTGTCAAACGCAACCTGGACCTCTCACAGTATGACAAGGAAAGACTACACCAACACCGTCTAGGTGTTTAAGCCGTTGTGCGAGTGTTCCTTGATGGTTTCACATGACACATTCGAGGACGGTCACCTACTTGCACAACTAAACCCACAGGTACCCTCTATGTATGGATCGTAAGGTCTCCTAGGGTACTTCTTTTCCTTGTAACTCCTTGTAACCAATCACTACCAACTCAACTCCAAAAAGAAGAAAGGCAACACAGGATGCGAACACGACTATAGTCTGTTCAAAACTTGTGTTCCGCTGGCCTCTTATGCTTAGATAGATAGAAATAGATAGATAGATAGATAGACAGATAAGAGATAGATAGAAATAGAGACAGATAGAGATAGATAGAAATAGATATAGATATAAAGATATAGATAGAAATAGAGACAGATAGATAGAGGAAAATGGAACACAAGTTTTGAACAGAGTATAGGACTAAATGATGATGAGGAAGAGCAGGAGGAGGAGGAAGATGAAGAGGAGGAGGAGGTAGATGAAGAGGAGGTGGAAGGAGAGGAGGAGGAAGATGAAGAGAATGAGGAAATTGAAGAAGAGGAGGAGGAAGATGAGGAACAGGAGGAGGGAATTGAAGAACAGGAGGAGGCGGAGAAAGAGGAAGAAGGAGAGAATGAGGGAACTTAAGAGGTGGAGAAAGAGGAAGAAGGAGAGAATGAGGGAATTGAAAAAGAGGAGGAGGAGGAATGTGATGAAAGAAGGAACATGAAAGTGGTGATGAGTGTGGGAATGATAATAGTGAATGTGATGAAGAATATGAGTGAGGGAGAAGTGTATGAAGATGATGATGAGAGTGAGGAAAATAAAAATGATGAGGTAAATGAGGGAAAAATGTGTGATATGGTGAAAAATGAGCAGATGAACAATGAAAAAGTGGATGTGCAAAATATGAGGGCAAAAAATAATCATAAAAATAATGAGGCAGAGACTAAAAATAATGAGGAGTTAGAGAATGAGGAGTCTGATGTGAATGAGGATGAGTATGAGATGGTGAGTAAAGTAAACCTAGAGGAGGAAATTGAGGAATAGGATGAGGAGTATGAGGTGATGGAAAAAGAGGAGGTGGGAGGGATAGTCTGTGAGGAGTATCACCCGTAGTTTTAAAACATTTGAGGGCCCTTACTGGAGCTCTATGAACCCTCCAAATAATCCAGGCCACAAAACGCTTCAGTGTTTCGAATAGGAAATCTGTTGCCTGGAGTAGTTTGGAGGGTTCATAGAGCTCCAGTAAGGGCCCTCAAATGTTTTAAAACTACGGGTGTAAGTTGAATGTGATTTGAAGCATTTACACCCGTAGTTTTAAAAAAATTGAGGGCCCTTACTGGAGCTTTATGAACCCTCCAAACTACTCCAGGCAACAGATTCCCTATTCGAAACTCTGAAGCGTTTTGTGGCCTGGATTATTTGGAGGATTCATAGAGCTCCAGTAAGGGCCCTCAAATGTTTTTAAACTACGGGTGTAAATCTCTCACTCACTTACTCACTCACTTGTCTCATAATTACATAATTATCTCATTCTCACTTCTCTTATCTCTCTTTCTCTCTCACTTGTCTCATATATCTCTCTCACTTGTCTCATATATGTCACTCACTTTTCTCTGATATCTCTCTCTCACTCACTCACTTTTCTCATACATCTCTCTCACTCACTCCTCTCTCTTTTTCACTCACTTGCCTCTTCTTATTAAGGTATAACAGTTCCTTTACTTTGGAAATTAAGTACAATTCAATTTATACACCATAAATTCCATATAGACTAAATAATTATTATAGTGTTGGGGTAAATGTTATTATTATTATTATTACTATTATTATTATTATCAATTTATCACTAGTATATAATGTGTATGGTAATCTTACAAGGCTGTGTTAATAAACTCGAGGGGTCTAGCTACGATTTTGTACATTTTTTAAGGCCAATGGACCCCTCCCCCCCCGCCCCCCGCAGTGTGCCATCAAACAGACTCCATCAGTAGGGTAGGGTGGGGTAAGATGCCTCCCCTAAGAAAGAATGTGTCTTGTGGCTACATTTTTTGCAGTAGAGTTTTGAAACAAAGTTTTCTGAAAAGCTTAGAATTAAACCTATCCGGTGTGTACGTTGTATTAATCTATCAAGCTTTTAACATTGTGAAAAAGTCAAAATTAAAAAATAAATAAAGTGGGCCTTTTACCCCACGTGTAGGGTAAAATGCCCACTGGGTAGGCCTTTTACCCCATTACATAATAAAAGTCACCATGAACACAAAAATATACTGTATCCTTATAGATTACAACCTAATTTTCCATCATCTGTTTGAATGGACATTCTTATAGAAAGGCACAACTAAGAACTTAAAGGGCTCTATATCCCATTACAAAATAATAAAATGCAACTTTTTCACCTCTTCCTACACCTACAATCATCCGTTCATTGCTAAGCTTCTTGTGTAACTCAAAATCCATTGTGTTATATAGAAAAAAAATGTAAATTATCTCTTATTTAAAAGGCCCACCCATGGGCTTCTTACCCAAGAGGCTGGGGGGCCTTTTACCCTCATACCCTATCCATTTTAAAAAATTCAGTGTAATTCCATCATGCAAACAAGAGGCTTAATATTGAATGCAATTTATTCTAGACACCCTATAGGTACTGTCCAAAGCAATCCCCTTAACTTTAAAGTCAAAACTATATATTAATGGAACAACAAAATCACCCAAAACTTACAAGAAATGATGTAAAAAGAAGAAAAGTCTCCCTGCTGCCAGCCCAGCTGTCCAATGTTTACATATTAGTTTGTGGGGATGCAGAGCGATGGTGCTGACTACCTGATCACGTGATTTGCTGAAGAAAGAAAGAAACAAAGACAAAACCTTGGGGGGGCCTTTCACTTCAAGGGGGCATCTTACCCCACCTTACCCTATACACTCTCCTCTCTTTTTATGCGAGTTTAGATTATGCGAATTTGAAATAGTGCATGTCATGAAAAAAATAAAATAAATGCAGTTTACACGAGCTCTTAAAATAACACGAACAAGGAGGCTCAATTTTCAAGTTAAAGTACCATTATTTCTTATGGAAATGTACAATTTACTTATGGCGAAATTCACTTTATGCGACCCCTTCAGGAACCTAACCTCATATAATAAAAGAGGAGAGTGTATGCAATGTTTTGTGGCCGAGCGTACGGGATATTTCCAATGTCCAATTTAGCGGCAAATATATTATCAGACAGACCCCTCGGAGATTAAGATGTATTATTATTATTGTCATTTGTGTATAAATATCTTAGTGTTTTTTTAATTCCCGACGTCACGAACCTAAGAAAAACTGCCACTTTTCACCAGATAAAATAATTGTTAATGACAAAGTTGGGGAAGTGATCTCTTTCCCGCATGATTTCGGCCTCATAAAAATGTATAATTAGAGGTGAAAAACTGTTCTGATTGCTCTCATTTTTTTTAACATAGGACATTGTTCTTTCAGAAACAGTGTTTTTTTGTTTTAAGCCAAAGGTGCAGGTATGAACTAATATAAATGTTATTAGTTCTGCCAACCCCTGTACTATTTTATGCTTGTAATTGCTGTTTTACTGTATGTTGCACACCAATTCTTATCTATGATGTTAATATAATTACTGAATAATAACATCTTAAAGTGCAGACGTACGATGTATCAGTAATTATCGCGGGGAAGATTTTACAAAATAAATCTAAACTCGGCCAACACTCCCTTCCCCCACTTCCATATTAAAACCGCTGGCGATCACACGCAACCCTTCAGTTAGTGACCCCAGGAATTAAGGTATTCTTCTTCTTTATTATTATTATTATTATTATTATTATGAATGGTGCAAAATCCTACACGTGTTGTTCTTTCTTACCAATATATTTATTATGATGGAAGGAAAGTGTCGGTGGATATTTGATTGTGGCTGTACACTCGAGCTCATAAATTAGCGACCACGTACTAAGATGTTTGTTAATTTGAGCTGGTAACAATGACACCTTCCTCACACAGTGTTACCAGCTCAAATGACACACCGTAATCACTATGGCACGTGGTCGTGAATTTACGAGCTTGAGTGTACAAATGAAGGGAACTTATGCTGCCGACTGTACCAGCTGCTAAAATAATAATAATAATAATAATAATAGTAATAGTAATAATAAAATAATA